>SKCR01028283.1:0-249592 GCA_019454045.1 Zanthoxylum bungeanum | reverse complement strand
GAATATGAATCATATTCACTAAATAACCTTAGAACTAATTGCTTTAAATTCATACATTTGATCGTATCAAAGATCTTTGAACAGTTCAAAGACATGTAATGAATTTTGAGGATAGAATTCTCTAAAACCTTTAGATTGAATATATTGAACAAGTCAAAATGTTCGATCTACGTTTCATCAGAACGGATTGAAAGTACTTGATACTTTCAAGACGTTTCAATATGTGTTCCTTCAGAACACATAACTAAGTTATGACAATTCATCAACTAAGTTACGAAGTATAGAAAACTACAAACTTAAAGCAATTATTATTTATAAAACTACATACATCCAATGTATCAGTTAAATAAATCTGGTGGTCCAATGACAATCATTGGTTAAATGAAATCTTAATCACTTTCCTGAATACAATATTCATTAAATGGATAAGGATGTGTGGTGTGATCTAGTATCAAACCATCCTTTACCATACAGAATAAGCATCCCATACTTAAGTGATTAAATTCATAAAGTACCGTTCTAAATTTTTACTTTACCGAATAATTTTTCTTAATGTTTATCTCTATCAATGACACTTACTAGTTATTATAAAATATGTAACATTATTTATAAAGAACAAGTGACTATCCAATAGTCGCAAGTTCCGATATCAAATATCAAAACAATCGTTAACCAATATTTCAAATAACTAGACGGGAGATCTGGTATCCAATACCTATAGTTGTAGTATTATGAAAATCAATATTTTCTATACACAAATATACGCATCTCCTTTCTTTAGCTTTACTATTTGCATTCAACTATTCACAACAATTGTAAATAACTGATTACCAAATTGTGTCAGACACATACCTCTAAAGGTAATTAAAGCTTAGAAAACGTCATTACTAGATAAACAAATACCTATATGGCTTTCTAAATGCCAGTCAAAATCTCGAGACATGAACTATTCAAGTCAATTCTTACTGCATAAGAAACTATTGTCTCTAAAGTATTATATCCTAAAGGGGATATCTATCTAGATTATCTGTTTGTGACTTAGAAACTAAGTCCTAACCATCTTTATTTTTGAAGAAATCGGAACAATAGTTCCCGATGGTTTAGATTAAGACATCTAATAATATCCTAGTCTAGTAGTATCTAGAACCTATTCTAGAATAACTGCAACCAAGAGTCAAGTCAGATAACATATCAAAATATGTGTGCAGTAAATAAAAGTTTAATTCTATCTACTATAGAATAAGGAAACAAACAAGCGGCAATTTCCATAATAATATACACTGCTTAAGTTATGGAATATTTTAAACTTAGCAGTGTCTCCCTTATTTTTACGTAATGCCGTAATCCCCAACGGAAAGACGAGAATTCAATAATTAAATCGAATTCCATAATGGGAAGAGGACCCCATGAATATATTTCGACTCACAGCAGAGGCACGGTCTCGCCGACGTATATTCACAGGTAGGTAACAACTAATTGTCAATCACTCACTAGTGACTCCAAGGTTCCGGTCCTGGCCGTTTCTCGTTGTCGCTGCGAAGGCAGGGCCCACAAGGAGACGTACCAAGGTTAAACTGTCAATGATAAACTCAAGTTACTTGCGTAACCCTGACAGCTAGGGCACGTGTCAGGATTCCGCTTTCGCTTGAATTTATCTAGTATCTAATATACATTCGGCATAAAGAAATTTTCTATCACTACTACACCCTCACAGTAGAGGCACGGTCTCGGATGTAGTCAACGAAAAGATATTTATAAACCGTATTGACAAACGGACCAAGAAACAAGTATTCCAAATACTAGTTACTTTTAAACCTATTAAGCGGGGATATTCCATTAATGTCATACACTCTAAATCTAATCAAATTAGATTAATAACATGCAGGTATAAAGTCAAGAAAACATGATTAAACATTGAATAAAATAAGCTAATCATTTATGGAGGGCCTAAATCAGACTTGCTCTGATAACATTTTGTATGGGTTTTTAGGGGCAGAATCCGGTAACGCAGCGGAAGCGGTGAAATCCGATTTTCAGATTTCAAAACTTTTTCTCGGATAAATTAAATAAACATATTTATTTAATATTCCAATAATCAAATTATGAAATATAAATTCAATAAAACATTTTAGGTGAATTTACCGAAATACCCTTGCTTTTGTATTTTTGTCCATTTTAGTCCGAAATTGATCTAATCAAATTTTGAATGATTCTAAATCATTTCTAAGATGAACTTAGCATGTTCAAAACATCAAAACACCAAAAGCAACCAAATCCCATCCCAAATTTTATCATCCTTGGCCGAATGCCTCCAAGGGTGGGCATTTTGTGCCTTTTGTCATTTCATGTCTCAAAACACATCCAAATGTAATCCAATCAACATGAAACTTTATATGCATCATATACCATCCAAATACACAATATATATGAAAATCCCCAAATTTGGAATTGGTCATGAACCCTAATTTGCAATTTCATCAAATTGGACAAATTAGACCAAATTGGTTAAATACAACACTTCAATCATCTTCTTTCTTCCATCCAATCAAAGTCTCACCAATGAAACAACTCAAGATCAAATCTAGGTCATCTAAGAGTGGGTCAACAACTCTAGATTAGCAACATGGTTTCCAAACCTTAAAAGAAAGCTTATAACTACAATAGTCACAACCTTCCTCCATTATACATGCTCAACACTTCCATCAAAACTTCCATCAACAAAACACAAGGAATAAAGAAAGAAATAACCTAAGAACATCATATGTTAAAGCCTAGATCCTAAGGAACATTTTCCTTTCTAATAGCAAGTTGGAAAAACTCACTAAAATCCAAGCTTTCTTTGATTTCTTCTTTCTTTCTCACAAGCTTCCTTTGCTTCCATTAATGGAGTTTTCTCTTTAAAGTGTATTAGGTTAGTTAAATGAAGATGAAATGAAACAATATATACTCTTGGAAAAATACCCCTGGCCGAAATTTACCATAAGTATTTACCAAAATTATTTTCAATTTCATTTCATTTGAATTTGTTCAACTTTATATATAAATATCTAAAAAACACTTTATTGATATTTATACTAAGTCAACAATGCAACTAAGAAAATATCTCTTATATATTTTCAAGGTCATGGCCGAATTTAATTAAAATTAAAGAAGAAAATATTTTAATTTTTCAAACATTTTGAACAAATATCTTAAGAAGTCAAAATCAATTTGACAACCTTTTCCTTTAATTAAAGTCAACATTTACATTTATAATCATTTCCTAACTTTATCATTTGGTGATATATTTATATTTTAATTATATTAATTATTTAACAATTAAATAATTAAATAATTAATTAAATACAAATATATCAAATATATGTATTATATTTACTTTAATATCTCAAATACATATATTGATGATATATGTCAAATACCTTTATTTGACTATTTATTAATGTGTATTTAATAATATCATATATTAAATACAAATACACATTAATTAGGAAATGACGGTTCGGCCCGTTCGCATGTATTTTTCGTTTAACGATTAAACGATTTATAAATAATCATCATTATTCATAAATGTTGCTCTAGTGCTCTACGAGTATGTTTCATTATTGAGACTCTCTAGATTCAGGTATATCCGTCATGAAATCCAATTTCATGTCCATAATCTATCCACACCGTAGATTATGACGATCACGGATAACTAGCTGAATCATACAGGTCGAGGTCATTGCATACGTATAATCCCTCCGTCACAGGTATCCAGTATATCCCAGAGATATAGATGTGAACGTCAAATCTCTATAGGTATTATCTCGTCGACGTATCTATTAGCAATCTCTAAATAACACTCGGAACTTACTTCCGATGTATACTGTGGCCACAGATTTAACACACTGCTAATAATATATGGACTACCTATGCTCTGTACACAGAACTGACGGATCCTATCTTGACACACACAGGATATCCTGAGGATCGATCCATACCCAACGAACAGGCGGAGGTCTGATCTAAATAGATCGGTGACGTGACTGCCATCTAAGTGTGGAGGATGTCTCATACATCCACAGTGGTGTCTCAAGTCAAAGGACCACTATGCTACTCAACCCGAGAAGATTCTTATTGACGTTGGCGTACCATCCATTAAGAATCTTCGTGAGCCGTTCAGTGTTTATCCACTATAAACACCTACACGTCTATACGAGTCTCCTAGACTCATGGTTCATTGGGATAAACCATCGGACCAAGTCTCGATATACGACATGTACTGGTCTCAACGGATTTGACTAACCGACCCGTGTTAGCAAATCTTGACCAGGAACTATGTTTGATAATATACATATAGCAGTGACACTTCCCAATGTCAATTACAAACTAACTTTGTAACTGTGTACTGCATTATATATTATCGGGCCTTTGTCTAATATATACATATCACTAAACCACATTTAGTTTCAATCTAATCGTAATCAGATTGAATACGTATATAAAAACAAGAGGTGCAACCATAAATAAGTAATATTATGAATAAGGGGATGTTCGTATTCATGAATCAGACATAAATACAGTCCGGATTGGCGCTCTGAGCACCAACCCCAACAATTTCTCCCACTTGCTCTAGTGCTAATCCACGGTATCATATACACGTCTCAATGTGCATCGTATGCACATGGTCCTCAAAAGCTCACCCAGTACTTAAGAGGTAGGCAACAAAAACAAGTCCGCTATGAAATATCGAGTTTGTCAAACAAACTCTATCGTTTCCCATAGTCAGCATCATTCATATTTGTAGAATCTAATTATACATTAATATTAAATGGATGCTATATCTGTATTATGCTACAGCTACTAAGTTGTCCAAGTATTTAGGGATCAAATCCAAAATATTATGGAGGACAACCGCAAGCACAACACCAATTTAAAACTTCTATTTTAAAAGGTCACTATGCAACTTCATAAGTCAATACTTCAAAAGTTGCATTTGATTCCACTAAATAGTAGAATCCTTCGTGACACTCCCACTGCATTATTTGTGACTCTTTATGACGTAGACTGTCTAACGTTATAATTAGTCTTAAAACTAATATGACCTTAATGGTTGCAGACTGTATTCTCCATGAATTAGAAACTCTTTCTTAATATCTCAAATATCACAAAGAACGTGTTTCAAGATCCATCATATGGTCTATAGGATGTCAAAATAACTCGTAACAATTACGATTAAATCTACATCGATAATCGCACATAATAAAGTATTCACTATGTCATCATCAAATGATACATAATATTGTTTAGACATTCTAATCAATATCTCTTTCGAAAAAGGAATCATCCTTTACGAAAGATGAATACTATGTATAAGACATACAATAACTGTCGAACAATTATACTAAATGTCATACAGATAGCCTTGTTATGTCCTTTATTAGATCATATCTAATGTACGAATAATAGGAGTATCTCACAAGTCTCCAAGTTTCATATCATATATAAAACTTTATATCAAATATAACAGAGACAACTCCCACTGCTTTCACGGAGTAAAGAAGACTTAGGTAAATCTTTTACCTCACAAACATCTCATTATTACAATAATAATGATAATGTCGTCAGGATATATAACACTAGAAAGTAATTTGTACGCTCCCACTAACCCTTCTAATCACATATGTATTCTCTATACTTTGACAAGATCAGACAATGCTACAATATGATGGTGACCATAATGTTGATGTTCGTATTCATGAATCAGACATAAATACAGTCCGGATTGGCGCTCTGAGCACCAACCCCAACAATTTAACGTAAGTTTTTCTGGTGCATCATTACTGTATTTTTGCCATACATTAACCGTGATAATTTATTGTAGGCAACATCTAACAATGCTACAATATGATGGTGACCATAATGTTGATGAAACCCACAAAAAAGATTTCCTAAATGGTTTGAGACAACTATAAGTTAGAATATTTTATATTTATTTTGATCCTAACATTAGACATTTCAGTTTGTTATATTAACACATATATTTCATTGTCAGATTAACAATCAAGTGCAAAATGGTCAATTGGACTCGCAATCCTCGTTGGTTTCTTTGGCTTATGGGCCTCAAAAGCAGGCTTATGAGTACAGTGGATGTATTGTCAACGGAGTTAGATTTCATACCGAACAGCGAGATGTTACTCATGTGACTCAAAATTCTGGAATTGTAGTCCAAGGAGAACACGGCTGAGATGTAATTGACTTCTACGGCGTATTGCAATCGGTCATTGAGTTGATATATCGACCCAGACGACATACTGTGCTATTCCAATGTAAGTGGTTTGAGACAAATGCCAGAATGAGGAGAATTCAAGTTAGTAATCATCTCACGTCAATTAATGTTCAACGTTGTTGGTACAAGAATGATCCATACATTTTTTGTACGCAAGCACGTTCAGTGATATATATACCTGATCCTAAGTTAGGAACTGGATGGATGGTGGTAGAAAAGTTACAACATAGGGCCATTTGGGACACGCAGGAGAAAGATAGAGTTGACATATCAGATGAAACACAAGAAGTCTCCGGTAATTTTGAAGTTCCTGAACAGATATTTTTTGGACCAACTGTCAACGTTCCTGAAAATATCACATTAACTCGAGCTAGTACAGACGTTGAGCTAATTCCTCATTCTGAAGTGAGCGTTGAAATAGCAAGTGAAGAACAATTTGACACTGAAGATGACTTCGATTCCAGTCACGAATCCTCAAATACCGACGATAATAGTGATTAATTATGAAGTTACAGTATTTTGTGATTGATGAATAATTTTATGGATTATAATGTATGGTTGTTGATTTTAATTACTCTTTAGATATGGTTGAAATATTAACGTAATGATTAATAGTATAACTATGATATATTTGTTTTTAATTATTATTTTTAATGGTAGACATTTAGCGTCGAAATACAATAGTCGACGCTAAATGTAAGACATCTAGTGTCGAAATACAATTGTCGACGCTAAATTAAAGACATTTGGCGTCGATTATTATTCGACGCTACATTAAAGACATATAGCGTCGATTATTCTTCGACGCTAAATATCTTTCATTTAGCGTCGAATAATAGTCGACGCTAAATGTAATACATTTGGCGTCGACTATTGTATTTCGACGCTACATGTCTTACATTTAGCGTCGACTATTGTATTTCGACGCTAAATAAAAATTAAATTTCCCGGAAAAATAACCCTAATTTTTTCATTAGCCGCCTAATATTTGGCGTCGAAGACTTCGACGCTAAAAGTCAATTAATTCGACGCTAAATGTCTTTCATTTAGCGTCGAACAATAGTCGACGCTAAATGTAATACATTTGGCGTCGACTATTGTATTTCGACGCTACATGTCTTACATTTAGCGTCGACTATTGTATTTCGACGCTAAATAAAAATTAAATTTCCCGGAAAAATAACCCTAATTTTTTCATTAGCCGCCTAATATTTGGCGTCGAAGACTTCGACGCTAAAAGTCAATTAATTCAACGCTAAATGTCCTTTAAATCCCTAAAACTAGTGCTTCTCTTCTTCCTCGGCTCGCAAAAACTTGATTCTCCCTCTCCTATTCGATTCTCCAACAGTGAAGAACGAAGGAAAATTACAGGTAAGTCTCATTTGTTGATTTAAATTTGTTGATGAGGATGAATTTGATGAAATTGAGGATGAGATTGATGATATTGAGGATGAATTTGATGAATTTGAGATTGATGAAATTGATGATGAATTTTGGAATGTAGTACTTACAGTTTTACGAGCGAATTTGGAGATGATGATGATGTTGCCAAGCAAGAACAGCAGCAATTGCTGCTGTTCTGGGCTGGGCATGAATGTTTATGTATATGTATGTTCTGGGCAGGAATGTTTGTTATGGTTATGCGTGTGCATGAGAAGTCGTGTGATGAGTTTGGTGTGTCGTGATATGTATGTATTGTTTGATTGTGTGGCTTGTGATGTATTGGTTGTTAAATGTGCTTCGTGGTTGGTTGTATTTTTGATTGTGTGTGTGACTGTGTGTATGTACGTGTATGATGGAACTCGTAGATTATATGGATAATGAATGCATATGTGAAATGAATAAATGAATGAATGAATTTGAAAACGAAAGTGAGCATTCGATATTATAAGCCCTTTTGTTAAGTTGTATTGACTTGTATAGATATGTATGTATATGTATAAGAACTTTGGAATTTGATGACGCTAATGCGACGGGTTTTTGCAGATGGCACCGGGCTACCGCGACTCCATCTACATCAGCAAGGGCAACTGGCCCTGGTGATTTCTCTGCTAGCACAGGTGAGTCCAGTACAGTGAAGGGTCGAGGACGCACCCGTGGCCTGGGGTTGGCTAAGTACGTTAAGGCTCACGGCCGTATCCGGATAGAGATATCAGATGATGGACACACTCAAGTCGGACAACATAATTCAGCGTTTAATACAGCCATAAGAGCTACAGCTCAATATGAAGCTCCCCAAAACTACGTATCTTGGAGAAAGATACCGTGGGAGACGAAAATGAACCAGCTATTCCCTTCGCTACTTGTAAGTTTTCGATATTGTTTGTTATTTAACATTTTTATTTTATACTTATTTTTACTCTCGAATTTTCATGTAGGAATGGTTCGACTTCGATCTGACCCAAGTGAATGTCCAACAATATATTGACTACCACATGGGGAAAAGTTATAAAGATTATAGAACAAAAGTCCTGAAACCAATATTCGACAAACATGGACCTTCAAATGCTCCACAACACAAGCCTGATTTTATAGAGGAACAAGATTGGACATTCTTATGTGAGCTTTGGTCTAGCAAAAAACACGAGGTAAATTTTGAAATAAACAGAAATTTATAATTGTCTTTGTTTTCGGTACTTACAGTGTTGGTAAATACAGGATAAATGTCACGCAAATGCGGAAAATCGAAGTCACTTGCGTTTTAACCACCGTGGAGGTTTGAAGCCATTTATCCAACATCGTGCCGAACATTCTGAGGTAAATATATCCTAACGTAAAATTTAACAGTTAATTGTTTTTACTAATCTGGAATAATATTGAATTTATTTTATGTTTATAACAGAGTAGCACAGGTGAGGTGCAATCATTTCCAGATTTTTTCCGTGTGACGCATTACAATGAGAGGAACAGATGCATAAATGAAGAAGCCGAACGCTGCTATGTAAGTTTCAGTTTTTAAAATAAAATAATTAATATTATATATGTTAATTTTTTTTCTCAAATTCTAATATTAACTTATTTTTTGAAACATAACGAAATGATGGAACTCCAACATCAAACTCAGGAGACAGGGTCCGACCCCATACCAGATGAGCAGCTGTCGCAATTGGTTTTCAAGAATCAGACAGCTTACAACGTTGGTCTTGGCACTCGTAAGAAGCCAACGTCATCTGCACGCAATAGTGGTAATTCGGACAATGTCTCTCTTCGAGACGAGTTAGTCACCACCAAAGACAAGCTGCAACAGACTAAGGAGAAGCTACAACAGGTCACGGTGGACCACGAGAAGAAGATGATGGACCACGAGAAGAAGATGGAGCAGTTGGAACAGCAACTGCTGGCTTTCCGTCAGATGTTCGAGGCCTCAATGAGTCATGGTGCATCGGGCTCGAGCGTCCCCCATCACAGTAGCAATTAATTTTATTTTTGGTTTTGTATAAACATTTTGAACAAATAGATTTAATATAATATTTCTTTTTTCTAAAACAAATTTCAATATAATATTTCGTCATTTTGTTATTAATTACATTTTTTTTCAACTAAATTAAATATTTTAGACCAAAAAATAAGTAATTACTAATTTTTTAAAAAATAAATTTTTTACTTTTAGCGTCGAATATTTCGACGCTAATAGTATAAAAAATGGCCGCTGTAAGCGTACATATAATACTTTTTTAATATACGTTAGTGTCGAAAAGTTTCGACGCAAAAATTCAAACTTTTAGCGTCGAATATTTCGACGGTAATAGTAAAAAAAATGGTCGCTGTAAGCTTACATATAATACTTTTTTAATATACTTTAGCGTTGACAATTTTCGACGCTAAAAGTTTGAATTTTTGCGTCGAATTATTTCGTCGCGAAATATAAAATATAGCGTCGGATAATTTACTTTAGCGTCGAAAAAAATTGGACGCAGAATACTGTTTTTTAGCGTCGCATTTAATTATTTCGACGCTAAAAGTGATTTTCGTCGACATTTTATCGTCCATTTTTTGCGTCTAATTTTTTCGACACTAAATGTCTTTTGCGTCGAAACCGTCGCTTATGGCGTCGAAATAATTCGACGCTAAATGGTATAATTCTTGTAGTGATAGATGAGTTCTCTCGATGATACAACCTGCTGATGATGAAACATGTTGGAATATCGACCCGATCCATAAAAGAAGTGTTATATTTTACAGTATTTGAGTGTTTGTGCAAACCGGCCCGAGATAGTCATTGTTTGTGAACCTGACCTGGTCTGAGAAGTCACGAATTTTGACCAAGCATCATTCACCCGACTATGTTGACCTGAGGAACGGAGCTCAGATCACAGTCTCTGTTTGAGGTCATGTGACGTATGCCCTAGTTTAAAGGATAAGCTTCTAGAAGACTAATGATGATTGTGGGAAAATAATGATTCTCATTGGAAGTAGCCCCTGTCGGACGCCATAGGATAGTGGAGTGGTAGGGAAGTGGTAGAGCAGAGCTGCCGCAGGCTGCCATAGGCCGATGCATTAATAGTACAATGAGCTATTCTGATTGGCCGAATTATGGGTAGTTGAGGAGAGTTGCGGTGGCAATGATGACAATTTGACATGAGCTGACATCATAGGTAGTGGAATAATGAATTTGGAAGCCTATATAAAGGGTTTGAAGGTTCAGATTATGTGGGAGAATGGTTAGCAATTTTCGCATCTCAAAAATTTATAAAAGAACTAAGAGCTTAAAACATAGTGATGGAAAAAGAAAGCCAATTAGTTACTTGACCAATTGAGAGAATAGTCACTGGCTAGTTTAAGACCCGAGTTGTTATACACTCTTTGTAAACACACTACCCCACATGTAACTCGGGTCGGTCTTGACTCCGAGTAGTAATATAATACCCTCATTTACTCCCGTGGATGTAGGTTAGAGCCACTCTCCATCGAACCACGTAAAAATTTATCTCTATGATTTATCTGTATGCTTGCTAAGTTTGTTTTGGTTCCCTACTAATTAACAAATTTACTACTGGGGAGGTTTGTTCGAGAGATTGATTTTCCAAATTGCCATTGGAATGAAAAACAGCCGCCAACAGCTGGTGCCTTTTGTGGGATTAGTACAAAATACAATAAACACACTAAGACGATGGCAGGAAACGAAAACCATAAAGCTTTGGAGACTTCAAAGGTTGAGTGGATAGAAAAGATGGAAGAAAACTTGCGATTGGAAAGGGAAAATATATGAAATGAAAGGGAGGCAACCTAAGTCTCATGAAAACCATGATGGAAAGGATTGAAAAGTTGGAGAAGAAAACTAGAGAGCAAGCACAAGGAAGCCCCCAGTAGAAGGAGAAAAGACATTTCCAGT
This sequence comes from Zanthoxylum bungeanum, assembly GCA_019454045.1. NCBI lineage: Eukaryota > Viridiplantae > Streptophyta > Magnoliopsida > Sapindales > Rutaceae > Zanthoxylum > Zanthoxylum bungeanum. The sequence continues at coordinate 237,992 of SKCR01028283.1, read as the reverse complement.
GAGAAGAGGATAGTTAGTGTAGAAAAGGATCGATAAATTGGGAGAAGAAACACTCATAAAGTGAGGTCAATTGTTGTAGATAGTGCCGCACCTGTAGAAGAGTATTGGGAGGAATGCGACGATAGGCGAACCCCAAAATCATCCAATAATAGCCATTGTTTTGAGGAAAGCAATTTAGATCAGTATCCAAAGCGGGGGCGTAAAGATCCCAGTAGTAGGAGATACCATGCCAGGAGAAATGAGTATAAAGAAGCCCTCGATCGAGGGCAGGAGAATACCGAGAGGCAAATGAGGGACTGATTTCGGAAGGAGATGAAAAAGTGAAGGAGAGCATATAATGAGGTTGTTGTGATATTTTATATCGTACCTCAAGTATACGGTGTCAAGTTTTAGTAAATGATAAGTAGAGTATCGAACCCACAGAGATTGTATTCAACTCACACTAAGTACTATAATTGATAATCCTAACTTTATTCAGAAAATAACTAAATTTAAATTAAAACTATATAAGTAAATATCAAAATGTTAAATTAAGATAAACCAAGATGAGAGAGATTCTAGAGTCTGATTTCACCTAGCTATCCCCTATGTATTTGTCATGCCAATCAATCCTTGTTCAGTTGCATTGTTAATAAGTCAAGAATCCTAAAGTATTTCACTCCCTCTCCCGAGGAATAGTGAACAGATTATTAATTTCAGACTTCGATATCCCTATAAAAATCTAATAATTAATAACTAATTATGCTTTGTGATTCTTTGTTAACAACTTTGAAGGGATTATAGATTCTCTCGAACTCTACAATTCTCCTAAGTTATATTCTCTAGATCCTATTTAAAATCCATATCTCCCGAGCGATAGATTCTAAACATTCATCATATCAAAAACTGGCCAACAAACAAGAAGCATTAAACACAAAAAAAATATAAATAAACTAAATTATAACTTTATAATAATCAAATTGGCAATTAATACATAGGTTTAAGCATTGGCTACATCATCTCCATATGTAATTATAACTTGAATAATAATCAAATTGGCAATTGTTATGGATTAATTATTCATTATAGAATCAATGGTGCTTAAGAGACAAAATATTTAGAGGGGTTTAACGGACTTTTGATCCGGCTTTATTTATGAGATATTCGTGAAGGGCTATATCCATATGTAATGACTATATGATGGACACCGAAGTTGTTCAGTTTATTTTATCCATCTACGGTAATGGGAGTTCAACTTCGAGTTTTTAGTGGAATAACGCGGAGTTAATAATTTGTAATATTTGATTGAAGAGTTTAATTAATATTCCGGAATTATTGGAGCTCGGAACCGTAGGTCCATTTTGTCCCCGTGCTAGCTCGATTAACTGTAGCAAACCTAATATAATTAGATTGTCTAATTATATCCTCACTTTATATTTATATATTATTAATGAGATTAATAATATTTATTGTCACAAATGAAAACTATGTTAAATTAGTTTAACTTAATGTTTTCTAGAATTCTTTGATTATGAGATAATCAGGTCTTGATTATGAGATAATCAAGTTAGTAATAATTGTGAGATAATTACTACAACATAATTGAAGGTAAATAAATCATTATTTAGATATTGATTTTTATTTACCATTGAAGACAAAGCCATATGGCTTGCCATGTCATCCAAGCAATTATGTCTATTAGGTGGCATGTATACACCTAATATATTTGTCATTAGCTAATGCATTTTATGCTTTGGTATGGCCTCCACATTCTTAATGGATGGTACACCAGCGTCAATAAGAATCTTCTTGGGTTGAGTAGCACTTGTGATTCTTAGACTTGAGATGCCATTGTGGGCACATGAGACATCTTCTACACTTAGACGGCAGTCACGTCACCGATCTATTTAGATCAGACCTCCGCCTGTTCGTTGGGTGTAGACAGATCCTCAGGGTGTCCTATGTGTATCAAGATAGGATCCGTCAGTTCTATGTATCAGAGCATAGGTAGTCCATATGATTAGCAATCAGATAAAACCATGGGCCCGTGGTAAAGTTTAGAAGCTAGTTCTAAACATTCTTTTTGAGATTGCTAATAGAATAGTCGACTGGAAAATCCCGATAGAGATTTGACGTTTACATCTATATCTCTGGGTTTATCCGGATACCTGTGACGGAGGAATTATACATTTGCCATGACCTCGGCCTGTATGGTTCAGCGAGATTATCCGTGATCGTCATAATCTACGGGTAGATAGATTATGGACATGAAAATTGATTTCGTGACGGATATACCTGAATCTAGAGAGTTTCAATATTGAAACATACTCATAGAGCACTAGAGCAACATTAATAAATAATATTGATTATTTACAAAGTCGTTTAAAGGTTAAACGCAAGATACGTGCTAAAGGGACTAGATAGTCATTTGCCTAATTATTGTGTATTTACATTTAATACTTGATTAATTTAAATACACATTAATAAATAGTCAAAATGAGTTATTTGACTTTTATCCTAAATGAATATATGTTTTTAATATTTAATGTAAATATTATACATATATTTAATATATTTGTATTTGATTAATTAATTAATTATTTAATTGTTAAATGATTAAATTAATTAAAATATAAATATCTTATGTTAGGATATTTAAAGTAAATGATGTTAGTTGCTTTTGTTGACTTAAATAAATATCTAATAAAGTTGTATTAAGATATTTATGCAAGTTGATTACATAAATTGGAAATGAAATTGAAATTATTATTTTGTAATTTGGCTTGGCCAAATTTCGGCCAAGGCTAAAAATAATGCAAGTATATATTGTTTTCATTTCATTTTCATTTGATAACCTAATACACTTTAACCTAAACTCCATTGAAAGAAAAGCAAAGAAGCTTGTGAAGGAGAAATGATAAAATCAAAGAAAAGGCTTGGATTTAGTAAGTTTTCTCAACTTACTATTAGATAGGAAAATGTTCCTTATGATCTAGGCTACATCTTATGATGTTCTTAAGTTATTCTTTTCTTTATTCTTTGTGTTTTTGTTGGATGGAAGTTTTGTTGGAAGTGTTGAGCATGTGTGATGAAGGAAGTTTGTGACTATTGTAGTTGTAAGCATTCTTTTAAGGTTTTTGGAAACCATGTTGCTAATCTAGAGTTATTGACCCACTCTTAAATGACCTAGATTTGATCTTGAGTTGTTTCATTGTGTTGAGACTTGGATTGGATGGAAGAATGATGATTGAAGTAATTGATTTAATGTATTTGGTCTAATTTGTCCAATTTGTGGAAATTGAAAAATTAGGGTTCATGACTAATTCCAATTTGGGGGTTTTCATATATGTTGTGTATTTATGTGTGTATATGATTCATATAAAGTTTCATGTTGATTGGATATCATTTGGATGTGTCTTGAAGCATGAAAGTGCAAAATGCACAAATTTGAACCTTAATGGAGCTCACGGCTTTGATGATGGAATTTGGGGATTTTGGTTGCTTTGGTGTTTTGATGTTTTGAACATCATAAGTTCATCTTGGAAATGATTTAGAATCATTCAAAATTGATTAGATCAATTTCGGACTAAAATGGACAAAAATACAAAGCAAGGGTATTTCGGTAAATTCACCTAAAAATGTTTTATTGAATTTATTTTCATAATTTGATTATTGGAATGTTAAATAAATATGTTTATTTAATTAATCCGAGAAAAAGTTTTGAAATTGGAAAATATGATTTTCCACCGCTTCCGCTGCGTTACCGGATTCACCCCCTAAAAACCCTTACATTAATGTCTCGAGATTCTTGACTGGCATTAAGAAAACCCATTTGATATTTGTTTGTCTTATAATGACGTTTCTTGGCTTTACTGACTTTTAGAAGTCACGTGTCTGACACAATTTGCTAATCGATTATTTGCAAATGTTGTGAATAATTGAACGCAAATTATAAAGCTTGAGAAATGAGATGTGTATAGTTGTGTATAAAGAATATCGATTCTCACAATACGATAACTATATGTATTGGATATCAGATCTCCCGTCTAGTTATTTAAAATAATATTTAATAACTATTTTGATATTTGATATCAGAACTTGTGACTATTGGATAGTTACTTGTTCTGTATAAGCAATTGTTACATATTTTAAGACGACTAGTAGTGTCATTAATGGAAGATAAACATTAAGAAAATATTCGGTAGAGTAAATAACTGAGAACTGTGCTTTATGAGATTTTATCATAAAAATATTAGATGATTATTCTGTGTGGTAAAGGATGGTCTGATACGAGTTCACACCATACATCCTTAACCATTTAATGAATATCGTATTCAAGATATGATTAAATCTCATTTAACCAAAAATCATCATTGGACCACAGATTTATTAAACTAATACATTGGATGTATGTGGTTTAATGAATTAATGATTGCCTTAGATAGTTTTCTATACTCCGTAACTTAGTTAATGATTTGTCATGACTTAGTTACGTGTTTCTAATATAGAAAATGTTGAACGTCTTGAAATGTTCGAGAACTTTCAATATATCTCTGATGAAAGGCGGATAGAATATTTTGAATGGTTCAAAGATATTCTATTTATAGTGTTGAAAACTATATCTTTGAAATTCATTGTGAGACTTTGAATTGTTCAAAGATGTTTCATATGATCAAACAAATGCATTTAAGGCAATTAGTTCTAAAGTTATTTAATGAATATGATTATTCCTCAATATTAAACTTTCGCGATTTCATTTTGATGAAATTGGTCTGTGGGAGTTATCGAATCTTATATGATTTGATTCGTTGATATTGAGTGTTACCGAATTAGTTTTCAATACTCTTGGGGGTTATGCTCCGGTAACACTATTTCGTCTTTTTAATTTAGGTTCCATTTGTTCCTACAATTACATATATGATATGTATAGTAGAAAATTTGAATCTTGAAAAGTTTGAGATTTGAAACTTTCTTTTGTATAATGGTTATATAATTGAAAGTACTTGTGCCTTGGAGGTACGAGTGAAAGGTTTATCATTTATTTTTTTTAATAGAATATTGTATTCTATTTGATAGAATATCTTTTCTATGTTCCTGAGTAATAAAATTGTTTTGTTACTTAGTTATTAACATTGGATGTTGATGATTGCAGAAAAGATTTGACTTAGTGAAGTCAAATGTGAGAATGATAAACTATAAGTGGAACTTCGTAATTAATAAGATGAAAAAACCCTTAGACAACTTCCGTATAAGTACAATAGGATTTCGAAATCATTTATAAAGTATTTGATACTTAATGATTCTAATGTTTTCTAATCGAAGAAAATTATCCTGTAACTTATAGTGGAAGCGATATTTGATATCGATTTCGGAAATTAGCATTGAACCATAGATCTAAGATTGTTCATTGCTTACTACGATCAAGTTTAGAACTTGATTGGGCTTTAATTATGAATTTTCATAAAATATGCAAATTATTTGCGCAGCAAAGGCAAAGTGAGCTCGATAAAGGTTTGACCTTACAGTATGACAGTGAGAAAGGTTATGCTCAGTAGTCTATTGTAGATTCTGAGAAAACTTGCCTCAAGTCGCACTGATTGAACAATTAAGGGTCTGTTGGTTAATGTTGATATTAAACCATGTATTTTGGCTAAAGAATGCAAAGTGGCGTTCTTGAGTGATTTCTTCGAATGAGAGATCTGTCGTGATTTCTTTGTTTGAAGAGTTCATTCTAGAATGGCCCTAGAGTTTGTATTCTACTAATATCACAGTTTGATATACTAGCTTATGGAGCCTATTGTAGACTCAGATAAGCTTTCCGGAAATCCGTGTTCTCTGATTTTGATATCACTCAGATTGTCTGGTTTTATCGAAGTATAGAGAATACGTATTTGTCAGTAGGGTTAGTGGGAGCGTACAAATTTCTTTCTAGTATTATATATCTTAAGTCTTCTTTTCTCCGTGGAAGTAGTGGGAGTAGTCTCTGTTATATTTGATATAAAGTTTCATATATGATAAAAAAAAAATAAGAGACTTGTGAGAAATACTCCCATTAGTCGCATGTTAGATGTGATCTAATAAAAGGACACAGCAAGACTATCTGTATGACAGTTAGTGTAACTGTTTGACAGTTAACGTGTCTTTTATGTATATAGTATTCATCTTTCGTAAATGATGATTCTCTTGTCGAAAGATAAATTGATTGGAATGTCTAGTCAATCTTATGCATCATGGATGATGGTGTAATGAATACTATATTATGTGTGATTAAAGATATCAATTTAATCGTAATTGTTTTGGTGATATGCTGCAAACCATATGATGGATCTTGAAACATGTTTTTTGTGATCTTTGAGATATTAAGAACGAGTTTCTTATTCATGGAGAATTTAGACTGCAAGTATAAGGTCATATTAGTTTTGATTCTAATTATGACATTAGATGGTCTGTGTCATATAAAGTCAGAAAAGATGCAGTGAGACTGTCACCATTGATTCTACTAAACTAATGGAATCGGTTGCAACTTATGATGTATTGACTTATGAAGTTGCATAGTGACCCTATAGATTAGAAGTTTTCATATTAGTGAAGTGCTTACGGTTGTCTTATAGTATTTTGGATCTGATCCATATATACTTAGACAAATCAGCAGCTATAACACAATACTGATATTGCATCTGAGTCATATTGATGTTGAATTTGGATTCTACAAAATATGAATGATGCTGGTTAAGGAAAACGGTTGGGTTTGTTAGACAGACTCGATTTGTTAGCAGGCTTACTTGTTGTTGCCTACTTTTTGAGTGCAAGGTGAGCTCTTAAGGTCCTTGAGTATGTGATATACATTGAGATGTATATATGATATCGTGAATTGGCTTTAGAGCAAATGAGAGAAATTGTTAGGATTGGTGCTCAGAGTGTCAATCCGGATCGTATTTATGTCTGATTCATAAATACGAGCAATTCTATTTTCCATAATATTACTAATTTAATGGTAGCACCTTGTATTTTATACGCTTATTCGATCTAATTGCTATTAGATATCTGATTACGATTAGATCGAAACTGAATCTGGTTCAGTGATAAGTGTATATTAGACAAAGACCCTAGGATTTATAATGTAGTGCACAGTTACAATGTAGTTTGTAATTGACATTGGGAAGCGCACTATAAGATGTATATCCTTAAATAAAGTTCTTGGTCAAGATTTACTGACAAAGGTCGGTTAGTAAAATCTGCTGAGACCAGTACATGTTGTATATCGTGACTTGGTCCGATGGTTTATCCCAGTGAACCATGAGTCTCGGGAGACTCGTATAGACACGTAGGTGTTTATTTGATAAGACACTAAACGACTTACTGAATATTTCCTAATAGATGGTACACCAACGTCAATAGGAACCTTCTCGAGTTGAGCGAGCATAGTGGTCATTTGGCTTGAGATACCACAGTGGGATATATGAGCTATCCTCCATATTTTAATGGCAGTCATGTCACCAATCTATTTAGATCAGACTTTCGCCTATTCGTTGGGTGTGGACTGATGCTCATGATATCCAGTGCGTATAAAGATAGGATATGTCAGTCCTATGTACAGGGCATAGGCATCCACACATGTTTACGGTCTAGTAAATCCATAGCCGTGGTATAACTTCGGAAACCAGTTCCGAGTGTTATTTAGAGATCGTAAATTGAAAGTCGACTATATTATACTGAATGGATTTGACGTTCTCATCTATATCCCAGGTATAATATGGATAGCCTGTGACGGATGGATTATACGTATGCAATGACCTCGGCTTGCATAGTTTAGCGAGATTATCCGTGGGGGTCATTATCCATGAGTGGGTGGATTATGGACACGAAATTGGATTTCGTGATGGATAAACCTAAACTTAGAGAGTCACACAATATGAAGTGTACTCGTTGAGCACTTGGGCAACTCGATATGAATAATACAGATTATTCATAATACTTCACCGGATTAAGTGAGTTAATTCGGATCGTTTAATCGGTTAAACGATAACACATGCATTATGGGATTTTGTCCGATAATAATTATTGTGTATTTGTATTTGATACATAATACGATTAGATACACATTAATTATTCGTCAAATGAGATTTTGACACACGCCATTTAATATATGTATTTGTTATTTAATGTAAATAAAATACATATATATAATAATAATTAATTGTTATGAAAAATGTTTAATTATTATTAGTTACACTTGACATTAAATTTAAGGTTAAAGTGTTAAATTTGGATTTTGACTACTTTGACATTATATTTAATTTATTAAATATTTTTCATTTGTGATAAGTGTTATCACACATGTTAATTATTTAATAATAACATGTGGCATGTATTATTAATAAGTTTTTGAATCAAATTAATTAAAGCTCAAAATGACAAAAAAGGCCTCTAATAGTTGGTCATCACTAATTTTAAATGTTAAAATTTTTCATTTGCTTCCAATGGAAGCATGATGAACGATCCACCTCCAAACAATATCTCCAAGAATGGTTTCAAGAAATCATGAAGAAAAGGAAGAGAAAATTCAAGAAAATCTTAGGAAAAATTGGAGATTAGAGGTAATCTTCTATTCCATTAAGCTTTGGAAACTTGTTTCTTGTTCTTGATTTTCTAGTTTGATTCTAGGGTTTCTTTCTTTTATAAATTTGGGGCTTTTGATGTTGGATGGTGAATTGGAAGTGTTTAAGCATATGTGAATGTATATTGAACTAGATTATAGTAGTTTGAGTTCAATTTGTTGTTGGACAACCTTGTTGCAATTCTAGAGTGTGATAGACACTCTTATTACGCCTAGAATTATTCTAGAGTTATCCATGTGTGGTGACTTTGAATTGGTGTTTGATTAATTAGATTAATCTTGAAAGAATTGAATTTAAGCATGAAAATTGGTTATTATTTCTTTCGGTTCAGATCTGATTTTTCTGGGCATTTGGTGATGATAATTATGTTTGATCAATATTTTGGATGTATTTTGGGTGTTGGAACAATTGCCGGAAATTATTTCCGAGTTGAAATAAGCGAAATCAGTGAAAATGATGTTATCAGGTGACTTTTGAGTCAACCGGGTGACGGCTACCCAAACAGTGAATTTGTCACTGTTCAGACAGCTCATGAACTGCCCCGACACTATTGGGGCTGACCTGGGCAGTCCCCATAAGTGTTGGGTGGTCGGTTCGGTCAAAAATGCATTTTGCATCATTTTACGGAAAAACAGTTTTCGTAAATGTTTCGCGACGTTTCAACCTTATTTATGTTGATATTTGATATTGAATAAATAGGTTTAGGTGAAATATGAATAAATTATTCATATTAGATATTGAATAATTTATTCGGTAATTTGAAAAAGTTTTAAATTACGATTTCGCCCGAACCGCGCTTCCGCTGCGTCATTCGCCCAAAACCCCAACAGTATTATAAACAGAATATATATAAATATGAAAAACATTACAGCATGTACTTTCTTTATGCTGATAATTGATAGTAATCATGAGATGATTCAGTCAACCAATAAAGTGTTGACCAACAAATTTGACATGAAAGATTTAGGAGTAGCTGATGTGATCTTAGGGATTAAGATTTACAGAACATCAGAGGAATACATATTATCTCGGGCTCATTATGTTGAGAAAATACTTGAGAAATATAATAAAGGAGATCTAAACGTAGTTAGAACTCATGTGAACCTAACTCTTCATTTTTTAAAGAATAATGGTCCGAGCGTATCACAATTAAAGTATTTGAGAATCATCAGAAGTCTTATGTATCTCACAAATTACACAAGACTAGATATCGCTCAAGCTGTAAACAGGCTTAGTAGATATACAAGTAATCCAGCACATAACCATTGGAAAGCTATAGTAAGAGTTTTGAGATATCTGAGAGACACTTCAAAATATGTTATGCATTATACGAGATATTCGACTATCCTCAAGGGATAGAGTGATGCTAACTAGATATCTGATACAGTGGAACCAAATCCAAGAGTGGATTTATCTTCACACTTGGTGGTGCAGCAGTGTCATGGAAATCCTTGAGGTAAACGTGTATTGCCCGGTCTACTATGGAGTGTAAGTTCATATCATTAGAGAAAACAACGGAGGAAGCGGAGTGACTTCGAAATTTCTTCGAGGATATTCCAAATTAGTCAAAACCAGTGTCAACTATAGACATACATTGTGATAGTCAATATGCTATTGGGAGAGCCCAAAATACAATGTATAATGATAAGTCTTGACACATACATCGAAGACACAATATCATAAGGTAACAGCTATCAAGCGGCATAATTTTGTTAGATTATGTCAAGTCGAAGGAAAACCTTGCAGATCCACTTACTAAAGGTTTACCTACAGAGCAAGTTGAAAAGTCATCGAGTGGAATAGCTTGAAGCCTATAAATTAAGAATTGTCATTGTGAAAACCCAACCTAGCTAACTGGAGATCCCAAGATCTAGGTTCAAAATTGACAACCGAAACTTTGTGCAATTCAAAAAAAGCATGGTATAGTTCTATAATTTTTCTCATTCCTATAATGACACAGAGTGTTGTCTGTCAAAGTTAGGATAAGGAAAGGCTTTTAATGATCACTATATTATGAGAAGATTCCTAATAAAGGTAAAGACATAATACATCTTTATAGTAGATTACTTATTTCAAGTAAGAAGTGAGGTCGCTTCCACGAGAATTTTGAATGCTGGATTCCCTAAAGTACTTGATGATGCCGGGACCGATGTTAATATCTGAATTGAACATAACCGTAGAAGGAGAAATAGTTGAAGTGAAGCTGTGTGATGGCTATGGACTTGGTTTATAGTAACGGTAGAACAGTTCAAGACTATGAGTCACTAGTTTTCCATGTAAATCTGATAGTTATTCACTATGAAGGTTTAAGGGAAAGCTACATATTCCGATCCAGTTTCATTTCAAGGAAACTCTCTTAAGTGCCCGCATTAATATTTAGAGAATTGCAGAGGATTGTAGAAAATTCTCTAAAATATTTATAATTGTAGAAAGACACGTCCCTTAAGAAGTGTCTTATGGGAAATATACAAATTGAATGGACATATTATCTAAGAATAAAATAAAATAAGTCTAGAGTTCAAAGGGCATTATGAAGAGGTCTAACTTTTAGAAGGATTATATGTTGGGTTTTCTAGGTCAAACCAAGATCAATTAAGTAATGAAACATGTGAATAAAACAAAGTAAGAATGCGGAAAATACTCACTTTGATCGGATTTTGGATGTGTTGAACACAAAAATTTGCTCCTTGATGTATTCGGCCAAGGTCTTCTTGTGTTGATCTTCAAGCTCCAAGCTTTGAGTGTTGATTCCAAGCTCAATGATTGATTTCCTATCACCTTTGAATGATCTCTTTGTGTGCTAGCATTGGAAAATTTTGCAACAAAATTTTCCATTTATCCTTGTGTGACTCTCGGCCAAGCCAAGAGAATAGAGGAAATTTTCACTTTGGGCTTGAATGGAGGAAGAAGAGAGAGAGAAGGAAAGTTGTGTTATTTTATTTCCAAAACTAAAATTAAAGATATACCAAAGATGGTATATCTCTTTCAACTTTAGAAAATGTGTTTTACAAAATATCTACACATCATCACCCACTTCACCTAAATCCATCACCAAAAAGTGATGATAAAGACAAGTGATGTGACATGTGATGTGACTTGTGGACCCCACTTGATTCAAAATCCGAGTGGGCCCGCAACATATCCCGGGCTCGGGTTCGCTAATTCCGAATTAACTAATTTTCCGTTGCGACGTAATTAAATCAAATAATTATGCCTAGCAAAATTACTATTCACGTCGCTCGCGAATTAATTCAAAATTAACTCGTTTGCCCGAATTAAAATCTAATTTTAATTCCGCGTCGAAATCTAATTTCGTTTAATATATCGAATATATTATTTTATCGATTAATTCCAAATTAATCGTTCTCTCTCTACAAATAGTATTTTATCCCAGATAAAATCTCTCCGCAATTAATCCTAAATTAATTTTCTCTCTCTTATAATCAATCTCAGATTAATTATGTCGAGTCATACGTCATCGGTGAATCTTTGGGAAGCGACCCATGAGATCCCTGGATATGTTGGCAGTAAATCCGGTCGTTGGACTATCCGAACATGTACGTACCTAGTACTATATTTTTACCGATTTATGAGACATGATTGGCTTCTAGCAAAGCACCGTGCCTACCCAATTCTCCAGAAATATTCTTAACGGAATATATAATCTATGTCAGGAGTAGTATACGTAGTATTGCGTATTGTGATCCAGTATCGGATGTCACATGTTAGGCCTGGGGCTGAAATTGTGTATGCCCCGTACGAAGCATATATCGGATCTCTGGTAACTAGTCTCTATAATCGGATAATCATGACCTAGTCATATTATCCTGATGACTGCAGTACTAAAGAGTACTAGTTTCGTATCCTGCGTGATCATCATCTCCATATGACTGGAGTGATACTTCCATCTTGACATCACACCCAATACAGTACGATTCTCAATATATACCCAGAAGAGGTGTATACAGATGTTGTTAAAGCCCTGGATGACCAAAACCAAAGTATATTGATTGTCGCAAGTATTAGCGATGTAAGTCTCAGGTTAAGACCAAATACACCTACCCTGATTCGGACTTCCATAGACACATAGTCATACTACCAATGGAATTTCGAGGGGTCTATCCAGAGCGAAGCTGTTTCCGTACCATCGGTAAACACAACCTCCTATAACACTTGCATAAGTATCCAATACTTAGATATATGAGAACTATGTCGTTATGCTCCCACAACGCGCACAAGTGCAATACTAGTCTATTCCGCATTATCGATGTCCAGTCTCGGTAATATTACGACTAGGGATATTTAAAGATTAAACCTTAGTGGATTAATACTGTCTCATATCTTATTAATCCGGAACTAATCATATGGACTTTTATCATTTATATATCCCGGTAATCCATTTACAAATGATAAAAGAGCAATTTCCTTTGTCACATAGTTAATTTGTACAACAACACCATGTTCTGTACAAATAGTGATGCTATGGGTCATAATAGTCCAACGTTATACCCTTAAACTAAATGATGTCCACAAGGCATTTATCGATGTCTATATCCCACTTGGCCTATAGCCAATCACTCAAGTGTCCTACACTTGAACTATGTACGAGTCGCTCAAATTTCTAATGAGAAACTGCTTTCGTTAGCGGATTTGCAAAGTTATCATCTGATACAATTTATTCGATCATCACGTGCCTCAGCTGCAGCAATATTCCGCTTTTGTTGTTTATTCGGCAACAGTATCTTGCTTGGAAGATTTCCAGCTCATTGTTCCGTTATTCAAACTATATAGTACCCTTATTACGACTTATAGTCATTTTTGTCGGTTTGGAAACTTGCAGCGGTGAACCCAGTCACTTCAAGTTCTCATTCTCCATAGCTTAAGAAAGCATCTTTAGATCATCTAAGATACTTAAGGATGTTCTTAACATCAATCCAGTGACCATCATCTGGATTGGCCTGATTGTGACTCCATATGCTCAAAGCATATGAGACACCAGGTCGCGTACATATATTTCAATGTACGATTTCTAGGAGAGTGCCAACAACTTTAGATCTATCCCAGTAGATCTTTATTCCAAGAATAAATGTTGTCTCTCCCAAGTAGTCTACGGAGAATTTTCATGGAAGCCAAGCTTTCACTGATTATATTATGGGAATGTCATTTCCAAGAAATGATATATCATCATTATTTAGGAAACTCACTGTCAGTGCGCTCCCACTAACCTCCTTATATACACAAGAATTATCTTCGTTTTGAATTAAATCATATACCATTATGATTATATCAAAACGATAGTTCCAATAACGCAATGCTTGCTTCAATCCATAAATGGATCGAATTATCTTGTAAACCTTGTTTGCATGTTTTGGTACGATAAAACCGTCAGGATGTTGTAAACATCCTCCAAAAGGTTTCCGTTTAAGGAAAACGATTTTGATGTTCAGCTGCCATATTTCATAAATGAAACATGCAGCATTAGTAAGCATTATCCAAATGGATTTAACCATGGCAACGAGTAAAAGTTTTCGTTGTAATCGACACAATCTTGATAACGATACCTTTTCGCTACAAGCCTAGCTTTATACGTTGGTATGTTTCCATCCATGTATGTCTTCTTTGAAGACTCATTTAGTACTAACAGGCATAATGCCTTCAAGTACATCAACCAGTGTCCAAACTTGGTTGTATACATGGAATCCATTTCGGACTTCATGGCACTTTGCCATAATAGGGAGTCGATACCTTGTATCACTTCCTCATACATAGCCGGTTGGTGTTCCTCAATAAGATTGACATCTTTACGAGGTGAGATCAGAAACCCATACCTCCCAGGTTGTTTTCTGACTCTCTCCGACTTAAGTGGTTCTTGTGTATTCGAAGATTGTGGTACAGTTTCATCCCTGATGAACTGTTTGTTTTACATTAAGGAATCGGTGCCTGGAACAGTATTACTCCGATTTTCATCGAGTTTTACTTTCCTCCCACTTACCACTACATATAGGTATTCCTCTTAGGAAAACCGCATGGAGAGCAACAATTAAATTGTTCTCTTGTGAGTTGTATAAGTACTATACTTTGGTTTCCCTATGATAACCTACAATTTAGGCACTTATCCGATTTAAGTTCTAGTTTGGTATCATCCAAACATATGCCTAGCATTCCAAATCTTCAGGAATGAGAAACCCGGTTTCTTTCCTATTCATATCTAATATGAAGTCTGTCAAACAGATTTTGATGGAACCTTATTCAAAATAAGTTTTGCACTGATTAATGCGTATCCTTAGAAGGAAAATGGTAGCTCAGAACGACTCATAATTAACCTTACTATGTCCAACAAGGTTCGGTTTCTCTGTTCGGACACACCTTTAAATTGAGGTGTTCCAGGAGGAGTCCACATTGAAAGAATATTATACTATTTCAAGTAATTGAGAAACTTATTGCTTAAGTATTTTCATCATGGTCCAATCGTGATGTTTTAATACTCTTGCCGGTCTGTTTTTATACTTCGTGTCGAAACTCTTTGAATTTATCAAAAGTTTCTGATTCGTGTTTCAAAAGAAACACATAACCATAACGTGATGTCACATCCGTAAAGGTTACAAAGTATTCATATCCACCTCTAGCCTAGCTAGATATGGGCCCACTTACGTCACTATGAACAATGGCTAACATATCGGTGGCACTTGCACTCTTACCAAGTAAAAGGTATTTTAGGCACTCTGCCTAATAAACTAGATTCGTAGACTTCATTTGATTAGAATCAAATCCGTCCTAGTACCCACTCATCGAAAGTGAGGATATACGAGTCTTGTTTATGTGTCTCAGATAACAATGCCACAAATAAGTCTCATCTATTGATTCAGTTTGAGCTATTTGTTTGTCATGTCATATGTTTGAGATTCATTTATATTTTAAATATAAATATTGTTATTCACATCTAATGTGTTTATCTCAATATCATCTTTATAAAATAAAACATTTAGTGCTCTAGAATATAAAGTATACCCACAACGGGTTAAACATAGATATATAGATAATGTTTCTAGTCAAACTAGTTACATTATAACAGTTTCCTAATTTAAGTACACACCCGAATGGTAGTTCCTAAACTTAGGTTTCTACGGTTAAAACAGCAACTCTCGTCCCGTTTCCGACTCGCAGATCGATCTCAACTGAAGTCAGTTTCCTACTAATCAGCAGATTTTGCACATCAGTACATATTTATGTACCACATCTAGTATCAAAAATCCAATTTTGAAACTAGTAGCGAACATGTTTATGACAAACATATTTGAAGCCGGAGCCTTGCCCCGCCTTCACTTCCTTCATGTCTGCCTTGTCCATATGGCATTCACGCATCTAGTGACCCCGTTTGCCACAGTTTGGGCAGACATCTTGGGATATGTCCTTTGTCTTCCTAGAAGACTGTGATGATTTTACCTTTGCCCTTTTTAGAAGCTCTGGCTCCGCCTCCTAGAGCATACCCATCAACTCTCTAAGAGTTTTCTCTTGGTTCATAATGAACCTGCCCCAGCTTTCGGGTAGAGATTATAAGATCAAATCTTTGGTAGTCTCGGCCACGTAGGTAATGCCCAGCTAACCTAGCTGATCGATGTCAGCAATCATCTGCGACACCTAGTGCTCGACAGATGTACCCTCTGACATACGCGAGCATAAGAGCTTCTTTTGCAATTTACACTTCTAAGATCTAAGAATAGATCTATGAAGATCCTTTAATTTCAAAATCATACTATAAGGATCTAATCCTTAGTTTTGACGAAGAAATTAAAGAGTCTTTGCGGTAAGCATAACGGATTGAGCACTAAAGTTATCATTACATGAATCTTCCAAAGATCATGTTCTACTATTTGCTCAACTTCGGGCTTAGGCCCGAGATGTTTCTCTATCAAAAAAGTAACTCCTCAGTTCCCAGGACTATCCTGAGGTTCTATTCCCAATCTGAAAATTGGAGTCGTTTAAAGATATTTTCACTCAGGATTATGTTTTAAACGCTAATCTTTCAGTTATCTTGATTCCAATAGTCCAACTATCCAATCAACGATTTTGGGTAGAATCAAATATAATGATTACTATAGTCTAACTATATAATCAACTACCATTTGATTGGTTAAATTCAAATATATTGATTACTATAATCCAATTATATAATCAACTATAAATGAAGTAGTTTGAATACAGTCCAACTGTTTAATTTAAAACAACAATTAAATATTAGTCCAACTAATATATATTATGTAATGATGAAAAATGAAATGAGCGCGTATTGGCAAGTATCTAAACGAAATTACAAATTTAATACTTGCCTCCCACTATTTTTCGGCGAGCCTCTAACCCTCTGTTGAGTACTCGGGAAACCTAGTTTCCTAGTGGGCTAGGATCCCGTTAAATAACACACAACCTTGACTTTGGCCAACAAGTTGTATGAAACTTAACTAGGTAGATCTCTAAGATCAATTGGATCTCATCCAATTCCTAGATCCAGTAGGTGGACATCCAAGTCCGAAACATATATCTAATATATGCCAATATATCCGATATATTCCCTAACCTTTTTTCCTCTGAATCAACTAAGCCTTGGCTTTGGCACAACAAGCTTAATGATTCCAGTTAAACGGGACCCATTGACTTTGGAAAGCTTCGTAATCGATGTCGATGGACAAGAAGTGATCTTGACTTTGGCCAACAAATCACAACTTGGACAAGACATGCGATATGGAACAAAGCCTTCATGATTCAAACACATCCGCGATGGACAAAGGTCTTGACTTTGGCCAACAAACCAGTGCCAATCTTGGATCTTGAGAATGAATCATTCAATGGAAGGAAAACACTTAATATTTGTTGAGGGTTTTTCGCGTAATTGGCAACCAATAATTATTATCTTTGATTAGGTCTCATCATACACCCTTAAACATGCATTCTAAAAGCATAATAAGGCGCGATAAATAAATTAATAATGATATGCGGATGGATATTTAAAACATTTTTTTCCTAGAACAAATGTCTCCATTTCCTCTCTCCCGCTAGCACAAATCTTACTTCTACCCAATTACACAACACTTCTAAAGAAACCTCATTTACATTGAGGGGAATAAGTGAGAAGAGAAATACAAAGAGTCAAGAGGTAATAGGCTGGACACGCATGTCCAATTTAATAAATTCTAAATTTATTACAACAATTTCCAAAATTGCCCTCACCCATCTAATATCCATCTGATATACATTATTCATACATCACATCCATGTATTCACACAAAGCATGTTATCAATCAATCTAATCCAATTAATAATATTTGATTATGATCATCCAATGTTCAAACAACGATTTGATTTGCGCGAGTCCAACTCGTTTAAGAATAAGTACTCAAAGTACGAATTCTTGAATTATATTAAACTACAATATTAAATCCAATTTAATTCGTATTCAATTAATTCTTTATTTAATTCCAAATTAAATAATTACACTTTATTAATGAGCCTTTGCGACTTAGATTCTAAATCTAATCTTAACGGGTCTCAAAGCCCAATTAACATCCAATGTCATTTAATTAAAGTGCAATGGGCTTTCAATTAATTTCCTAAGGCATGGACTTTGGCAACCAAAGCCCAATAAGGAATCACCATTTGCCACAAAATTAATTTTGGCCCATTAGGCCCAATTAATTATTTAAAGGCCCATTTATTATATTTGGACTTTATGGAAATGGTTTGAGGCCCAATTGGATCCAACCAATTATCCTAAACCAAACTTGGCCCGACCAAGCCCATTAAGCCCAAATACAACATTTTTTAGCCCAATTCCAAATTAAGCCCAACTAATTAAA
Organism: Zanthoxylum bungeanum; assembly: GCA_019454045.1. Classification (NCBI taxonomy): domain Eukaryota; kingdom Viridiplantae; phylum Streptophyta; class Magnoliopsida; order Sapindales; family Rutaceae; genus Zanthoxylum; species Zanthoxylum bungeanum. The sequence continues at coordinate 219,547 of SKCR01028283.1, read as the reverse complement.
TTCCAATATTCCAAATATCATAATTTAATCAATTAAAGTTTATTAGCCATAATTAATTATTTAAATCAACATTTCCATAATACCAATTTACACAATTAATCATGCTTTATTATTATCAATTCATGTCCAACATAATTGAAGCAAAATCAATCCAACATGCTTCATAAGCTCTCGGCAATATGGTGATTTTTATATTAATTTTGATTTCAATCCAATTAAATCACAAACTAATATATCACATGCATTTTAAACATATCCAAATGTCTAAAATTCAAAAATCACAAGAGCTAGGGCTCCAACACCATTCGGCCAAGCCAATGCATTTGGGGAAAATTAATCCAATTTATTTTTCATCAAATTGATTATGTACAACTCAAAGTTAACATATCATAAGCATGCTCAAATAAATAATTTGCCTAAAACATGCTCAAATCAAAAATACCCAAATTAAAGTTAAGAACCCTAAATTCAATTTCATGCATAATAACCGGTCTGATACCATTGTTGGGTTTTCTAGGTCAAACCAAGATCAATTAAGCAATGAAACATGTGAATACAACAAAGTAAGAATGCGGAAAATACTCACTTTGATTGGATTTTGGATGTGTTGAACACAAAAATTTGCTCATTGATGTATTCGGCCAAGGTCTTCTTGTGTTGATCTTCAAGCTCCAAGCTTTGAGTGTTGATTCCAAGCTCAAGGATTGATTTCCCTATCACATTTGAATGATCTCTTTATGTGCCAGCATTGGAAAATTTTGCAACAAAATTTTCCCTTTATCCTTGTGTGACTCTCGGCCAAGCCAAGAATAGAGGAAATTTTCACTTTGGGCTTGAATGGTGGAAGAAGAGAGAGAGAAGGAAAGTTGTGTTATTTTATTTCCAAAACTAAAATTAAAGATATACCAAAGATGGTATATCTCTTTCAACTTTAGAAAATGTGTTTTACAAATTATCTACACATCATCACCCACTTCACCTAAATCCATCACCAAAAAGTGATGATAAAGACAAGTGATGTGACATGTGATGTGACTTGTGGGCCCCACTTGATTCAAAATCCGAGTGGGCCCGCAACATATCCCGGGCTCGGGTTCGCTAATTCCGAATTAACTAATTTTCCGTTGCGACGTAATTAAATCAAATTTAATTAAATAATTATGCCTAGCAAAATTACTATTCACGTCGCTCGCGAATTAATTCTAAATTAACTCGTTTGCCCGAATTAAAATCTAATTTTAATTCCGTGTCGAAATCTAATTTCGTTTAATATATCGAATATATTATTTTATCGATTAATTCCAAATTAATCGTTCTCTCTCTACAAATAGTATTTTATCCCAGATAAAATCTCTCCGCAATTAATTCTAGATTAATTTTCTCTCTCTTATAATTAATCTCAGATTAATTATGTCCGAGTCATACGTCATCGGTGAATCTTTGGGAAGCGACCCATGAGATCCCTGGATATGTTGGCAGTAAATCCGGTCGTCGGACTATCCGAACACGTACGTACCTAGTACTACGTTTTTACCGATTTACGAGACATAGTTGACTTCTAGCAAAGCACCGTGCCTACCCAATTCTCCAGAAATATTCTTAATGGAATATATAATTTATGTCAGGCGTAGTATACGTAGTATTGCGTATTGCGATCCAGTATCGGATGTCACATGTTAGGCCTGGGCTGGAATTGTGTCTGCCCCGTACGAAGCATATATCGGATCTCTGGTAACTAATCTCTATAATCGGATAATCATGACCTAGTCATTTATCCCGAAGACTGCAATACTAAAGAGTACTAGTTCTATATCATGCGTGATCATCATCTCCATATAACTGGAGTGATACTTCCATCTTGACATCACACCCAATACACTACGATTCTCAATATATACCCAGAAGAGGCGTACACAGAACTTGTTAAAGCCCTGGACGACCAAAACCAAAGTATATTGATTGTCGCAAGTATTAGCGATGTAAGTCTCAGGTTAAGACCAAATATATCTACCCTGATTCGGACTTCCATAGACACATAGTCATACTACCAATGGAATTCCGAGGGGTCTATCCAGAGCGAAGCTGTTTCCGTACCATCGGTAAACACAACCTCCTATCACACTTGCATAAGTATCCAATACTTAAATATATGAGAACTATGTCGTTATGCTCCCACAACGCGCACAAGTGCAATACTAGTCTATTCCGCATTATCGATGTCCAGTCTCGATAATACTACGACTATGGATATTTACTGATTAAACCTTAGTGGATTAATACTGTCTCATATCTTATTAATCCGGAACTAATCATATGGACTTTTATCATTTATATATCCCGGTAATCCAATTACAAATGATAAAAGAGCAATTTCCTTTGTCACATAGTTAATTTGTACAACAACACCATGTTCTGTACAAATAGTGATGATATGGGTCATAATAGTCCAACGTTATACCCTTAAACTAAATGATGTCCACAAAGGCACTTATCGATGTCTATAAAAAGGGGTTCATTTTCATTAATTTCAAATTAATCACATACTTACATACTTAGAAAGTTGAAGTTTAGAGTTTGAAAGTTTCCACCATTATTTCAAGTTCAAGTTCTTGAAGAAATGAGTGCCCATTCTACAAGAAGTAACGAAGTTATCCTGGGAGAACGTTAGCCACAAGAAATCCGTAGAGTACTGAGGCGGGCCTAATAAATTCTTAATGATAGAGAAATCTCGACTTGGTTTAAGTTTATTCGTTTTCTTCAATATTTTCCAGGTTTTTCTAAGTCTTTATCTTTATGTTTTATTTTCATTTTTGCATGATAGAATATTGATGTTTTTGACTAAATAATGCATGTTAAAAATGATTTATAATGCATCCGCCCAACGTTTTATTCATATACTCTAAAAATATCCCCAAAAGAAATGTGTTTTTAGATAAAAATAGATTTTTAACATGTTTTGTAAAGGAGCAAGACGCAAGTTGTGTAACAATGTATAGGATTGTGACCAGCTATCCTATCAGAATTTCATGCCTAGAAGATGCAATTTCATCTGCACTCAGCCTAGCTAAATCGATTACCAATGCTTCTTTGAAACCTTGCTAGAATGTTGTGTATCAGCATGGTGACGATAATGATATTTCTATTTTGAAAGAATACGCACATTATTTTACAATCTAGTTGCCTTGTATTCGCCATATATATTATTTTTTTTTATTTATCAACTTATTAGTTTTATTTTTGGATGTTTTATTACCACAAATATAATTAAATCAATTTCCAATTAATTAAAACAAAAAATTGAAAAATGTGGCTTGTATTTTTTTTTCCTATTTTCGGTGATGGTTGGGAAATTATATAAGCCATTTTTTGTTTTTTGATTCATCATTCTTGAACCCTAAAAATCAAATACCAAAAGAAAGAGAGAGAGAAAGGAAGAAAAAGAAAGGAAAACTTTGGAAATCAAGCATTCTTGTAAGTTTTTTCTTACTTTTCCTTTAATGAAAAATGTTTCTAGCATATTAGGCTTCAATATGTATAGCCTAGTTTGTTCTCTACTCTTTTATGAATGTGATTTGATGATTGGGAACTTGGATTGAAGATGAAAGCATGTATATTAATTTAGATTGCTTGAAATTGTTCTTTAAGCATTCTTTTTGCCATTTTGATGGCTAGTTGCCATTCTAAAGACTTTTAGCCACTCATTTTAGACCTAGAATTTTTCTTGAGCTATTTCATGATGGTGAGGCTTGATTGGCGTTGTGAGAATTTAATTAAAGTCTTGAATTTGATTAATTTGGTGTTAATTTATTAATTTGTGAAATTATTAAAATTAGGGTTTTGAACCTTCACCAAATTTGGGGCTTTTCATATATGTGATGAGTCTTGATGTATATATGATGTATATTAAATTTAGGAATTTTTGGATTTGATCTTGGCATGTTTTGAATAAAAAGGACCAAATTGTAAATTCTTGAAAATTGAGGGACCATTCGGCAATTAGAGGAAAATATGAGAATTGTGGGGGATTGTAGAAAATTCTCTAAAATATTTATAATTGTAGAAAAAGACATATCCCTTAAGAAGTGCCTTATGGGAAATATACAAATTGAATGAACATATCATCTAAGAATAAAATAAAATAAGTCTAGAGTTCAAAGGGCATTATGAAGAGGTGTAACTTTTAGAAGGATTATACCCTTAAATTAAATGATGTCCACAAAGGCACTTATCAATGCCTATAAAAATGGGTCTTTGGGTTCATTTTCATTAATTGCAAATTAATCACATACTTACATACTTAGAAAGTTGAAGTTTAGAGTTTGAGAGTTTCCACCATTATTTCAAGTTCAAGTTCTCGAAGAAAGGAGTACCCCTTCTACAAGAAGTAACGAAGTTATCCTAGGAGAACGTTAACCACAAGAAATCAGTAGAGTACTGAGGGAGGCCTAATAAATTCTTAATGATAGATGAATCTCGATTTGGTTTAAGTTTCTTCGTTTTCTTCAATATTTTCCAGGTTTTTCCAAGTCTTTATCTTTATGTTTTATTTTCATTTTTGCATGATAGAATATTGATGTTTTTGACTGAATAATGCATGTTAAAAATGATTTATAATGCATCCGCCCAACGTTTTATTCATATACTCTAAAAATATCAAAAAAAAAATGTGTTTTTAGATAAAAATAGATTTTTAACATGTTTTGTAAAGGAGCAAGACGCAAGTCGTGTAACAATGTATAGGATTGTGACCAGCTATCCTATCAGAATTTCATGCCTAGAAGATGCAATTTCATCTGCACTCAGCCTAGCTAAATCGATTACCAATGCTTCTTTGAAACCTTGCTAGAATGTTGTGTATCAGCATGGTGACGATAATGATATTTCTATTTTGAAAGAATACGCACATTATTTTACAATCTAGTTGCCTTGTATTCGCCATATATATTATTTTTATTTTTATTTATCAACTTATTAGTTTTATTTTGTCCATTATATTATGTCATATAAAATAAATATTTACTAATAAAATACATTAAGGTGTAATTGTCAATAACTTTATTAAATAAAGTAAAAGTATTTATTATTAAGTTATTAAATTTTCATATTTCTATTAATATTTTTATATTAAAAAATAAAAGAAATTATCCAAAAATATCAAATATCCAAAAAGGTAAAACTGTAATATAAATTTAATTTTTAAGGTCCGGAGAATAATGGGTTAGTTAAGGGAAATTGGCCCCTTTCATCAATGTTGGTAGTAGCAAGCCTAATTGGATTTCTCTGGAACATGCCTTCAGCAAATTGGTAAGCCTAATTGTTCATAAAGCCATTATTCAATCAACTTGAATAGAATTCTTCCAACATTGTGAGCTCGACTAGAAGAAATTCAATAATACCTGCTGTAGGGTTTGCTTAGTTTTTTTTTTTTTTTTTTAATCAAAAAATCTCAAATACAAAAACAATTTTACAAATTCCGATTATAACATACAACTCGGAAATTAAAGTGTCACAGATTCATATCCAAGAAATACAATAGGTTAAAAATAAAAAATAAAAATTGTATACCTCATTTTTGAGTTTTAAATGGTTGGACAGGGAGTTTGAAACACTTTTTTTTTTTTTTTTTTTTTTGAAATCGTTGGAAACCCCGCCACTAACCACCCATTCTGGCCGCGGCGCAGGTAAACCCTCGGCTGCCTCAGGCTCCTACAAGAAGTTGCACCCCCTGGATTTGAACCCAGAACCTCAAGGTGAGATTCTGGACCCTTCACCACTAAGCCACACCCCTTGGGGGCAGGGAGTTTTGAACACATTAAAGGATGTATACAAATTATTGAAAAACTACAAAAATTTGCAATAAGTATTAATGACAAGTTACAGAAAATAAATAACGTATACGTCACAATATTAGTCCGGAAGCACAGCGGTGCAACAAGATTAGAGGGTTTTCTGCCAAGAATTATTAATTTATAAGAAATAAAAATAAATTAAATCTGTTAAAATTTAGATTTTTTCAATGTTAGCCTTTAAAATTAATATTTTTATTGTAAATGTGAGTGGTCCTTTTACTTTAATAGTTTTTATATTCTATCTTGACTCTTTATATTTATGACTTATGCCATATTACTTGGGGATAATAATCTCACCCTAATCTTACCCTATAAACAAATAGCAATGATGAATACTAAAAAGTGTGCATTTATTAAAAGAAAAATTAATTATTTTACACTTTAGTAATTCATTAATCCCCATTAATTTAGCACATTTGTAAAATAATAATTAAATATGTATCCTATATATTTTTATTATGATTTTTATTTCTTATGTAGATGAAATAATAACTTGAATGCATAAGTAGAAAAATGGACGTGACATTTGGATTTTGGAGGCCGGAAACTTGAAAAGCGTTCTAACAATGTACAATTTCTGAAATTCCAACTTTGCGCAAGATTCGTATTTTGACCAAAATGTTTTACTCTGATATCGGATTGAGTCGATTCTAGTTTCAAATGAAAGAAGACTCAAATATCTACAACGTTGCTGTTTACAAGAATTTCTAGTTCTTAGGTTTTCAAGGTCGAAATTGGTGAAGACGTCAATGTGTGTTGCATGTAATTTTAATTATTAGAAAAGAAAGTAAGAAAATAAAAAAAGTAAAAATAAAAAAGTAAAAAAATAAAGTTGAAATAGGTGGATTGTGATAAATGTTTCCAAAATGATCAAAAAATCAAAAAGGTCAAAAAAGAAAAAGAAAAAAATAAATTAGTAAATGTTTGTTATTTGTATTTGATTTGGAAAGTTGTAATTAATATTGAGATATAAGAACTTCTAGAGGGTTTCATGCTTTCTTTCAAAGTTCTCTTGTAGAATTTGAGAGAGAATGTCTTGTTTGTTTTAATTTTTTTTAAGCTTTCTTGTAATTTCTGTTTCTTTCAGCAATAAAATTATGCATGTTTTTCTTCAAATCATGAGTAGCTAATTTCATCTTGATGGGGTAAAGAGTGAAACTTTTAATATGAGAATATAAATTAATATTATTTGTATTATAATATATCAATTGTAATCTGAATAAGTAATTTAAATCTGGATTAATTATTGACAAACTTTGTTACCGCATTTATGGCTGATTTTATTTATTTGGCATAATTAAATACCTAACTGGATTTGTTATAGAAAAATCTTATCACCGCATTCATGTCTGGTTTTATATGTTTTGGCATAATTAATTCTTGAAGTAAATTAACTGGGTAATAATGATAATTTTTATATTATAAAAAGTAAGATTTCTCTATATTTGAAATATTAAAAGTGGATCTCCTAGCCCCATCATTTTAATTTATTGTTGTAGTTCAATTTGAAATTTTCCATCACTTCAAACATGTAACACCCCGCCAGAAGCAGGATGCTACCGGCAGGAGATGAGATTGACCCATCTCCATAAGCCTCGAAATCTACCGAAAATCCGGCATGATGTATCTTAAAACTGGACAACATAGATCTCAGTCCAGCACTAAAATGAACCTAAAAAGAATATCATATATCAAAATGGACCTGAGGTCCACACCAACCCATCAAAATCACTACCTAAGGGCGTCGTGCTGATCTCATCTATCAACACTCAAGGGCTCAGTGCCCACAACATCATAAGCAATCAAAACATTTACTTAAAATATATATTCAAATCACGTGCTCAGCACGAAAAAATAAAACAATAACCAAAATATCCTAAACTTTGAAACTTCTATAACTTCTCCTAGGACACTTGCGAGGGTGACTGCCGCTTGGGTGATCCGCGTCTCGAGCATGACTTCCAAAGTTGTCGTGGTTGACCAATCTGGAAGCCAACCTGCAAAACTAACAAACTGGTTTGGTGTGAGTTACAAAAACTCAGTAAGTAACCATGCAAACATTACAAATAAAACATACAAATTAGTCACACAATAAATTTTTCAGAGTTTTCAAGTTATTACAAGTCTTAGAATTATCAATATTTTATTATCCTTTATACTTTACCCATATCAAATTTTCATATTTACATATTGTCAATTTAGTGACTAGTGACTCAAAGCACATGAAACATGAACTCGAAATCACAAAGTACGTTAATAACATCGGAATCGTTTCAATGTTGAAACATAAAGTCACATATTAATCCTTATCAAAGTAAATATTTTTGAAATATCATCAAATCGGTAAATCTAAAAAACTTTCTTCTGTTCAGTTACAAACTATCTGTAATACCAAAACATTTTTCTTCAATATCAAAATAATATTTCTTTAACCGTTTTTAATCCACGATAACCCTACAATATCTTAACACTTGGGTTTCATATACCTTCACACATACCATAGCACACTTTTTTATATACATGCAAATACAATTTCAGAATCCTTACACATATACGTACATATTAATACAACTTAGCAAACATGTTTTATAACCTATGATATTCGCATTGATTTCAAATCATCCATTCATTTCACATACACATACACAGTCCATATGTATCACGAGTTCTGTCATACAAATACATATAGTTAGACATATTTACCAACAACGAAGCACATGTAACAATCGGTACATCCAAGAACACATTATCTAACAATACACACATATGGCTGGCTTACGCACACAATACTCGTATGAGATTGATTACCTATTTTAGAATATGTATGAGATGAATTCCGTCCAAACATATTCCTAACCAGCTCGACTACTTTGCCACGAGAACATCAATCAATTAAACATACAAACGTGCATACATATCACGGCACGCCAAACTCATCGCACGACTTCTCATACACAAGCACATCCATAAAAAAACATTCCAAAACATGATTCAAATACTCACATACAAACAAATGTTTCAAACATATGAATATACATCATGTTATAAAATTCAAATGTCATACATTTGATAGTCCTCATAACTTTTCTTTTATCGATCAAACATATTCATTTCAGAATCTCTATCTAGGAATATTTGATATAGTGTCTTACCAAAGGAACATATCAAACCTATACATATCTTAGCATCATATACATAAATGAATACATACTCATATACTTATACATTTTCATATTCATTCACATATACAATTTCATATCGCTACACATTCATACATACACATAGACATTAAGCTTATCAAACATTTCACTTCAAACACGTCAATATATACATATAGACATTAATATCATTAAACATCTTACTTCGTTTCATTATAATAACAAAAGTCATACCTGCGATGGTCGCTTCACTTAACTACATATAACCTTGAACGCCTTCTCAAACTACTTTTTAACTATCTTCTGTTTAACCTAACATATCAATAATCTATACCCATATATATATGTATATTCAAAACATGAAATCACCTATTAAGCTCTCATCGCATGAGTTACTTACATGGCTTCACGAGCACTCCAAGTCCTAGTCAAGTCTGCCAAAACAAATGGCAAAACATTGTTAGAATTGCAACTTATGAAATTCCCGACTTAGATTTGACAAAGTTCTGGATCTTTCCGGGACAATCGAATCAAGTTCGATTTCAATACTTCCAGTTTCATTACTCTTAAAATATCATTACAAACTATTCCAAACCACTAATTCACTTAAATCCCCGGTTTACGCGATTTTAGAAAATCTTCCGAAATATTTCCGCAAACGCTACGGAAGGGTCCCGAACCCTCCGAACCTACCCAGATTTAACTAAACATTTTCATAATATCATAAATAACTCATAACTAACATTAAAATCGAAAACACATCATTATATCAAAAAACCCACTTTTACCGGAAACTAACATATTTTATCGGATCGATAAACTCGTTCCGTTTTCACTCGGATTCTACCGAATGCTCATATTCAATATACTGATACTCAAACAATTCAATTTATATCAATACTCTACTCTACAAAGCTACTGGATACATATGAATACTTAACTATAAACTTGAAATTTATGGATTTACACCGGGAGGTCTTACCGAGATTTCGAGGCCATATACGGACTCTAAATGATCTCACGAACGTGTTGGAATCGATGAAATTCTGATCGAAGTTATTATTCAATGTGGGTCACTATTCATCTGAATCTTCCTTCCCTAATTCGCGTGCAACCGTGCACGAAACGGAAAATCCGTCACCGTCAACTTGTAGTACTCTCTAAGAGCTTCGATTTGGTAGGTGGCTCGGGCTATGAAACGAAGCGACGAGCCTTGATCGAACGACCCATTACCACGCGTCTCTCTTTCCATTTCTCGTGGTTGTCGGCGTTTTCTGTGTCGCCGCAGGCCACCATCAGATATGTGGTGGCCGGAAGCTTTTTTTAGACTATTGCGCCGGCCGGCGGTGGCCGGTAAGCCACCGATGCGACAGGGTTCGCCAAAACGCCAAATGGGGATGAGAGGTCGGGTGAGTATTTTGGTGAGGTTATGCCCATTTCGCAATTAGAGGAAACTATGGGCTATTTATAAGAAAGTTTCTGAAATTTACGTTCAGGCCACCGTGAAATTATAATCAGGTCTCTACCATAGAACTTTCTAGAAATTTCACATTTTGAAACCTTTCTGATGTAAATTTTGAAAAGTTTTCAACATGAACATTGTTCGTCTCGGAAAAAAGAGTCTGATGGTTTAAAAATCAGCTCAATCGGAGTTTGTTTGATATCTTTATAGCCGAGACAAGATAGTTTTACGTGTATAATGATAAAATCATAAATCGCTTAACCGGTTCTCGGAACCACGCTTTTTCTAATGCGATGAATCTTCATTTTAAAATATTCCAACTTTTTCCCAACACATATTCTCATATTTTCGAATACCATCACATTCCAAATCCTTAACTTTAATCCAGAAATCTTCCGGAATATTCTGAAAAAATTCGGGATATTACAAAACAAATCAAACATTTTTATTTCACTCGAATCATTATTTTATTTTACTAAATTTATTCTCTGTGGATCGATCCCGGACTTATCAGGTTATTTTATTACTTCGACACTCTTATACCTGGAAGTAAAGAACCACTTTATGAGTGTGTCAAGTTTTTAGCGTCGTTACCGTGGAATATAATTTAGTATATATAATAACAATTTAACATCCTTGTATTTTTTTCTTTATTTTATTTTATTTATTTATTTATTTATTTGGTCATTTATTTTAACCTTTTTTCACTTGTTTATTATTATTTTTTCTTTTTTATAAGTATTACATTTCTAAATTTTAGCATATAGTTTTCATTTAGATTGCATGAAATATTGGTATCGATCATCTAGCGGAAGATTAAATAGAGAGTCTCCATCACCCTCATCATCAATCCAAATGGCCGAGAATCGAAATGAAAATCCACCAGGCCGATATGAAAATCCAATTGATCAGGTAGAACGTGAGTCTCAGCATGACAATCTTAATCATACAAGGACACTCAGATAATTCATGAATCCCATGGACAGGATCATCATCTTGCATTACTTTCCCCTCAGATGCATCACGTTTCAATTTCAAACTAAGTATCATCCAAATTTTGACCACATTCCACGGTCTTGAATCAGAAAATCATCATCAGCACTTGAGGGAATTCGAAGAGGTATATAATACTTGCACATATCAAAATTACAACATGAATATAATTGGACTCAAGTTTTCCATTTTCTTTAAGGATAAAGCTAAAATTTGGCTGCAGAATCTTAGGTCGGGATCCAGTAGAACATGGGATGACTTGCCAGAGAAATTTCATAAAAAATTATTTCCCTCTTATATGACAAACTCCTTTAAGAGGAGAATCATAATTTTCACTTAAGAATCGAGGGAAACACTTTACTAATATTGAGAGATTTAAAGAAATGTTGAACGTTTGTCCACATCACGAGTTTGAAACATGGAGGTTGGTTTCCTATTTTTATGAGGGTTTAACACCCCAAGGTAGACAAGTAGTGGAAATGATATGTAATGGTGAGTTTATGGAAAAAAATCCCGAAGATGCACTAGATTACCTAGAACACATAGCGAAAAATGCACAACAATGGATACAATTGGCACTTATGTGTCGTCTGTAAAACCATAGCCATCTGGTAGAGGTATGTTTAAACTTAGGGAAGACCATGACCTTTCTGCTAAATATGAATATCTAGCTAAAAAAGTCGAGGCATTAGAAATGGGGAAGAGTGATCATGTCAAGTCAGTTTAAGAAGTCACGTGTTATATCTATAATTCAAATGAACATGTCACATAAGTTTGCCCAACCTTGCTAGCCCTGCATGAATGTCTTCATGATCAAGTCAGTTCCATAAACATCTTCAATAGACCAAATCCAAACTCATACTCCCAAACCTACAATTCTGGTTGGAGAAACCATCCAAATTTTAATTGGAGGAATGATAACTAAGCACAACCATCTCAATAACTTCTTCAGGTATACCAGAATTTCCAAAGCTCCCAAAATTATGTAATATCCAGGAATTCGGAAACTTTTCCGGAAGGATTTTATATCATAGATCGGGTCTCGGAATGAGAATATATTGGAGAATAAGAGTTTAAGTATTGAAATATAGCTCGTAATAGTTTAAAATAGAGATTTGATGCATTGGAAATTTACATCATAAGGGCTTCGAAAATGTACATTTTCGTGAAAACCCCATGATAGGGGCCTGATTGTAATTTTTGGGAGTCAGAATGTAATTTTCCTAATTTTCTATAAATACTCCCTAGTTTTCAAAAATTACTAAAATGGTAAAATTTCTAAAACTCTCAAACTCGGCCACATCCCCAAAAATTCTCTCTGCCGATTTCTGCTTGCGCCGGCAGCACCCCGGCCACCGCCGGTCGGAGCACCACCCTAGAAAGATATGCCGAAGCTCCCCCATCCTCCAACTGCCGACGGCGAGACATAAAATGCCGGCAACGATGAGAAATGGAGGTGAAGACGTGCACACATGGGTTTGTTGATCCCGACTCGTCGCTTCGTTTCATGACCCGAGCCACCCACCAAATCGAAGCTCTCAGAGAGTACTACAAGATGGCAGTGATGATTTTTTCGATCTGTGCTCGGTTGCATGCAAAACGAGGAGAATAAGCGGTGGTGAACAACAACATCAAATGAACAGTAGCTCCGATAAGAATTCTGTCGATTCCATCGCATTTGTGAGATTATTTGGAGTCTGTATATGCCCTCAAAATCTCAGTAAGACCTCCCGGTAAAAATCCACAAATTTTAAGTTTATAATTAAATGTTCAGATGTATCCAATTGCTTCGTAGAGTAGCGTAATGATATAAATTAAGTTGTTTGAGCATTAGTGTATTGAATATGTGCATTTGGTAGAATTTGAGAGAAAGCGGAGCTAATCCGATCGATCCTATAAGTAAAGCGAGTTTCCGGTAAAATCGGGTTTCACACGCATTTGTGCTTTGATGAACGTAATTAATGATATAGGTTATTATGATGATGCGATAGGATTTGAGTAATTTCATAAAGGTTCGGAGGGCTTAGGATCATTTGCAACGTTTTCAAAAACTTTTTAGAGGATTTTCTGGAAACGCCTATTTTTGCAGATTTGAGCGACTGGATGGATATAGAACAATGTATAATGATGTATTATGAGTAATGAAATTGAAATCATTGAAAACATATTTAATTTGGGTTTTCCCGTAAAATTCGGGGAGTTTATATTCTAAGTAAGTTTCTATTATTATCGACCTTAACCGTCCGTATTTTGTATTACAGATGGAGAAAAAGAGAGAACGAATAGCATAGACCTCATGTAAGTACCTCACTGTGATCTTGCCTTAGGTAGACAAGGTATGATAGCTGATTGTATACTTATATATATGTATATAGATATTAGTGTAGATTTCAGATTCATCGAAATATGTAGCAGTAGTTATGGAGTCTTAGAAAGTTTGAATTAAGAGCTGCCAGAGGTACTGTCAAGGAGATTCGTAAAAGAGCACGTATAGAAATAGATTTTCTAAAAGTATGCATAGTGTCGGGTTTCTAAATAGAAAGCTAGTATCAGCATGAAAAGTTTAGCACAAGTTGTCATTACATTTTCATAGTTAAGCATGTCTCCGAGTAGAACACGTTTTCAGTACGAGAGATGTAAGAGTTTTATAAAGAGTTTTAACTAAGTTTCCAGACTTTAGTTTAGTTTTGGCTAGAGTGAGGAACCAGTGTATGAAATGTGTTGATATGTTTAATGACACGTGTGAGCATTTTTTATATGGTTGAGTTTGTTGAAATGGGGTACGAGTCCATTTTTTATATATTGGATGAGTGAGATGTCACTGGCTCGTAATTGGGTGTGGTCGACTTTGTTGTTGTGTATATGGGTAATGACATTGCATTGTATAGCATTTCATTGCATGACTTACATGATCATATGGTTGTTATGAGATGCATATGCATTTTGCATATCCAGAGGGAGACACAATGTACATTGACAGATACAGACCCAGGACCAAGGGGACGGTGATGCGTAACACCCCTGGATCCTAGTTATAGTGAGTGGACACTTTCCTTTCAAGTTGATTTTCTTTATGTTATTTTAAATATCAGACTTACATTTTCCGCGTTTAGGGCGTTAGCCAACTTTGTTTTGCATTATATTGTAATTAAGCATGTTCCGAGAAATATTTTAGAAAGAGATGTTTTCAAAAGCATGGGGGAAAAACCCACATCAGTATGTAACTTGATTCAGATATGGAATTGACAGAGAGCACATGTGCACATGTAGAGGACTGAGGGGATGACGACACATAACGCCCCCAGATCCTAGTTCAGGACTAGGGATGACAGATACCCCTAGATCTTAGATTCAGAGCTTGGAGGGTAGCATAGATTCACACCCCCAGTTCTAGTTCAGTGGCTTGGGGGACGACGATACATAACGCTCCAATACCACTAGTTTCAGGGACAGGTAGTGGCATGTTTGGGGGACGACGATACGTAACGCCCCAATGTCATGGATTTGCACTCCTAGCTCTAGTTAGACGTATAGGGGACGACGATACGTAACACCCCTATGAGTCAGGTTTTTCAAAGACAGATTCCAGTGACAGGTTTTCAGAGAAAAAGGTTTTTAGAGATGCAGTTTACAGAAATGATAAATTTTATAAAAGAGTTTTCACGAGATTAAATTTTTACAGAAAAACATCAGAGTTTTACAGACACAACAGAGTTTCCAAGAAAATTTTACAGAAAAATACATGTTTTCAGATAAGAAAAGAAATTTCAGAAAAGATAGCTTTCTTAAGACGATTTCAACTTTAGAACTATGGAGATTTTCATGAAAATCCATGTGCATAACTGTTTATTTTTATAAAAGAATTGATTTCCAACAGAATACCAAATTGGAATTTCATATAGAGGATTTGACATTCCTTGCTCTTATATACCACCACAGATTTTGAATTCGATTTTACTCCCAGTTGTCTTGATATTTTCCAACATATGAGATTTCTTGTTTTACAAATCTATACGGTTTTCAGAATTTGTACTAAATTTTCACATTTTTCAGATATATAAATTATAGATTTTGCATATAGCTTGCCCTACGGGGCCAGGCACAGTTAGTTCTCCTATTTGGTAGAGATATTTTCCTTGATAAGGAAGTAACCAGCCATAGTTTAAGCTGACTAAACCACCACGGGTTTTTGATGGCCTTAGCCGCGGGTTTGGGTGGTTTGGTAGATAATAAGTTAGTTCCGATTAGGAGAAATTTGATGTTACTAGTATATAAAGTATAGCTACAGTGCGGAAAAAGAGTATGTATGTATGTGGATGAATACTTCTAGATTGGTGTATATAGAGATGTGAAATATAGTGTGGAATCGAGAAGATAAGTTCACTATCATGTTGCATTCAACACAGTGAGTAAATTTTCCAGGTATAATATAAGTAAACGACCATCGGGTAAAGATGAGATTTATAAGTTTGTGTATTTACATATATCTTATTTTTATTTAAGTTATTATTTTTACTTGATATATTTACATAAGCCCTGAGTTACTTACTGAGCTTTATAGCTCACACCTCGACTGTTTGCTAGTTTTACAGGTTCACATTAAACTTAAAGAGCTAGAAAATTTCCTTTTACGTCTTATAGACAGCGGATCACCCCGATGCAGTCAAGTAGGTCTTGGGTTGTTGAATGGTTATGGAATATGTATTTGGGCTCCCACAATTTTGTTGGACAGTTATGACCCATAGCGTCACTATTTGTACAGATCACGGTGTTGTTGTACAAATTAACTATGTGACAAAGGAGATTGCACTCTTATCATTTGTGATTAAATCACCTTAGATGTATAAATGATGAGAGGTCCATATGATTTGTTCCTGGACAGAGAATGATATGAGACAGTATCAGTCCACGAAGGATAAATCATTAAATATCCCTAGTCAGAGTATTATCGAGATTGGACATCGATAAATACGTAAAAGACTAGTATTACACTTGTGCGCGTTTGTGAGGGCACAACGGCATAGTTCTCATATATTTGGGTATAGGATACTCATGCAAGTGTAATAGGAGGTTGTGTTTCACCGATGGTACGGGAAAACAGCTTCGCTCGGATAGACCCCCTCGGAATCCCATTGGTAGTATGACTATGTGTCTATGGGAAGTCCGAAATCAGGGTAGGTGTATTTGGTCTTAACCTGAGACTTGCACCGCTAATACTTACGACAATCAATGTACTTTAGTTGAGGTCGTACAGGGCTTTAACCGGTTCTGTGTATGCCAAAGCTGGGTATATTGAGAATCGTAGAGTATTGGGTGTGATGTCAAGACGGAAGTATCACTCCAGTCATAGTGGAGATGATGTCACGCAGGATACGGTATTAGTGCTCTTTAGTGCTGCGCAGCCAATCGCGATAATATGACCAGGTCATGTATATCCGATTATAGAGACTAGTTACCAGACATCCGACATGTGCTTCGTACGGGGCAGACACAACTCCAGCCTCAGGCCTAGCACGTGACCATCCGATACTGGACCGACATGCACTATACGATGTATACTACGCCTGATACAGATTTATTTATTCCTGTAAGGATGTTTCCGGAGAATTGGGTAGGCATGGCGCTTTGCTAGAGGCCAACCTTGTCTTGTAAATCGGTAAAACGTAGTACTTGGTACTTACGTGTTCGGATAGTCCGACGATCGTATTACTGCCAACATATCCGGGGATCTCATGGGTCGCTTCCCAATGATTCACCGATGATGTATGACTCGCATTTTTAATCTGGGATTTAATGAGGAGATATTTTATTATTTCTGGGATAAAATATCGTCTAAAGAGAGAAAACGATTAATTTGGAATTAATCGGGTAAATTAATATATTCGATATATTAAACGAAATTGGATTTCGACACGGAATTAAAATTAGATTTTAATTCGGGCGAACAAATTAATTTAGAGTTAATTCGTCAGCGACGTGAATAGTGAATTCGCTAGGCGTAATCATTTAATTACGACGCAACGGAAAATTTGCTAATTAGGAATTAGCGAACCCGAGCCCGAGAGTGATTGCGAGCGCATTCGCGTTTGAATTCGAGTGCGGCACGCAAGTCACATCAAGCGTCAAATCATTAGTCGCATCAAGCGTCAAATCGAAGTCACTTCAAGCGTCAAATCACTTGTCACTTTGAGTGATGTGACTTGACAACTGAAAGACTTGATATGACTTGATGACATTGATATTGAAGTGTGGAACACTCAAGCTTATACATTTAATTTGTTTGACTTTTTGAAAGTTAAATTAATTAGTAAATCATTTTATATTTTTGGAAAATATATAAATAAATGATTTACAATTTTGTGAAATAACTCAACACTTTTTCATCTCTATCATCCTCTCCATAACTCACGCCCAATGGGCCATTTCCTTCTCTCTGCTCACTGCCCAAAATGGCGTGAATGAGGGCTGGAATAAACTATTTTTTGAAGCAAAAATCATGAGTGCTAGCACACCGAGAGGCATACGAAGGTGATAGGGAAACTCACCCACGAGCCGAGAATCGTTTGACGCAATCTTGGAGCTCAAATTCATCAAGCAAAATCTGAAAACAGTGGGCAGTGGACTGGTCACTGCAGTGGCGTTTTTGGAGGTGAAAATCAATTTTGTTCTTCACCAAATCGTCTCAACCGATCGATGTGAGTATTCCGCAACTTCTTCGATTTGTTTTCACACATTTTTCATGTTTGTTTGATGATCTTGGGACCTAATTAGAAACCAACAATGGCATCAAGAGCCTAGGTTCAAGCATGAAATTTTCAGGGCTAAAATTGGGTATTTTGTATTTGAGCATGATTTTATGAAATTGGATGATTGAGCATGCTTAATATATGTTGAATTAAGGATTGATTGGATCAATTTGATGAAATAATGATTGGATCAAATTTTCCCCAATTATTCATGTTGGCCGAATGGCATAGGGTGTTTGGGAATTTGGAATTTTTTGATTTTGATTCATTGGATGAGTTGGAATCATGTAGGATGATGTTAATTTAAGATTAATTGGATTGAATTTTGAATTGAACAAAATCCCCAAATACCTTAGTATGGCCGAATGTGATATGCCCTGAAATGTCTTGGAATTTTGATTTTTTAATTCATTGGATGTGTTGGAAATCATTCGGGATGAGGATTAATATAGATTGTGGAATTAATTGGATTGAATCAAATCGGACAAAATTATCTCCCTTGGCCGAGACTTTAAGCATGGTTAATGGGTTTGATTTTTAATAAAATGTGTTGGACATGTTTTGTTGATGATGAGCATGATTAATTGGACTAATTTAATGTTTTGGAAATATTGATTTGGGTGATTAATCATGATATACCTTTAGGTTATTAAATGTGAAATTGGATTTTATGAATTTAATTAATTGGGCCTTAAAATTGGATTTTTGGCTTTTAAAGTTGTAAATGGGCTTAATGGGCTTTGTTGTACAAAGTTGAGTTTAGGCAAATTGGATTGGATCCAATTGGGCCCAAAACCACTTCCATAAAGCCCAAATGCGACTTATAAATCTTTAAAGTTTAATTGGGCCTAATGGGCCGAAATTGATTTCTGGGCTTATGGGGTAACTCCTTGATTGAGCTTTGGTTTCCGAAGCCCACGCCTATAAAGAAATTAATTAAAGCCCATTGGACTTGAATTAAATTGACGTTGGACGTTAATCGGGCTATGAGACCCGTTGCGATTAAATTTGGAATTTAAGTCGTAAAAGGTTTATTAATAAAGTGTAATATTTAATTTGGAATTAAATAGTGAGTTAGTATTAAATACATATTAAATTGGATTTAATGTTGTAGTTTAATTTAATTCGAGAATTCATACTTTGAGTACTTATTCGCAAAACGAGTTTGACTCGCCAAAATCAAATCGTTGTTTGAACATTGGATGATCACTAATTATCAGATTAATTAATTTGATTAGATTGATTGATAACATGCTTGTGTGAATAAGTGGTTGTGATGAATGAATAATGTATATCGGATGGATATTAGTCGGGTGGGGTAATTTTGGAAATTGTTGTAATAAATTCGATTTATAAATTGGACCTGCGTGTCCAGCCTTATCACCTCTATTCTCTTTGTATTCTCTTCTCACCTATTCCCCTCAATGTAAATGAGGTTTCTTTAGAAGTGTAGTGTAACGGGAAAGAAGTAATACAAGTGCTAGCTTGAGAGAGAAAGAGAGATTTGATCTAGGATCAATGTGTTAAGTATCCATCCGCATATCATTATTATTTATTTTCATACTCGCTTTATTATGTGTTTAGAATGCATGTTTAGGGGTGATGATGATAGAAGTGTAGTGTAACGGTAGAAGTAATACAAGTGCTAGCTTGAGAGAGAAAGGGAGAGATTGATCTAGGATCAATGTGTTAAGTATCCATCCGCATATCATTATTATTTATTTTCATACTCGCTTTATTATGTGTTTAGAATGCATGTTTAAGGGTGTATGATGATGAGACCTTAACAAAGATAATAAATTGGTAGCCAATTTTCACGCGAAAAACCCTCATCAAATATCATGCGTTTTTCCTTCCATTGATTGATTCTTACTCAGGATCCGAGACTGGCATTGGGTTGTTGGCCAAAGTCAAGCCCTTTGTCCGTCGAAGATGTGTTTGAATCACGAGAGTTCTGTTCTACATCGGTGTCTTATCCAAGTTGTGGTTTGTTGGCCAAAGTCAAGACCACTTCTTGTCCATCGACATTGATTACGAAGCTTTCCATGGTCAATGGGTCGCGCTTGACTGGGATCACTAGGTTTGTTGTGCCAAAGCCAAGGCTTAGTTGATTCAGAGGAAAAAAGTTAGGTAATACATTGGATGTATTGGCATATATAAGATATATGTTTCGGACTTGGATGTCCCCCTATCGGATCTAGGAATTGGATTGGATCCAATTGATCTTCGAGATCTACCTAGTTAATTATCATATAATTTGTTGGCCAAAGTCAAGATTGTGTGATATTTAACGGGATCCTAGCCCACTAGGAAACGCGGTTTCCCGAGTACTCGACATAGGGTTAGAGGCTCGCCGAAAAATAGTGGGAGGCAAGAATTGAATTTGCAATATTCGTTCAATTACTCGCCATACGCGCTCAAACAAATATCACTCGTCATATAATTAAAAGTATTAGTTGGACTAATATTTAATGTTGTTTTAATTAATATAGTTGGACTATATTCAAACAATTCAATAAAATAGTTGATTTTATAATTGGATTATAGTAATCAATATAATTGAATTAAAATTATAGTTGATTAAATCGTTGGACTATTGTAATCATTATAATAAATAGTACCTGAAATAATTGATTAAATAGTTGGACTATTAAATCAAGAAACATTGAAAGATTGGACATTTAAATATAATCATGGATTAAAATATTTAAATGGTTTAATTTTCAAATTGGGAATTAAATTTCAGGATGGTCCTGGAAATAAGTAATAAGTTACTTTATTTGATAAAATAACCTATTATGCCTAAGCATAGAATTAAGCAATTAGTATAGCATAATTTTTGGAAGATTTATGTTATGATGACTTTAGTGCTTAATCAGATATACTTGTCATAAATCTATGTTTAGATTTAAGAAGTATTAAAATTGTAATTAATAACTCTTGGAGGGTTAATGACAAATCTCAAGGAGATAAAGTCAAGCTTTGCAATTAGGCAAGTAGCGCAAGGCGCACTTTGCTTCAATATTTTAGTAACCCAAGGCTTGGCCAAAGACTTCTGAAATATTGAAAAGGGTAAAGGCAAAATCATTATGATCTTCTAGGAAGATTAAGGACATGTCCCAAAGTGACTGCCGTTTGGATATGGCATACACGAATGAATTAAAGGAAGGGCAAGGCTATGACTTTAAGAATATTTGTCAAAATTATATTCATAACTAGTATTAAAATTGGATTTTAAATACTTAGTGTGGTACATAAAATATATGTATTGATGTTCAGAATCTGCTGTGAGCAGGATACTGACTTCAAGCTGAGATAAATCTGCGAATCGGAAACGGGATGAAAGTCGCTGTTTCGACCGTAGATACCTAAGTTTAGGAACTACCCTTCGGGTGTGTACCTATATTAGGAAACTGTTATAATGTAACTAGTTTGACTAGATACATTATCTCTATATCAGTGTTTAACCCGCTGCGGGTGAACCTTTATATTCTAGAACACTAAAGTGTTTCATTATATAAAGATGATATTGAGATATACACATTAGATGTGAATAACAGTATTTATATTTTGAATATAAATAAAATCTCGAACATATGATATGACAAACTAATAGCTCATACTGATTTGATCAGAAGAGACTTATTTCTGGCATTGTTGTCTGGGACACAATTAAACAAGAGTCGTATATCCACACTTTTGAAGAGTGGGTACTAGGACTAATTTGACTAATCAAATAAAGTCTACGAATCTAGTTTATTAGGTAAAGTACCGAAAATACTATTTACTTGGTAATAGTGTAAGTGCCACTGATCTGTTAGCCCTATTCATAGTGAAGTAAGTGGGCCCATATCTAGCTAGGCTATATGTGGATATGAATGTTTCGTGACCTTAACGGATGTGGCATCACGTTATGGTTATGTGTTTCTTTTGAAGAACACAAATCGGAAACTTTTAGAGTTTCGACACGAAATAGACAAACAAATCGGCTATTGTATTATACCATCACGGTAAGACCGTAATGGAAAATACTTAAGCAATAAGTTTAACAAATACTTGAGAGAGTATAGTATTCTTTCAAATGAGGACTCCTCCCGGAACACGTCAAGTTGACGGTGTGTCCGAAAGGAGAAACTAAATTTTGTTGGACATGATAAGGTTTATCACGAGTCACTCTGAGCTACCATTTCCTTCAACGGATAAGTATAAACAGTGCAAGAACTTATTTAGAATAAGGTTCCATTAAAATCTGTTTGACAGATATCATATAAGATATGAACAGGAAAGAAACTGGGTTTCACATTCATGAAAATTTGGATATGCTGGGCATAACATTTGGATGATACCAAACTCGAACCCAAATTGGATAAGTGTGAAATGTAGGATATCTTAGGGATACCATAAGTATTGTACTTATACATCTCACATGAGAACAATTTTAATTGTTACTCACCATGCGGTTTTCCTTAGAGGAATACCGATATGCAGTGGTAAGTGGGAGGATGGTATAACTCGATGAAAATCAGAGTAATACTATTCTAGGCGCGAAGTCCTTAATGGAACACAAACAGTTCATCAAGGATGAATCTGTACCATTAATCTTCGAATACACAAGAACCGCGTAGATCAGAGAGAGTCAGAAAACAACCTGGGGTATGGGTTTCTGATCTCACCTCATAAAGATTTCAATCTTGTTGAAGTATACCAACCGACTACGTTTGAGAAAGTGATACAAGGTATCGACTCCCTTTATGGCAAAGTGTCATAAGTCCGAAATGGATTCCATGTATATCAACAAGTTTGGACACTAGTTGATGTACCGTAAGGCATTGTACCTATTGGTACTGTAAAGGTCTTCAAGGAATACATACATGGATGGCAACATACCAACGTACAAAGGTGGGCTTGTGACGGAAAGGTATCGTTATCAACATTGTGTTGATTACGATTCAACCTTTTACTTGTTGCCATGCTAAATCCATTTGGATAATGTTTGCTAAAGCTGTACATTTCATTTATGAAATGTGACAGTTAAAGATCAAAATCGATTTCCCTAAACGGAAACCTTTTGGAGGATGTTATAACATCCTGACGATTTTGTCGTACCGCCACCGCGCTAGTTTGCGGGTTATTCAATCCATGTTTGGATTGAAGCAAGCATTAGGTTCTTGGAACTAACGTTTTGATGCAATCATAATGGTATATGATTTAATTCAAACGAAAATGATTCTTGTGTATATAAGGAGGTTAGTGGGAGCGCACTGACAATGAATGTCCTGTATAAAATAATGATAATATATGTCATTTCTTGGAAATGATATTCCCATAAAACAATCAGTGAAAGCTTGGCTTTCATAGAAATTCTCCGTAAAATTCTTGGGAGAAAACAACATTTATTCAAGGAATAAAGATCTACTGGGGTAGATTAAGTTGTTAAAACTCTCCGAGAAATCGTACATTGAAAAATGTACGTGACCTAGTGTCTCATACGCTTTGAGCATATGGATTCACAAACAGGCCAATCCGAGTGATAGTCACTGGATTGAAGTTAAGAACATACTTAGTATCTTAGAGAACTAAGGATGCTGTCTTAATCTGTGGAGAATGAGAACTTGAAGTGACTGGGATCACTGTAGCAAGTTTCCTAACCGATAAAGACGACTAAAAGTCGCAAACGGTACTATAAAATTTGAATAACAGAACAGTGAGCTGGAAATCTTCCAAGCAAGATACTGTTACCGAATAAACAACAAATGCGGGTTATTGCTGCAGCTGAAGTGGCAATAGAAGCCTTCTGGGTAGACAAACAAATCTAATTAGATTAGATATAATTCTGTTAGCAGCTGAGCTATGCTCGAGCACAGGCTAAAGAATTAATGGTCTCATCAACGATCCAGATATATACTTCGAATATTCATCTGATTCGTTCGGATCATACATCGTGGCGATGTGATGATCGTATAAATCGCATCAGACGATAATCATGCAAATCCGCTGACGAAAGTTTTTCTCAGCAGTTTGAGCCAACCGTACATAGTTCGGGTGTCAGAGACTCGAGTGACTGGCTATAGGCCAAGGGAGAGATTGTTGGACAGTTATGACCCATAGCGTCACTATTTGTACAGATCACAGTGTTGTTGTACAAATTAACTATGTGACAAAGGAGATTGCACTCTCATCATTTGTGATTAGATCACCTTAGATGTATAAATGATGAGAGGTCCCTATGATTTGTTCCTGGACAGAGAATGATATGAGACAGTATCAGTCCACGAAGGATAAATCATTAAATATCCCTAGTCAGGGTATTATCGAGATTGGACATCGATAAATACTAAAAGAGTAGTATTACACTTGTGCACGTTTGTGAGGGCACAACGGCATAGTTCTCATATATTTGTGTATAGGATACTCATGCAAGTGTAATAGGAGGTTGTGTTTCACCGATGGTACGGGAAACAGCTTCGCTCTGGATAGACCCCCTTGGAATCCCATTGGTAGTATGACTATGTTTCTATGGGAGTCCGAAATCAGGGTAGGTGTATTTGGTCTTAACCTGAGACTTGCACCGCTAATACTTACGACAATCAATGTACTTTAGTTGAGGTCGTCCAGGGCTTTAACCGGTTCTGTGTACGCCAAAGCTGGTTATATTGAGAATCGTAGAGTATTGGGTGTGATGTCAAGACGGAAGTATCACTCCAGTCATAGTGGAGATGATGTCACGCAGGATACGGTATTAGTGCTCTTTAGTGCTGCGCAGCCAATCGCGATATTATGACCAGGTCATGTATATCCGATTATAGAGACTAGTTACCAGACATCCGACATGTGCTTCGTACGGGGCAGACATAACTCCAGCCCCAGGCCTAGCACGTGACCATCCGATACTGGACCGACATGCACTATACGATGTATACTACGCCTGATACAGATCTATTTAATCTTGTAAGGATGTTTCCGGAGAATTGGGTAGGCATGGCGCTTTGCTAGAGGCCAACCTTGTCTTGTAAATCGGTAAAACGTAGTACTTGGTACTTACGTGTTCGGATAGTCCGACGACCGTATTTACTGCCAACATATCCGGGGATCTCATGGGTCGCTTCCCAATGATTCACCGATGATGTATGACTCGCACTTTATTAATCTGGGATTAATTCGATGAGAGAGAAAATTAATCTGGGATTAATTACGGAGATATTTTATCTGGATAAAATATCGTCTAAAGAGAGAAATGATTAATTTGGAATTAATCGGGTAAATTAATATATTCGATATATTAAACGAAATTGGATTTCGACGCAGAATTAAAATTAGATTTTAATTCGGGCGAACGAATTAATTTAGAATTAATTCGTCAGCGACGTGAATAGTGAATTCGCTAGGCGTAATCATCTAATTACGACGCAACGGAAAATTCGCTAATTAGGAATTAGCGAACCCGAGCCCGAGAGTGATTGCGAGAGCATTTGCGTTTCGAATTCGAGTGCGGCACGCAAGTCACATCAGGCGTCAAATCATTAGTCGCATCAAGCGTCAAATCGATAGTCACTTCAAGCGTCAAATCACTTGTCACTTTGAGTGATGTGACTTGACAACTTGAAAGACTTGATATGACTTGATGGACATTGATATTGAAGTGTGGAACACTCAAGCTTATTACATTTAATTTGTTTGACTTTTTGAAAGTTAAATTAATTAGTAAATCATTTTATATTTTTGGAAAATATATAAACTAAATGATTTACAATTTTTGTAATAACTCAACACTTTTCATCTCTCTCATTTCCTCTCCATAACTCACGCCCAAGGAGCCATTTCCTTCTCTCTGCTCACTGCCCAAAATGGCGTGAATGAGGGCTGGAATAAACTATTTTTTGAAGCAAAAATCATGAGTGCTAGCACACCGAGAGGCATACGAAGGTGATAGGGAAACTCACCCACGAGCCGGGAATCATTTGACGCAATCTTGGAGCTCAAATTCATCAAGCAAAATCTGAAAACAGTGGGCAGTGGACTGGTCACTGCAGTGGCGTTTTTGGAGGTGAAAATCAATTTTGTTCTTCACCAAATCGTCTCAACCGATCGATGTGAGTATTCCGCAACTTCTTCGATTTGTTTTCACACAGTTTTCATGCTTGTTTGATGATCTTGGGACCTAATTAGAAACCAACAATTAATAATTTGTAATCTTTGATTAAGGAATTTATTTAATATTTCAGGATTATTGGAGCTCGGAACCGTAGGTCCATTTGGTCCTCGTGCTAGCTCGATTAACTGTAGCAAACATAATATAATTAGATTGTCTAATAATATGCTCACATTATATTTATATATTATTAATAAGATTAATAATATATTTTTTGTAACAAATGAAAATTATGTTAAATTAGTTTAACTTAATGTTTTCTAGAATTCTTTGATTATGAGATAATCAAATCATAATTATAAAATAATCAAGTTATTAATAATTATGAGATAATTATTTTATCATAATTAAAGTAATTAAATCATTATTAAGATAATGATTTTTTATTCACCTTGGAGACATAGCCATATGGCTCACCATGCTCTCCAACATATTATGTCTATTAGGTGTGATGTATACACCTAATGGTTTTGTCTTTAACTTAACATTTCTTATACTTAGGTATGACCTTCATATTAATGTGTTTGCCATTGCAATAAAGCATTAGATGCTTAATGACAAAGGTAGTTGGTTTTTGTAAGAGAATATAATCTCTACTATCTCTACTCAATTGTTGAGTTAGCATTTTTACA
Organism: Zanthoxylum bungeanum; assembly: GCA_019454045.1. Taxonomy (NCBI): domain Eukaryota; kingdom Viridiplantae; phylum Streptophyta; class Magnoliopsida; order Sapindales; family Rutaceae; genus Zanthoxylum; species Zanthoxylum bungeanum. Next base: position 192,558 of record SKCR01028283.1, on the reverse strand, counting down.
ACATTCACACAAGTGCAAATGAGAGAAAAAAAAGAGAGAGTTCAAGTATTCAAAATTGTTGTAAGAATGTTTGAAAGAAAAATATTCAATAATTTTTCTCAAGTGTTAATATATCTTTCTAAAAAGCTAAACACAATTTGTGACAACTTCATTCTCTAAATTGTTTAGAGTTTGATGTTATACTTCTCTAAAAAGTTTAGAGTTGATCTTTATGAGTGAAGCCCACACTTCGGTTTATTGATTTCGAGATATAGCTCGGAAGATCGGGTGGTTGATCCAAGCGTTGGATTTCAAAGGAAACACATATACATCAAAGAAGCAAAATCGAGTCTCCAAGAGTTGGAGGAATTCGGCTACAACAAAAGGAGAAGACAATGAAAATTTTAAGGGTCCATACCGGAGTCGGTGCCCACAATAGCAACTTTCGCTGCGCTAAGGAAAGTCGTTTCCTACAATTGGTGTCATAGCTTAAGGTTGAAAAGTATTTTTAACCCTTCTCCTTTTAAGTTTTTAATTTTAATAATTTATATGAGATATAGATTATTAGAATGCATGTTGTGATGAGTGACCGGCGTAAACACACACGTATAACGCAAGTGCACGTATCGTTCCAGTAGTATAAAAATATCGATCCCACGAGGACTTAATATCTAATCTATTAATTTTATGAGGTCAAATGATTACTATAATCTAACAGGTTGTTTGATTGATTTGAAATGGTGACGATTCTAAATTTAAAAACAAGTAAATAAAATTGTTCGAAAGTATGTTTTAAGAAAATTCAATATTATAAACTATCTAGGGTTGTGATTTCTTTTAATATCGTTTTAAAGATGAAGTGGTTATCTTAAAGTTGGGTAATATATTGATTTATTAACCTGGAACACTAAATTATGTAAAAGCCTCTTCCGATGGTCAATTACAAATACCTAATATAATCCAATTGAACAATATGTTTATGTCAACCAAATTACCTAGATTCATTAAGATAAAGTTCCAATTAAAGCTACCCCCGCCCGACAGGTATATTCCTATCCTGTAAGGAAATCTATTAAAGGTTGTCTATCCTCAAGGAATATCGTGGGCTATTGAATCTAAGGTTTTAAACTTAAAATCCCTATGTCTAGTTCATTTTAAGTTTACCTAGTCAATTTTATTAGTGGCCAGTTAATAAAAAGCATTAAGATTAAGACTCAATAAATAAATCCTTATATTACACAAACTTTAATTTAACCTCTTATAAAATGGTGATATTAAAAGTCATCACAACCGCAGATAACTATTTAGTTATCACACATAACTAGGACTAGTAAAAACTTGAAATAAAAGACATAAAGTAAAAATGCGGTAAAGTAAATAATGAAAAGTAAATTACAATAAAATAAAATGCTAAGGTAAAAGGAATTACTTTTACTACTACTAATTTAGATATCTCCCATAAAATAATATATAAACTTGTGATAATATTACCAACCGACCAATCTGGCGGTATCCTGATTAAGTCAAATTAAGTCCAACCAGCCATTAAGGTGGTAATATTTGTCCATAAACCAGCCATAAAGGCGCAACAAAAATTAAATTACAAACCGACCAATCTGGCGGTATCCTTGATTAGTCAGGTTTAAACCAGATTAAAATTAAATTACCAACCGACCAATATAGCGGTATCCTTTTTAAGTCAAATTTTAAATAGTGAATATATTATTTTTAATGGAGATTAATCTAAATAGCAATAGTACAAGAATTACCTTTCACCCTAGCTGGGGAAGTTACCTCCTCATGGTGAATAGTAAAAACTGTAAAAATAAAGAAAGTAAATTACTATTATTACAAAAGTAATTAAAATAATTACAAAACTTAAATTAAAAAAAAAAATAAAAACTAAAAGAAACTAGAGAGAGAAAACTCTTTCTTTACATCAAAGAGAGAGAGAGAGAGTGGTGCATCTAAAACTGAAATCTCGAGCTCAATTTATAGACCCCGGTAGGCTTCCAGTGTCGCGACGCCAAGGGCATTGGCGTCGAGACGCCAGCTTCTTTTGGCGTGGCATTGCTAAGGCTTTGACACGTGGCAATTCGGATAAGAAGATAAGGCGACACGTGGCGAGGCGGCTAAGAGCTCAATTATTATGCTGACGTGGCGATGACGTGGCAAGGCGGCTGAGATCAATTGTCGGCACCGTAGGATTGTGACACGTGTCACGCTGTGATTGGCTGATGATGATGATGTGGCATGTTGACTCGGTTGACCTGCTGACGTGGATAGTGACGTGGCAAGATGCGTGTCAGAGTTGACTCGTTGACCGGATGACGTGGCGACACGTAGGATGACACGTGGCACACATGGAAATAGTAATTGTCGGCACCGTAGGATGATGACATGTGGCACGGCGCACGTTAGCAGATCGGCTGTGATGGTGACACGTGTCACGACGCATGTTAGCAAAGTCAAACTTCACAAATTCTGACCCGTTGACCCGACGCACGTTAGCAGCTCTGGTGCACGTTAGGCGTCGCGATGCCAAGGGCTTGCGCGTCGCGACGCGCCCAAATTACCAAAATGCCATTTTCCCAATTTTCACTGTTTTGGTCCAAATCACCTCTAGAATGTCCTGAAACTTTATTTATCTACAAAATAACACAAAACAAATCAAAATATTCACAAAACTCAAGAAACTATACAAAATATTAGGTTAAATGAGTGGGAAATAGTGATAGATTTACCACTCATCACACCCCCAAACCTAATATTTTGCTAGTCCTCGAGCAAAACATAAAAAAAATAACATTAATAAATTAACTAAGCACTTTCGTAGGGATCACAGTTGCATTTGGATATGCAACAAGCCTTTAAAACCCCTAGGTGTCCCTAGTGGATGAGTTGTAGTCTCGTGAGGGTTTACAGCAATGATACCCACAAACATTTTACAAAAGTAAAAAGGTTGTAAAACTAATGCACACAAAAGCAAAAAGACAAGCGAAAAGAGAATAAAGATGTTAGTGACTAATCAGGTGAAACTTCTACTTCAAGTTACTAGTTGTTTTGTTTCTTTCTAAATTACTGAATGAGTAAATTCTCCGATTATATTTGTCATTCTTCATATACACAGCCAACATAATATTAAACAACTCATTTTTTCCCACAACAGTCATAAGTGCAGTTGATAAGAGAGTAATATTTTTGTCCTAAAGTTTTATCAGAATTCACACCTTTTTGCAGCAATGAAATAATTTTTCTCTTTTTTCTGATTTTTTCTTTGATTTTTCTCTATTTTTATTTATATACAATATCTTCCATCTATGTAGCGAGTGTTGGGTCGGTGGCTCCCAAACCAGTTGGCTTTAGGCACAAGGTGTTAAGATACCCCTACGGACTTAATTACTCAGATTTCAGATATATATATTTTTGCAGCATCTTTCATCCATGTAGCGAGCTTTGGGCCAGTGACTCCCAAACCAGTTAGTTTTAGGGCACTAGGTGTTAAAACACCCTTACAGACTTAATAACTCGGATCTCAGATTTTTTTTTTACTCCATCACTTTTTCAGATGTTTCCTCCAATTAAACTAGAGCACTGAATATTACAAACTTTTCAATTTTAGCTCATGTCTGTATGTTTCCATGTATGTTGATAATACCTGCCAATTGAGCATATGAAGATCCATTTTAGTCAGTATTATGGAGAATTCACAAATTAAATAATTCAAAAGGAAATAAACAAAAATTAACTTGTTTCAAAAATGGTTTGAGATACGTCTCAGGAGTGAAAACTCTTACTCAGCTATCTCTTACCAATTTCACCTTTTTAGTCAAAATAAAACACAAAAAAACAAAATATTTTGTAATTTTTGAAAAAATTTCAATTTTTTTTGTTTTTCGAAAAATTTTGGACTAAAAATAAAAAAACACACAAACTAAAAACAAGGTACTGATCAATAATTCCCTCCCCCAAACCTAAATGAGACATTGTCCCCAATGTCTTAAATAGTAAAAGGAGAGTTAAGAATGTCGTACCTGGTTAGCTGAAAATATACAGGAAATTAAAGGTTAAGATCCAGATTAATCCGACGCCTCTTACCACGATCGTCCTCGGACCAATTTATCTTTGAAAGGATGGGTCAACTCGTGGTTCATAGGCTATGAGTTGGTCTATTAGATTCGGAGCAGTTCTGGCAGTAAAAATGAGTTCTTTTAAAGGTTTTGACACGAACCCATTTCTCCGAGCTTCATCAAGAAACACACAAAGAAAATCATAAAATCCATCAACGTTGAGCAGTCCAATTGGTTTCTGGTGTATGTTCAGGTTCGCCCAAGATAGCACAATAAAAATTTCCTCCAATGTACCCAAGCCACCTGGCAAAGCAATAAAAGCATCAGCACGGTTAATCATTTCTACCAATCGTTCAGACATACCTGGCACGATCAGTTCCTCCGTTTGATGGTTCAATAAGATTTGCCTCTGCCAAGGGTTTTGGAATGATTCCCAAAACGTGACTGCCTCCTTCCTGTATCGCCTTTGAAACGATCCCCATAAGTCCAAGATTTCCTCCACCATATATTAAGTGCATATTCTTTGCAGCTAAGACTCGACCCAATTCATGTGCTGCTTCTATGTATTGTGGTTTAGTTCCAACACTACTACCGCAAAATACATAGATGTTTTCAACTCGTCTTCTTGAAGTGGCTTCTATGTTTTACTCTGGATGTCTTTAAAAGTGTAATGATGAGTTGAATTATAACATCTGAAAAAGGTGAGTAAAATAATAGCACTAATACCTGCCAAATGACAATTATTAGTTAAACAAATCGTGATAGTCAAAAAGGTCTGGATCCTGTCGGAGAAATAAAAAACAACAAAACAAATCACAATGATTAGGAAAAGACAAAGAGATATAATATGTACAAGAATTTACAGTTTGATTGTCGTCTATGCGTCAGGGACAAGCTTCCCATCCAATTTTCTTATAAATTGGCAAACATGGTCTTTTTGAGTCAGATTCCCAAGACTTAACAGTTGTCTTTCTTTTTGAAATTGTGTATGTAATTTGCGAAAGGCTATGTGAACATATCCAGGGATGCGTCTCAAGAGTCGAAGAGATGTCATCTAAAGACTCCTTACTCAAGTCATCCCTAATGAATTTAATTTTGTCTTCGTAATTATCAGACACCATTCCTAAAGAACGACAACGAGTATTGCAATTCCAACGTGCACATTTATAACAAACACCATTTTCTTAGCTCTACGTTTCTTTGCATAAGTGCTTCTTCCAAAACCAGGCAGATTTTTCGTAAAAGAGTCAGAAGACTCACCTGCCAATCAGACTCGTGCTTCAATTACCCAACGAATGTCATTAGGAACACCGTGAATTGTCAGTAACCTCATCCGTTCCAAGCGAGCTTTGTAGACTTTCATAAGAGATTTTTGAGGGAGAGAAGGAAATTTCTTGTGAAGATTTGCGAGAGCTTCTTCCATTTTGAAATGTCTTAATCTACAAAAACTAAACACACAAAATTAAATCACACCAAATCACAATATATACAAAAATTGTATGGGTTGCCTCCCTGCGAGCGCTAAGTTTTAAGTCGTCAGCTAGACGTGACTGCCTGAACGTTATGCTGGATCTGAAAGTGTGACACTTTCTTTTTGTCGCTCAAATGATTCTCCCCAGTAGTGTTTGACACGCTGACTATTAACTTTAAATGTGTTGTTGGTGTTAGGATCCAGTAACTCAACAGCTCCATAAGGTAAAACCTGAGGATCACAAATGGACCTGACCACCTAGATTTCAATTTTCCAGGGAAAACTTTCAACCTTGAGTTGTAAAGCAACACCTGCTACCTTGGTTCCAACTGTCTGTGCACTATTTTTCGGTCATGCCATTTCTTTGTCTTTTCTTTGTATAATCTGGCATTCTCATAAGCCCGTAGGCGAAATTCCTCCAATTCGTTAAGTTGGTGAAGTCTTTTATCTCATGCAGCTTGTGAATCAAAATTCAACTTCTTCAGTGCCCAGTACGTCTTGTGCTCAAGCTCAACTGGTAGATGGCTCGCTTTCCCAAACACCAATCGATATGGAAATATACGAATGGGTGTCTTGTAAGCTGTCCGGTAGGCCCATAATGCATCATCTAGTTTTATTGACCAGTCCCTCCTTGTTGATCCAACGGTTCTTTCTAGGATTCTTTTGATTTCCCTGTTTGAAACCTCAACCTGTCCATTTGACTGTGGATGGTAAGCCGTGGCAACCTTGTGAGTAACTCCATATTTGGATAGGAGTGCATCAAAGTATTTGTTGCAGAAATGAGAGCCACAATCACTGATGATTGCACGAGGTGTTCCGAACAGAGTGAAAATATTCTTTTTCAGGAATTCGATCACGACTTTTGAATCATTGGATGGCAGTGCAATTGCTTCGACCCATTTGGAGACGTAATCTACAGCAACCATGATGTACAGGTTTCCGAATGATGGAAAAAAGGGTCACATGAAATCAATACCCCATACATCGAATATTTCCACTTCTAGAATGTTTTGCAATGGTCCTTCGTTTCTCCTGGAAATATTTCCCATTCTCTAGCACCTGTCACATTGAAAAGCAAAAAGATAAGCATCTTAAAAAATAGTGAGCCAGAACAAACCTGATTGTAGGACTTTGGCTGCAGTTTTGTTTCCGCTGAAGTGTCCGCCATATGGTGATGAATGACAGTGCTGCAAAACACTGTTGATTTCCTCATGTGGAACACACCGTCTCAATAATTGATCAGCACAGCGTTTGAACAGGTACGGTTCATCCCAGACATAATGTTTGACTTCTTTGAAGAACTTCTTCCGTTGCTGAGTTGTCCATTCCAACGGCCATTTTCCTAACACAATGTAGTTGACATAGTCAGCATACCAAGGGACTTCCTGTTGTTTCATGGCAAACAGCTGTTCATCTGGAAAAGTTTCTTTGATTGACAGATCTTTGTCAGCTGTTTCTCCATTCTCGAGCCTCGATAAATGATCTGCCACCTAATTCTCTGTTCCTTTCCTGTCTCTGATCTCCACGTCAAATTCTTGCAGAAGAAGTATCCAACGGATCAATATGGGTTTGGCATCTTTCTTCGTGATCAGATATTTGATTGTTGAATGATCTGTGTAGACCACCACTTTGGGACCCAACAGATAAGAGCGAAATTTGTCAAAAGCGTACACAACTGCGAGCAACTCCTTTTCGGTGCTTGTGTAGTTGAGTTGAGCTTCATTCAGAGTTCTGCTGGAATAATAAATGGTGTGGAAAATCTTTGCTTTACGTTGTCCCAAAACTGCACCTAAAGCAAAATCACTAGCATCGCACTGTTGGGGTTGGTGCTCAGAGCGCCAATCCGGACCGTATTCATGTCTGATTCATGAATACGAACATCCCCTTATTCCATAATATTACTTATTTATGGTTGCACCTATTGTTCTTATATACGTATTCGATCTGATTACGATTAGATTGAAACTAAATGTGGTTTAGTGATATGTATATATTACACAAAGGCCCGATAATATATAATGCAGTACACAGTTACAAATTTAGTTTGTAATTGACATTGGGAAGTGTCACTGCTATATGTATATTATCAAACATAGTTCCTGGTCAAGATTTGCTAACACGGGTCGGTTAGTCAAATCCGTTGAGACCAGTACATGTCGTATATCGAGACTTGGTCCGATGGTTTATCCCAATGAACCATGAGTCTAGGGAGACTCGTATAGACGTGTAGGTGTTTATAGTGGATAAACACTGAACGGCTCACCGAAGATTCTTAATGGATGGTACACCAATGTCAATAAGAATCTTCTCGGGTTGAGTAGCATAGTGGTCATTCGACTTGAGATACCACTGTGGATGTATGAGACATCCTCCACACTTAGATGGCAGTCACGTCACCGATCTATTTAGATCAGACCTCCGCCTGTTCGTTGGGTGTGGACTGATCCTCAGGATATCCTGTGTGTGTCAAGATAGGATCCGTCAGTTCTGTGTACAGAGCATAGGTAGTCCATAAATATTTAGCAGTCTGTAAATCTGTGGCCACAGTATACATCGGAAGTAAGTTCCGAGTGTTATTTAGAGATTGCTAATAGATACTTCGACGAGATAATACCTATAGAGATTTGACGTTTACATCTATATCTCTGGGATTATCTGGATACCTGTGACGGAGGGATTATACGTATGCAATGACCTCGACATGTATGATTCAACTAGTTTATCCGTGATCGTCATAATCTACGGGTGGATAGATTATGGACATGAAATTGGATTTCGTGATGGATATACCTGAATCTAGAGAGTCTCAATAATGAAACATACTCGTAGAGCACTAGAGCAATTTATGAATAATGATGATTATTTATAAATCGTTTAATCGTTTTAAACGAAAAATACATGCGAACGGGCCGAAACGTCATTTCCTAATTAATGTGTATTTGTATTTAATATATGATATTATTAAATACACATTAATAAATAGTCAAATAAAGGTATTTGACATATATCATAATATATGTATTTGAGATATTTAAAGTAAATATAATACATATGTTTGATATATTTGTATTTAATTAATTATTTAATTATTTAATTGTTAAATGATTAACATAATTAAAATATAAATATATCACCAAATGATAAAGTTAGGAAGTGATTATAAGTTGCAATTGTTGACTTATACATTAAAGGAAATTGTTGTCAAATTGATTTTGACTTCTTAAGATATTTGTTCAAAATTGTTTGAAAAATGAAAATATCTTTTTCCTTTATTTCTTCATAAATTCGGCCAATACACTTAAATATAAGAGTTATATTTCTTTAGTTGCATTTGTTGACTTAATTAAATGTCTTTAAAGTTGTTTTAGATATTTAACCAAGTTGATCAAATGTAAGGTGAAATGAAATTGAAATTAATTAACTTGTATTTGGTTTGGTGATTTCGGCCAAGGAATCTTTGATACAAGTATATATTGATTTTCATTTCATTTCATTGTTAACCTAATACACTTTACCAAAAACTCCATTAAAGGAAGGCAAAGAATGCTAGAGAGAAAAGAAAGAAAAATCAGGAAAAGCTTGGAAAATAGTAAGTATTTCCAACCTTCCATTAGAGAGTAATTTGTTCCTCTTGTTGTGGGCAACATCTTGTGATGTTCTGAGTTTTTCTATTCTTTATTCTTTGTTGTGTTTTTGATGGATAAAATTTTGGTGAAAGTGTTGAGCATGTATAATGGAGAAAGCTTGTGACTAGTGTGTAGTTATAAGTATTCTTTTATGGTTTTGGAAACCTTGTTGCTAATATAGAGTTGTTGACCCACTCTTGGATGACCTAGATTTGATCTTGAGTTGTTCATTGTGTTGAGACTTTGATTGGATGGAAGAAACATGATTAAAGTAATTGATTTAACCAATTTGGTCTAATTTATCCAATTTGAAGAAATTGAAAAATTAGGGTTCATGACCAATTCCAAATTTGGGGATTTTCATTTATGTTGTGTATTTGGATGTGTATATGATGCATATAAAGTTTCATGTGATTGGATTACATCTTGATGTGTTTTGAAGCATGAAATGACAAAGTGCACAAATTGGCACCTTTGGGAGCATTGAGCCAAATGGATAAAATTTGGGAAATTGTGTTGCCTTGGTGTTTTGATGTTTTGAACATGCTAAGTTCATCTTAGAAATGATTTAGAATCATTCAAAATTGATTTGATCAATTTCGGACTAAAATGAACAAAATACCAAGTGTAAGGGCAATTCGGTAAATTCACCTAAATATGATTTATTGAATTTTATTTTCATAATTTGATTATTGGAATATTAAATAAATATGTTTATTTAATTAATCCGAGAAAAAGTTTTGAAATCGGAAAATTTGATTTTCCACCGCTTCCGGCGTACCGGATTAAGCCCCTAAAACCCCTACAAAATGGTATCAGAGCAAGTCTCATTCTAGGCCTCCATAAAATGATTAGCTATTTTATTCAATGTTTAATCATGTTTTCTTGACTTTATACATGCATGTTATAATCTAATTTGATTAGGTTTAGGGTGTATGACACTTAATGGAATATCCCCGCTTAATAAGGTTTTAAAGTAACTAGTATTTGGAATACTTGTTTCTTGGTCCGTCTTGTCAATACAGTTTATAAATATCTTTTCGTTGACTACATCCGAGACCGTGCCTCTGCTGTGAGGGTGTAGCTGATAGAAATTTATTTATGCCGAATGTATATTAGATACTAGATAAATTCAAGCGAAAGCGGAATCCTGAACGTGCCTTAGCTGTCAAGGTTACGCAAGTAACTTGAGTTTATCATTGACAAGTTTAACCTTGGTACATCTCCTTGTGGGCATGCCTTAGTAGCGACAACGAGAAAACGCCAGGACCGGAACCTCGGAGTCACTAGTGAGTGATTGACAATTAGTTGTCTACCTGTGAATATACGTAGGCGAGACCGTGCCTCTGCTGTGAGTCGAAATATATTCATGGGGTCCTCTTCCCATTATGGAATTCGATTTAATTATTGAATTCTCATTTTTTCGTTGGGGATTACGGTATTACGTAAAATAGTGGGAGGCACTGCTAAGTTTAAAATATTCCATAACTTAGGCAGTGTGTATTGTTATGGAAATTGCCGCTTGTTTGTTTCCTTATTCTATTGTTTATATAGAATTAAACTTTTATTTACTGCACACATATTTTGATATGTTATCTGACTTGACTCTTGGTTGCAGTTATTCTAGAATAGGTTCTAGATACTAATAGACTAGGATATTATTAGATTGGTCTAAACCATCGGGAACTATTGTTCCGTTTTTCTTCAAAAATAAAGATGGTTAATGACTTAGTTTCTAAGTCCTGATAGATAATCTAAATAGATATCCCTTTTAGGATATAATACTTTAGAGATAATAGTTTCTTATGCAGTAAGAATTGACTTGAATTAGTTCATGTCTCGAGATTCTTGACTGGCATTTAGAAAGCCCTATTAAGTATTTGTTTATCTAGTAATAATGTTTCTAAGCTTTAATTACCTTTAGAGGTAATGTGTCTGACACAATTTGCTAATCAGTTATTTACAATTGTTGTGAATAGTTGAATGCAAATAGTAAAGCTAAAGGAAAGAGAATGTATATTTGTTTATAGAAAATATCGATTTTCACAATACTACAACTATAGGTATTGGATACCAGATCTTCGTCTAGTTATTTGAAATATTGGTTAATGATTGTTTTGATATTTGATATCGGAACTCGCGACTATTGGATAGTCATTGTTCTTTATAAACAATTGTTACATATTTTATAATAACTAGTAGTGTCATTGACGTAGAGATAAACATTAAGAAAAATTATTCGGTAAAGTAAATAATTTAGAACGGTGTGCTTTATGAGTTTAATCACTTAAGCATTAGATGTTATTCCGTATGGTAAAGGATGGTTTGATACTAGATCACACCACACATCCTTATCCATTTAATGAATATTGTATTCAGAAAGGTGATTAAGATCTCGTTTAACCAATGATTGTCATTGGACCACAAAATTTATTTAACTGATACATGGATGTATGTAGTTTAATAAATTGTAATTGCTTAAGGAAGTTTCTATACTTCGTAACTTAGTTGATATTGTTAACTTAGTTACGTGTTTATGAAGGAAACATATGAAAGTCTTGAAAGTATCAAGAACTTTCAAGTTCTGATGAAACGTAGATTGAACATTTTTGACTGTTCTAGTAATGAAAGAAGATTACATTTGATAAAGTAATATTGATAAGTTTGAAATAGTGATCAAGAACGTTTCACCATGTTCTGTAGTTATAAGAAGATTAGATTGTTATTTGAATTGAAATTCATAAGATGTAATTTAAGTTTAATGTTTGATAAAGGAATTTTGTCTAATTAAATTTGTTGAATTTATATATTCATCTAAAGGTTTTAGAGAATTCTATCTTAAAATTCATTACATGTCTTTGAACTGTTTTAAGATCTTTGATACGATCAAACATTTGATTTAAAGCAATTATTCTAAGGTTATTCAGTGAATATGATCATATTCAATATTATTCTTCCATGATTCCATCTTGATGGAATTGAGTAGTGGAGCAATCGAATCTTATATGATTTGATTCATCTGATATTGAATGTTACCGAATTAGTTTCAATACTCTTGGGTGTTATACTCCAGTAACACTAATTCATCTCTTTAATTAATGTTCCATTATTTTCTACAGTTGCATATATGATATGTATAGGTAGAAAATTTGAATCTTGAAAAGTTTGAGATTTCAATCTTTCTTTTATATAATAGTTATATAATGGAAATTACTTACACCTCGGAGGTATAAGTAAAAGTTTATCGTTTATTCTGTTTAATAGAATATTGTATTCTATTTAATAGAATATCTTTCCTACGATTCTAAGTAATAAAATCGTTTTATTACTTGGTGTGTAACATCAGATGTTAACTATTGTAGAAAAGACTTGACTTATTCAAGTCAAATGTGAGAATGATAAATTATTGATGGAACTACGTAATTAATAAGATGAAACAACCCTTATACATCTTCCGTACAAGTCCAATAGGATAACGAATCTTTCACGAGTATTTGATACTTAATGGTTCCGTTGTTTTCTTACTGAAGAAAAATTATCCTATAACTAATAATGGAAGCGATATTTGATATCGATTCTGGAAGTTCACCATTGAACCATAGATCTAAGATTGTTCATAGCTTACTACGATCAAGTTTTGAACTTGATTAAACTTTCATTATGAATTAGTTCATGATATGTGCTAATTGTTTGCGCAGCGAAAGCATTGTGAGCTTATTAAAGGTTTGACCTTTACAGTATGATAGTGAGAAAAGTTATACTCAGCAATCTATTGTAGATTCTGAGAAAATTTATCTCTAGTCACACTAAATGAACAATTAAAGATATATTGGTTAATGTTGATAATAAATTGTACATTTTAGCTAAAGAATGCAAAGTGGCGTTTTTGGATGACTTATTCAGATAAGAGATCAGTTGTGATTTCCTTATTTGAAGAGTTCATTCTGAAATGGCCCTAGAGTTTGTGTTCTGCTGAGATCGCAGTTTAGTGTGCTAGCTTATAGAGCCTATTGTAGACTCAGATAAGTCTTCCGAAAATCTGTGTTCTCTATTTTTGATATCGTCAGATTGTCTGATCTTGTCAAAGTATAGAGAATACATATGTGATTAGAAAGGTTAGTGGGAGCGTACATATTACTTTCTAGTGTTATATATTTTAACGACATTGTCATTATTATAGTAATAATGGGATGTTTGTGAGGTAAAAGATTTACCTAAGTCTTCTTTACTCCGTGAAAGCAGTGGGAGTAGTCTCTGTTATATTTGATATAAAGTTTTATATAAGATATAAAACCAAGAGACTTGTGAGATACTCCTATTATTCGTACATTAGATATGATCTAATAAAGGACATAACAAGGCTATCTGTATGACAGTTAGTATAACTGTTCGACAGTTATTGTATGTCTTATACATAGTATTCATCTTTCGTCAAGGGTGATTCCTTTTTCGAAAGAAATATTGATTAGAATGTCTAAACAATATTATGTATCATTTGATGATGACATAATGAATACTTTATTATGTGCGATTATCGATGTCGATTTAATCGTAATTGTTACGAGTTATTTTGACAACCTATAGACCATATGATGGATCTTGAAACACGTTCTTTGTAATCTTTGAGATATTAAAAACGAGTTTCTAATTCATGGAGAATATAATCTGCAACCATTAGGGTCATATTAGTTTTGAGACTAATTATGACGTTAGACAGTCTACGTCATAAAGAGTCAGAAAAGATGCAGTGGAAGTGCCACAAAGAATTCTACTTTTATAGTGGAATTAAATGCAACTTATAAAGTATTGACTTATGAAATTGCATAGTGACCTTATAAAATAGAAGTTTTTGAATTGTTATTGTGCTTGCGGTTCTCTTCATAGTATTTTGGATTTGATCCTTAAATACTGGGACAACTCAGTAGCCGTTTCACAATACTGATGTAGCATCAGAGTCATATTAATGTATAATCTAGCTTCTACAAAATATGAATGATGCTGACTATGGGAAACGATGGAGTTTGTTTGACAAACTCAATATGTCATAGCGGACTTGTTTTTGTTGCCTACCTCTTAAGTACTGGGTGAGCTTTTGAGGGCCATGTGCATAGGATGCACATTGAGATGAGTATACTCTGGTGCACGTTAGGCGTCGCAACGCCAAGGGCTTGCGCGTGGCGACGCGCCTAAATTACCAAAATGCCATTTTCCCAATTTTCACTGTTTTGGTCCAAATCACCTCTAGAATGTCCTGAAACTTTATTTATCTACAAAATAACACAAAACATATCAAAATATTCACAAAACTCAAGAAACTATACAAAATATTAGGTTAAATGAGTGGGAAATATTGATAGATTTACCACTCATCAATGAGTAGGCACAATTAGATTCATGAGATGAATGGTTTTTAATGTTATTGCGATGAATGTTTACTTTGATTCATGTGATGAATGTATTGCATTGATGAGCGGAATATATATCAATATTTACCGCCCCTTTTACTTAATATTTTGTATAGTTTCTCGGGTATTGTGAATATTTTGATATGTTTTGTGTTATTTTGTAGACAAATAAAATATCGGGACTCGCTGGAATCAATTCGAGGCTAAAACGATGAAAAATGAATAAAAAAGAGCAAAATAGGAAATTTATTGTTCAAGCGTCGCGACACGTATGCTTCAACTTGTCGCGACGTCGGACCAATAATTAAGCTGTCGACACACATCATTACATTCATCATCATCGCGTCATCATGATGTCAGTATAATTATTAATTTACCGACAGCCGCCATTTACTGCAGCGCGCGTCGCGACGCGCAACGATTTTGAAGCCTATAAATAGAGGCTGATTTCAGTTGAATTTCTTCATACTTTCTTTTGGGAAATTTCCTTAGAATACTAAGAATAGAGTATCTTGTTTATTTAATTTCAGTTTTCTTGTATTTAATTTTTATTTTAGTAATAAAATTTTGTTTGTTTTACTTAAAGCATGAGTAGGTAATTTATTTCTGTTGAGGTAAAAGGTGAAACTTTTATTATAATAATTTAGATTAATCTTCTTTAGTTTATAATATATAAATTATCTTAAAGCACTGACTTAATTGGATACCGCCTTTATGGTCGATTGGACTTAATTAAATTAATTTTAACCTGACTTAATTGGATACCGCCTTTATAGTTGGTTGGAATTAATTAAATTCTGACTTAATCAAGATACCGCCTATATGGTCGGTTGGTAATATAATGTAAATTTATATATTATAGTAAGAGAGATTTCTATATTTGA
Organism: Zanthoxylum bungeanum; assembly: GCA_019454045.1. Taxonomy (NCBI): domain Eukaryota; kingdom Viridiplantae; phylum Streptophyta; class Magnoliopsida; order Sapindales; family Rutaceae; genus Zanthoxylum; species Zanthoxylum bungeanum. The sequence continues at coordinate 177,123 of SKCR01028283.1, read as the reverse complement.
AATAATAAAAGTGGATCTCCAAACCCCAGTATTTTATTTCATTGTTGTAATTTTTACCTTTTTAGTTTTCAATTAGTTGCATGATGTTTTATTTATTTATGTCTTTAGTAGTCCTAGATATGTGTCGTAACTAAATACATTATCTGGGGTTGTGATGAATTCCAATATCAATGGTTTAATAAGTTGATTTTTCTTATGTCTTGTGTAATGTATTAATTTATTTATTGAGTCTAGTTCTTAATGCTTCTTATTAATTGGCCACTAATAAGATTGATTTGGTAAACTTAAAATGAACTTGACGAGGGGATTTTAGGTTTCAGCTGTAGACTCAATAGCTCACGATCTCACATTCACCTAAGAGATTTCCTTCCAGGATAGACATATACATGTCGGGCGTGGGTAGCCATAATTGGAACTTAATCTTAATGAATTCAGAGTTTCTTAATTAACATAGACATATAGTTAATTGGGTTATTTTGAGTGTTTGCATCTGACCATCGACAGAGACTTTTACATATATTCGTGTTCCAGATTAATAAACTGACATATTACACAAACATAAGATAATCACTTCATCTTTAGAAGAATATTGGAAGGATTCACAACCCTAGATAGTTTCATAATATTGATTATTTTCAGAATCTACTTTTGTATTGTTGTAATTACTTGTCATTAGTTAAAATCACCAACCAAACAACAATCAATTTTTAGATACTTGTAGAAATTTAACTTCAATAAAATTAATAGCATAGGTATTAAGTCCTCGTGGGATCGATACATTTTATACTACTTGAGCGATACGTGCGCTTGCATTACGTGTGTGTTCACAACACCGATCAAGTTTTTGGCGCCGTTGTCGAGGACTTATTTATCTTTTACTATTAATTTTGGGATTAGATACTTTACTTGTATCTAAATTATTTTTATTTTCTTGTGTTTCAGGTTCTTAGACACTACATGATAAAAAGCAGAAGCTTTGCAATCCGTCCGCTTGACCCAGAAATTGAAAGAACCATCAGACAGCTGAGAAGGGAAAGGCGAGAAGATCGAGAAGCACTGATCAACATGAACAATCAAGAACCTGAACCTTTAGAGGTAGCACCACCAATTCCCATTCGAGACAGAACAATTCTGGTGGTTGACGACTTTATTTCATGTATTGTACTTACACCCTTACTAGAAAATGCGTGTGACATCAAAACATGCATTCGGATGATACAACAATCAGTTCAGTTTGGGGGAAGTGCAACTGAATATCCTAATGCCCACATCAGTAACTTCCTGGAAGTTTGTGGCACATTTAATTACAACCGAGCGGCAGAAGAAGCAATGCGTCTGCGTGTGTTTCCATATTCTTTGAAAGACAGAGCTAAGACTTGGCTTCATTCACTACCAACAGGTTCCATCACAACTTGGAACACTCTTGCCACCAAATTCCTTGTAAAATACTTTCCCCCAGCAAGAACAGCAAAGTTGAGAAATGACATCACATCATTTGTGCAATATGACTCAGAGTTTCTCCGTGAAGCATGGGAAAGATATAAGGAATTGCTCCGAAAATGTCTTCACCATGAGATTGCAAAGTGGCTACAAGTCCAAACCTTCTACAATTGGCTTTCTGGACTAATGAGAACCACAATAGATGATGTTGCTGGAGGAGCGTTAATGGCAAAAGGAGAAGATCAGGCATGAGACTTAATTGAAGAAATGGCTAACAATAATTTCTTGTGGCTAACATAGAGGAGCACGATCCATCGAATAGTAGGAATCCACGAAGTAGGAACTTACACAGTTGTGAATGCCAAGCTGGATCAGATATGCAAATGCATGGAAACTCTTTGCATGCAAGTTAATTCTGGATCCACAAGTTCACTATATGGAGGAGCACTAGAGGCATAATCTTACAACCAACATGATGAGACTCTGAACTATGTAAGCAACTTCAACAGACAGAGAAATAATCCATATTCCAATACCTACAATCCAGGTTGGAGGAACCATCCCAATTTCGCATAGAGCAACACTTCAGGGCAAAGGAATAATCCACAACCCTGATTCCAACAGCAGAATAAGAGCCAGGAGTATGAAAAAAAACCAGGAATAGCAGAAGTGCTTGCCCAGATGAAAAAGCAAGAAGCCAAATACGATGTTTTAGTAGATGTAATACAAAATCAAGCAGCATCTTTGAAGGCACTGGAGAATCAAATGGGATAACTGTCCAATGCTCAGAGTTACAGACCGCAAGGTACCCTTCCTAACAACACAGAACCAAATCCAAGGAACAGAGGGAAGGAGCAATGCCAAGCCATCACGTTGAAAAGATGCACTGAAATCAACAAAGATATTGGAGTCAAGGCATTTACTGAGAATGTTCCAAAAGAAAGCAATGAATCAGATCCACAGATGGAGGAAAAAGAAAATGTTCGAGAAAGATTTACTCCACCTCCACCTTTTCCATTGTGTCTCCAGAAATATAAACTGGACAAGCAATTTGCTCGAAACCTGAAGATATTCAAAAATCCGCATATCAATATTCCATTTGCAGAAGCGTTGGAGCAGATGCCCAGCTATGTCAAATTCATGAAAGATATTCTGTCATGAAAGAGAAGATTGGGAGATTACGAGACTATCATATTGTCAAAATAATGCAGCGTAATCATTCAAAGGAAGCTCCCTAATTACGACCAAAAAGTACTTGTGGTTATCGCAGTATAGTTGGGGTGTCGATTCCTCAAAGAGATGGTTACAAAGAACTGATTTACTTAAACAAAAAGTTAACAGTAACTTACAGAAAACAAAGATTGAATTGATAATAAAAGATAAAAACTATGGAAAATAAATAAAAGATATCAATAGAGAAAAACAGCAAAGCGTCGGGAATCCCTCTTATATCAAATTCCTTTATTCAGTTATTGATTCATGTTATTAGTCAATTGAAGGTTTCACATCCCAAACCAACAATTGGAAGATATTCAATTCTACACCTATTAAATTCTAAGGTAGTAAATGATTATTTTCTCTATGTTAACAGCACACAAAAGTTATCATTACGAGCTATCCAACGTCGACAATATACCCTCAGGCAATACTGCAGCAGAAGACCAACACATAAAATAACTTTACCAGTCACAACTGGTTTCACAAATCACACATAGAAAAAGCATGACTGGATCTATATGGGAGTTGACAAAATAAATTTCTAGATTATAAAGCGAAAGGTAATAAAGAACAACAACCATTAATTATATTAATCATTAAAAGGTACTTTAAGAATCAACAACATACCTGGAACAGATTTATTGAGGTATAACATAGAGACGGCCAAAGAAACTAGGTATATGGATATTTTTGAGACGAGGGCAACGTCTGACAGATATTCTTAAGTGTAATCAGGCTTAGAGAACAAGCCAGTGTAAAGGAAAGTTAACTAGATCTATAGCAGCAACGAATTTGAAGGTACGAAAAGAGTATGAACAATAACCAGAACCAAGTCGCTAGTGTAGACGTTAACAGTAAGGATTAATATATTGGAGTTAGAATATCGGAAAACTCTGATGATAGACTTAGAACATGTAGAGAGCTTGATCATAAACTATAAGGTCCTAAGTCTCACAGATTGGTAGAGATAGAAGAACTTAGAGGACGGAGCTTGTAAGTAGTTGGAAGTTAGCGAAGAGCAAATAGACAACTAAGCAAATAAGTTAAGAAAATGAATGCCAAGATCAGATCGAGCATGTGGAGCTAAAAAAGTATCAAGTATGATCATTTGTAATAGCGAAAGGACTACTCTTGTATATTTTTATCTCAGGGTTAAGGCAGAACAAGAAGAAACCTAACTATATGAGACACAATATCTTTATAGATGTGAGGGCACTAGTTGAGAATGATTCAGATACCATTGAAGTTACGCCATACCAGTATAACTTAGGCTCAAATGATAAAGTCCTCACATAAATCAAGTGTGGTTATTGAGGATTAATGATTCAATTGGAGTAATTATAGGTACGACCGTATTAGCACTTGTGTATCAAATTCGGTCAAGATCTTCCAAGTTAAGTGTGATGGGGTAGAAGAAATATTAACAAGGTGAGTGACTGTATGGGAAGTCCTAGAACTATTAACTCATTAAAGAAAAAGATTGAGAAGATGTGAAATACAGTTATAGGGTTACAGATAGAAAAATCAATTCACGCGGGCACCAGTTCGAAGGGAACCTAAGTTCATACTATAAGAGATTGAGGACTTCTAGCACATCTCTTGGATGTCATAAAGTGTAGAATGAGAGATAGATGAATTCATGAATAATAAGTTTCGTGAATGATTTACACCTCTATGTAGACAAGATATAGTAAACAGCCCCTGTTTTCACACGATAAAGAAGAGTTTCAAAGAGATTTTGAAAGGGTTAAGCTTTCAGCTATAATAATCGAATAGAGTATACCAGGATAAGAGATTCTCAGAAGTTATAGTATTGAGTTCTTGAGCAGAATAGTAAAAAGCAGGTAAAGGAAGATAAGAGTAGCAGAGACCATATATCTTCAAACCAAGACGGACCTAAGAAGTTCAACATCAGAAGGGATTCGAGGACGAATCTTATTTAAGGGGGGAGAATTTGTAACACCCTGATAATCCTGACGACTATTACGTTATGGGGCGCATGATACATGTATACACTCATGAAATGACTTTTGGACATTCAACAAATTCCTCGCAGTTCCGATACAGAATTCATTCCAAGATTAAATCCAGACAGGTCGTGGTATTTGGGCCGTAACTTTTTCATACGAATTTCGATTTTTATGAACTTTATATTTTCGGAAAGCTAAGACCGAGACATACAACGTTTACGTTGAATATTTTTCCAAATTCAAATCAAAAATAAGTCAAAAATCATGATTTACATAACTACTATAGTAGAATTCGAGAATGTGCAAGAAAGAGGTGATGTGGCACAATCTTGACCACCCACTTGATTACAAAAATCAGCCACCTTCTTCTATAAATATGACATTATTCCCTCATCTCTCAAAATAGCCAAAACGCGAAGAAAGAAAGGAAATTGGGGAATTCTCTTTACTCCATTTTTGCTTGACAGGGCTTAAATTTTTTCATGTCAAGTGGTAGATTCAAGATGGTAAGTTTCCTTTTCTCTTTTCATCTTCTCATTTTTCAGTTTTGGGGAAAAGAAAATATAACCCAATCGCACCTTGTAAACCCTAGGATTTGAAATTGCTTAATTAGCTTTGATTAAGTTGCTAGCATGTATGATTGTGCATTTCTTGATTATAATAAGAATGGAATTGTGCATTTCATATGAAGGGGTGGCCGGATGTGTCATTATTTTAGAGGATGAGTTGTTGTTGCTTTGATGGAAAATCAATGATGAAGTGTGCTTGGAATGATGTGTATTATTAGAAGAATTTGATTTAGTGTTGAAACTTTTACGACTCTAGTATACATGCTTTGATCTAATAGTATATAAGAGGTTGGGGATTGAGGTTGGATCTTGTATATGGATATTTAAGTTTAGAAAATTGTCTATGTAACTGTGTTAGTATGATGGTGGGGATTGCATTGAGCATTGTTATTGAAAGAGTTTGAGATAGGCCCTGAAATTGGGCTAGAGTCGCGACCCTCGACCTCCAGCGTCGCGACACGTAGCAAACAGAAACACTCTGCCTCGATTCTATTTGAGTGGGCATCGTGACAGCCAGCACTTAGCGTCGCGACGTGGAACAAGCAGAGGCTTTGCCTCGGGTCTGATCAGGTGGGCGTTGCGACGCGTAGAGTCTGGCGTCGCGATGTGAAACAGAACATGCCCTCTGTCTGGGTCTGGTTAGGTAGACCTCGCAACACGATAGACCCGACGTTGCGACGCGAGACATAAATAGTTCCATATCATTTCAGTTGAACTTAGGATGCTTGAGGCGATCTTTAGGGTCTCATATCGACATATGTATACATAATATATCATGTCACAAGCATAGTATATCATATAGTGACAATAATTCTGAAGTATATTCCATGAATTATATTCTAACTAAATTCGTTGATTATAGATTATCGACAGGAACCGCAATTCTCTTCGATGAGGTGGAATAGTACCAGTCCGATTCTGAATGAGTGAGTGGACCATTTTCTCAAACTGTATTTACTTATATGTTTTTGAATCGAAACTTATTTTTTCGCACTTAGGGCGTTAGCCAAGTTTACTTCCAAATATGTTTTACGAATAAGAATGTTTTGATAAATATTTTAGAAAGATATGATTTTCAAAAGCTTGAGTTTTATGGATTTTTGGAGGCATATGGGAAAAACCACCTCATATGTAACTTGACACAGATATGGAATTGACGGATACAAATATCATATGCACACGCAGTCTAGGACTAGGGATGATAGATGTCCCTAGATCCCAGATTCTGAGTCAGGCGGGTAGCATAGATCCCCACCCCCAGCTCCAGTTCCGTGGCTTGGGGGAAGGCGAGACGTAACGCCCCAAGACCACCAGATTTTTCATATGGGGGGATGGCGAGACGTAACGCCCCCATGTGCTAGATATTCATATATTGATTTTTCAGATATAGATTTCTCATAAACAGATTTTCAGAAACATATTTTTCAGAAATGATAAGTTTTATGAAAGAGTTTTCAGAAAAGATCTCCATAATAGTTTTGCAGAAAGAGTTATGTTTTCAGATAAGAAGGAGATTTCAGATAAGATTATTTTCTGGGAGAATTTTCGAATCAGATTTCAGAATCAGTTTTCATTTTAAATTGTCCACTCACTAGGTCGTTCAAACGATCTAACCCCCCACTCCCATTTTCTTTATTTTGCAGGATACTTGGAGGACGAGCTCGAGAGGATGGATACTGATGGCAGTCACTAGGGTGTTTGGTCCATCAGTTCGTGTATAGAGTCTCAGTACAGTCAGTGTCAAGTAAAGTTGTACGTCAGATATTAGTAGTGTATAAGGCTTGTGTTGAGTTAAAAAAGTCTATGAACAGAATAGTACAGGAATGTATCTTTGAGCATGTAGTTATTTATTATGCATTGCATTTAATTGGTATTGTTGAATTGGGCAATGGTCCCACGTATGAGTTTGTATTTGAGAAGAGATCAGTAGAGTTGATCAGAGTCAGATAGACAGTGGCTCAGGGGGATAGATCAGTCTATTCCTTGTCGGTAACATCTCCAGGAGAGGGATGTTACAATTAACTACTCATAATATTCAATAAAAATAAGCTAATCATTGTAACAAGCCAAGAACTCATAAAAGATAAAGCTAGAGAGAAAAATGAAGAAAAAAACTCTCGTTTACAGTCTTCAAACTCCGCCGTCAGTTGAAGCACTCGTTCTTTCCTTACTCTAGGCGTTCTTCTATGCTCTGGAGGCTCCAAAATATATTATGAGGCTTCTTTTTAGGTTTTAGGGATGAACTATGCTTATATATGAGTTTTGGACAAATCTGGGAAGCTTGGTTCCCTTTTGCAATGTGCTTAATACATCGCAACTTCCACCAAATAACTTACGCGCGTCGCAACGCGAAGTTCAAGCATGAGAGTCGTGACGTGGGAAATTACTTTAACTATGCATGAACAATCATGAATTGATTCTTGACCACGTAAGAGATAAGATTCTCTTCTTCATGCATGCACTCAATTTGCATGTTATGCATGCATTTTACATACAATATGTTTGCAACTCAGCATCATTTATGTTGCTCTCTCTCCAATTCAGACTGTTATGTGCGTCTCGACTCCCTTTACACAGCGTCGTGACTTCCTCATAAATTGGCTCTTTGTCTAAAGTTTCTGAAGCAGCACGTCTTGACGCGCTTCTCAGCGTCGGGACGCAATGATGATCCTAAAATTTAGCACCAACAATGCCCAAATATTATCAATTCATCCCTAGTTAGATCATATAGAGTCGTGATATTATTTCGACCTATAAAATACATCTAAAACACATCAATTCACTCATAAAACTCGATATCACCCACAAAATATTAAGATAAATGGGCAGGAAATATAGCGATATTAACCAATCATCACTGATTCTTCCAAAGCTAGAAAGAAGTTAAATGGAAAGTGTTACGTCTGTGGGAAAAGTGGTCACAGAGCAAAGGATTGTAAGAATAATAAGTCTCAGGATAAGGGCAAGAAAATGAAAAATAAGTCTCATGTCGTTGAATAGGAGATGATGATTGATGAGATCTCAGAGTTGAACCTCTCAGCAGTTGTAACTGAAGCCAACTTGGTTGGAAACCCGAGAGAATGGTGGATAGACACTGGAGCTACTCGCCATATATGTGCTGATAGTAGGATATTTTCTACATATCAAAAAGTCGACAATAGAGACCAATTGACCATGGGAAATTCTTCCACTTCCAAAATGGTAGGTCAAGACACTGTGATTCTGAAGATGACTTCTGGAAAAGAGCTAAAATTGAGAAATGTACTGCATGTTCTGGACATCGGGATGAATCTAGTTTCGGGGTCCCTTTTCAGTAAGAATGGTTTTAAGCTTGTATTTATTTCTGATAAATTTGTTCTAACAAAAAATGATGTCTATGTGGGAAAATGATACCTCACTGAGGGCCTTTTCAAATTTAATGTAATGACTGTTAACCGACATAGTGCTAGTAATAATATAAAGTACATCTTCTGCTTATAATATTGAGTCACAAAATGTATGACATGGTAGGTTGGGGCATGTTAATGATAATACGATGCGTAAATTAATTAACATGGACCTTATACCTATATTTCAAATTGATAATCAACATAAATGTGAAGCATATGTTGAATCGAAAATGAATATAACATCGTTTCATTCCATAAACGAAGCTCTAAACCTTTGGAACTCATTCACACTCATGTATGTGATATGAATGTTGTGCAAAAAAAGGAGGTAAAAAGTACTTCATCACTTTTATCGATGATAGCACAAGATTCAGTTATGTGTATTTCTTGAGGAGCAAAGATAAAGCTATTGAGAGCTTTATACACTATAAGAATGAAGTTGAAAATTAACTTGGCAAGAAAATCAAAAGAATCAAGAGTGATATGAGAGGTGAATATGTGTCACCATTCGGTGAATATTGTTTCAACCATGGAATTATTCATGAAACTACTACTCTTTATTCACCTCAACAAAACAGAATTGCAGAACGCAAAAACTGAACGTTGAAGGAAATGCTGAATGTCATGTTGGTAATTTCTGATTTACCCCAAAACTTGTGGGGGGAAGCTCTGTTTTCCGCCAACTACATTCTGAACAAGCTATCTCATAAAAGATTGGACAAGACACCATATGAATTGTGGAAAAGTCATGTATCTTCCTACAAATACCTAAAAGTGAAGAAGTCTCACCAAGATGATGATACCTAAACATAAAAAAGTAAGATATGACCAAAAACTATTGACTGTATATTCATCGAATATGCTCATAACAGTAGTGAATATCGATTCTTGGAAAATAAATCTGAGAATCCTGACATCAATCCAAATATGATAATTGAATCAATGAATGCGACATTTTTTGAAGAGACATTTCCATATAAAGATAAACAAATAACAGAGTCTCTCAAAAGAACAATTGATACTGCTACAAGTAGTGATCAAGTTAACCAAAAATCAGATGAACCTGAAAATGTTGGGAAAATAAACCTAGATGTAGCAAGAGAACAAGGACGTCTAAGTCATTTGGACCTGATTTCCTAACATACATGTTAGAAAATGAGCCTCAAAGCTATAAAAAAGCGATGTCTTCTTCGGATGCTCTTTTATGGAAAGAGGCTATCAATAGTGAGGTTGATTATATCCTACAAAACCATACTTGGGATTTGGTTGATCTTCCTCCGGGTTCTAAGCCGTTGGGCTACAAATGAATTTTCAAACGGAAGATGAAGTCGGATGGATCAATAGATAAGTACAAGGCAAGACTTTTCATAAAGGGTTATAGAATAAAAAAAGGTTTTAATTACTTTGATACATATTCACCAATGACTCTTATCACTTCAATAAGAATGCTTATAGCCATAGCATCTATATTTGGTCTTGAAATACATCAAATGGATGTAAAGACGACAGTCTTAAACGGTGAATTGGATGAAGAAATTTACATAGAACAACCAAAAGGTTTCAACATTTCTGGACAAGAATACAAAGTGTGCAAACTTGTAAAATCCTTATACGGATTAAAACAAGCACCTAAACAATGGCATGAGAAATTTGATAGAAAAAACGTTGTCAAGTGAAATCAAAATCAATGAATGTGATAAGTGTGTGTGATGAGCGGAAAATATATCAATATTTACCGCCCCTTTTATTTAATATTTTGTATAGTTTCTCGAGTTTTATAAATATTTTGATGTGTTTTAGTTTATTTTGTAGATAAAATAAAATCGGGACTCAATGAAATCAATCAAGACGAAATATGGAACAAATAAGGACAAAAACTGGACTTGACATTTGGATTTTGGAGGTTGGAAACTTGAAATGGCGTTCTAATGAAGTATAATTTCAGAAATTTCAACTTTGCGCAATTTTAGTATTTTGGCCATAACTGTCTACTCCGATATTAGATTGAGGTGATTCAAGTTTCAGATTAAAGAAGACTCAATAATCTACAACTTTGACGTTCATAATAATTTTAAATTCTGAAGTTTTCATGACCGACATTGATAAAACATCCGTAAGTGTGTTATGTGTAATTATTAAAATCATTTTCAAAACAAAAAAATAAAATAAAATGAAATAAAAAATGAAAATTGTCAAACTTCCACCAAACATGCTTGATTTGGTGCCATGTTTGGTGCCATGTTTGGTGGAGAAATTTGTGGAGAAATTGGTGAAGGCAAAATTTTGCCTATAAATACCAAGTCATTTCATTTGTAAATTTCATAATTTCTTATGGGGATTTTCCTTAAGAATACTAAGAAGATTATATCTTGTTTGTTTATTTACAGATTTCTGTATTTAATTTTTTATTTTACGCAATAGTTTTTTCTTTACTTTACTTTTCAGTCTTTATTTTTACTTTTTCAGTATGAGGAGGTAACTCCCTCTGTTGGGATAAAAGGTTAAGCTTTTATTGCTAATATTTAGATTAATCTCCCTTAATTATAATATATAAATTATTTAAAATATGACTTAATGGGATAACGTCTTTATGGTCGGTTGGACTTAATTAAATTGATTTTAACCTGACTAAATTGGATACTGCTTTTATGGTCGATTGGAATTAATATAAATCTGACTAAATCAGGATACCGCCTATATGGTCGGCTGGTAATGTCATGCAAGTTATATATTATAATAAGGGAGATATATAAAATAGAGTAATAAAAATGGATCATCTAACCCCAGTATTTTCTTTATTGCTTTATTTACCTTTTTAATTTCCAATTTTACTTTATGTCATTTACTAGTCCTAGATATGTGTTGTAACTAAATATCATATCTGGGGTTATGATGAATTCCAATATCACCGGTTTATAAGTGGTAATTTTATATTTTGGGTAATATAAAGGTTTATTTATTGAGCCTTACGCTTAATGCTTCTTATTAACTGGTCATTAATAAGATTGATTTGGTAAACTTAAAATAAACTTGGAAAATGGATTTTAGGTTTTAGTCTTAGACTCAATAGCTCATGATCTCACTTAAGAATAATAACTCTTAATAGATTTCCTTACAGGATATGATATACCTGTCGGGCGGGGTAGCTGACCGGCGTAAACACACACGTATAACGCAAGCGCACGTATCGTTCAAGTAGTATAAAAATATCGATCCCACGAGGACTTAATTCCTACTGTTGTTATTAATTGTTGAATCTATTTAATTACAAATATCTAATTAAATGGATAAGAGAGAGTTTTTTGTTTGTTGGTTGAGTGTGGCTTTGTTAAATAAATAAATAAATAAAAAGACAAAAGAAAATACTAAGGAAAATAACAAAAGACACAAAGATCTAGGGTTGTGATTTATTCCAATATCATTATAAGATGAAGTGATTATTTTATAGTTAGGAAATACAATGATTTATTAACCTGGAACACGAAATTATGCGAAAGCTTTCGATGGTCAGACACAAATACCCAGTATAACCCAATTGAACCATATTCCTATGTCAACCACATTATCTGGATTCATTAAGATTAAGTTCCAATTTATGGCTACCCTCGCCCGACAGGTATATTCCTATCCTGTAAGGAAATCTATTAAAGGGTTATCTATCCTCAAGGAAGATCGTGGGCTATTGAGTCTAAGGTTTTAAACTTAAAATCTCTATGTCTAGTTCATTTTAAGTTTACCTAATCAATTTTATTAGTGATCAGTTAATAAAAAGCATTAAGATTAAGACTCAATAAATAAATCATTATATTACCCAAACTATAATCTAACCCTTATAAACCGGTGATATTGAAATTCATCACAACCTTAGAAAACTAACACATAATTATAACTAGTAAAACATAAAATAAAAGACATAAATAAAAATGCTAAAAAGTAAATTAACAATAAAATAAAATGCTAAGGCAAAAGGAATTACTTTTACTACTACTAATTTAGATATCTCCCATAAAATAATATATAAACTTGTGATATTATTTAACCAACCGACCAATCTGGCGGTATCCTGATTAAGTCCAATTAAGTCAACCAGCCATATAGGCGGTAATATTTGTCCATAATCCAGCCATAAAGGCGGTACCAAAATAAATTTACCAACCGACCAGTCTGGCGGTATCCTTGATTAATCAGGTTTAAACCAACAGAAAATAAATATACCAACCGACCAATATAGCGGTATCCTTTATAATCAGAATTTTAAAGTGTAAATATATTATTTTTAAGGGAGATTAATCTAAATAGTAACAGTAAAAGAATTACCTTTCACCCTAGCTGGGAAATTACTTTCTCATGAATAGTAAAAACTGTAAAAAGTAAAAATTAAATTACTATTATTACAAATGGTAATAAAAATAAATTACAAATAAATTAAAAAAAACTAAAAATAAAAGTAAAAATTCTAGAGAGAGAAACTCTCTCTAGAGAGAGAAATCAAGAGAGAGAGAGGTGTGTGGTATTCTGAAATTTCGCCTTCTATTTATAGGCAAAATTTCACTGTTCGGGCGTCGCGACCCAGGACCTCAGCGTCGCGACGCTGGATTTTCACTATTTGGTCGACGTGGCACGATGAGAAGGCGACACGTGGCATGGCGGCTGACTGTTCACGCGACACGTGTCAAGGCGGCTAAGATTCAATTATTGTGATGACGTCATTGATGACGTCATGCTGATGTGGCGATGACGTGGCGCTGATGTGGCGATGACGTGGCGCTGGCGTGTGTTGGCGTGTGTTGCAATTGTCGGCACAATAGGATTGCGACACGTGGCGACACGTGTCACGCGGTGATTGGCTGATGCTGAGGTGTCAAGTTGACTTGGTTGACCTTGTGACGTGGCTGATGACGTGGCGTGACACATGGCATGTTGACTCGTTGACTGCTGACATGGCTGATGACAAGGCGACACGTGTCAAGTCAAAGTGTCGGCAGCATATGATGTTGACACGTGGCACAGCGCACGTTAGCAGATTCGTTGTGATGGTGACACGTGGCACGGCGCATTTTAGCAAAGTCAAACTTCTCAAATCCTGATCAGTTGACCAAGCGCACGTTAGCGGATTCGGCTCACGCTGGGCGTCGCGACGCGGAAGGTATGGGCGGCGCGACGCTGGAAATTACCAAAATGCCCTTTTTTAACCAATTTTCACTGTTTTACTCCATCACCTCCAGAATGTCCTGAAACTTTATTTATCTACAAAAAAAACACAAACACATCAAAACATTCACAAAACTCAAGAAACTGTACAAAATATAAGTTAAATGAGTGGGAAATAGTGATATAAATACCACTCATCACACCCCCAAACCTAACATTTTGCTAGTCCTCGAGCAAAATACAGAATAAATAACATAACAAAATTTAACTAAGCCATTTTCGTAGGGATCACGGTTACATTTGCATATGCAACAAGCCTTTAAACCCTAGGTGTCCCTAGTGGACGAGTTGTAGTCTCGTGAGGGTTTACAGCAATGATACCCACAAACATTTTACAAAAGTAAAAAGGTATTAAAACTAATGCACACAAAAGCAAAAAGACAAGCGAAAAGAGAATAAAGAAAGTTAGTGACTAATCAGGTGAAATTTCTACTACAAGTTACTAGTTGTTTTGTTTCTTTCTAAATTACCGAATAAGTAAGTTCTCCGATTATTTTTATCTTTCTTCATATACACAGTCAACATAATATTAAACAACTCATTTTTGCCCACAACAGTCATAAGTGCAATTGATAAGAGAGTAATATTTTTGTCCTAAAGTTCTATCAGATTTCACACCTTTTTGTAGTAATGGAATAATTTTCTGATTTTTCTGATTTTTTCTTTGCTTTTCTGAATTTTGACTTTTTATTTATATACAATACCTTCCGTCTATGTAGCGAGCTTTGGGTCGGTGGCTCCCAACCAGTTGGCTTTAGGGCACCAGTGTTAAGACACCCCTACGAACTTAATTACTCAGACTTCAGATATGAATATATTTTTTGGCAGTATCTTCGATCCATGTAACGAGCTTTGGGCCAATGACTCCCAAACCAGTTGGTTTTAGGGCACTGGGTGTTTAAACACCCTTACAGACTTAATAACCCGGATCTTAGATACTTTATTTTTTGTAAATCAGGAAATTTTTTTTTTTTTTTTTTTTTTTTTTTTTTTTTTTATTCCATAACTATGTATAGATGCTTCCTCCAATTAAACTATAGCACGGAATATTACAAATTTTTCAATTACAGCTCATGTCCGTATGTTTCCATGTAAGTTCATAATACCTGTCAACTGAACATAAGAAGATTCATTTAGTCAGTGTTAAGGAGATTCACAAATTAAATAATTCAAAATGAAATAAACAAAATTAACTTATTTCGAAATAAATGGTTTGAAATACGTCTCAGGAGCGGAAATTCCTTACTCGGCTATTTCTTACCAATTCACCTTTTAGTTAAAATAAAAACAAAAAAAATGTAAAATATATTTTTGTAATTTTTGAAAATTTTTCAATTTTTTTGTATTTTTCGAAAAAATTTGGACTAAAAATAAAAATAAAACAATAACACACATCTAAAAATAAGGTACTAAACAACTAAAGAACTGAATTTTGTTGCATAAATGAAAAATTTTAACGGAAAGTATTAACACAAAGTTTTGCACCCCCAAACCTAAATTAAGCATTGTCCCTAATGCGTTCAAAACATAATAAAAGGTTGGAACAATGGTACCGAGTTTACATGTTAGTCTCATCCTCGTCGCTATCTGAAAGTGGATCTGGAAACTGTGGAACAGTGATGTGCAAGTCTCTTGCCATATGCTGCAATGCCTGTCCCATGGCAATGTTGTAATCAGTGAGAAAATCAACACGCCTTTCCAAACGATCAAATCTATCTGAAACTGAACGAGACTGTGCTGCTCTATGTGGGCTGAGCTGGTGGCTGCTGTGTGGAAGAAGATGCTCCAGCTTGAGCTTGTCTCTCTGTTCGGAGTTGCTGGATCAGTCGGGGAGTCAGGGCTATCATGGGCTGCATAGGTTCTTCTTGTGGGTCAATTGGAACCATACCCAAAGTGCACAATGAAGTGATCAGGTAAGGGTAATACAGTCCAGCTTGCGATTGGGTAGCAGCCCAAGCAATATTTGAAGAGATAAGCACTCCCACGTCAATGGCTAGTCCTGACATCAAGCAGTATAATAGAACCATCCTTTCTCTGGTGACAAAAGTGATGTGGGTACCGGAATGAGTGATCTCGTGAGGAAGTGAAACCAAACTCTCGCATCTGGTTTAAGAAACTTGGAACTCATCTTCATGTATTCCCCACTGCTGCTCATTTCCCAGGTGGCATTGGGGATACATAACTCATCTGTCATCTGCGAAATCTCAATCTCATCCCTCATTATCGTATAATCATCCACCTCCATTTCCGGGATCCCATAGAATTTATTGATTGTCACCGAGTCAAAGGACACTTGTCTCCCTCTCACCATAGTATGAAAAGCGACATGCTGAGCAGCATTCGCATAAAACTCTCGGACAACTGTGATGCTCGCCAGTTTGGGTTGTTGGCAAAGTTTCTGCCAGTGTCTGTCGGCAATCACCCTGTCTATATCTGGAAATAATCCAGAGGGAATCTCAAAGCCTCTCTCAATGATTCCGACCTTCTTAGTCAGTCCCCTCTCATAGCGCTGTTCTGCAGCTGCTGAGACAAATTTTGTAGTGTCAAAACTGGGTTCAGCAGATGTTGACGCTCTGGATCTCTTCGGTGGCATTTTTTTAGAAATTTCGGCAGAGATCTCCTCTGTTTCCTCAAATCCTCAACAACACAAAACAACAAAAATCACCGCAAACACTCCAAATCAATTGATCACCGCACTTCGCCCCCAATTACTACGAATCAAATTAATCCACAATCCAACACTTCGCAATTCAAAATTCCCAAATCAAACACAAACAACCACAATCCAAATCTAATTACCAAATTAATTTACCAAATACCAAATCAAATTTATCAAATTTTTTTACCATTAATTTCAAATTCTGATTTTGGCAGTGGTGGTACTCTCGGCAGTGAAGATTCGTAGCTGTGATGGTGAAGGAGGTTCTCGGCAAGGATGGCTCGGTTCCGGTTTGCGATGGTGGTGGCAAATATTCGGCAAGACAGTGGCAATTTGGCTCGGCAATGGGCTGATTTGTCTCAGTTTGGTCGCAGGTGATGGCTTGTTGTGGTGATGATGGTGGCTTGGTGACCGCGCGTGGTTGTCTCACGGTTGGATCGTGGTCGTGAAGGTGATGAGAGTCCGTGTTTTGGCCAGTGGCGTGGCTGGTGGATCTCGGCTCGGCAGTGATGAAGAGAGCACGGCAGTGGCTTGGTGGATTCGGTTTTGACTCGGCGAAGGTTGGGCTCCCGTCACGGGTTTGCTGGTTTTGGTGAGTGGTTGCGTTTGGGCGAGGTGAATCTTGGTGATAGCTCGCCATGGTTGGTTCTGGTTTCTGGTAGATCTCGGCTTGTGGCGAAGTTGATGGTCAACAATGAAGGGTTCACGGTTTGTGCGTGATGTGTCGTGGCTGGAGAAGGCTCGGCGAAGGAAGTGTTTGGGTGAGTCTCTCTCGGCTGTTGGTTTTGAAGATGAGAAGATGAAGATGGAAGGAAAGAATGCTGCCAGTGCCCTACTTATGTCTCTGATTTCGAGTCACGTGTCGCGACGCCAAAAATTGCCTAGCGTCGCGACACTCGGTTCTTTAGGGTTAGGGTTTTGACTCGGGATTTTTTTTTTTTTTTTTTTTTTTTTTTTTTTTTTTGGCAAAACCATGTCTTGCGACAGATGAATCCATAGGGACGCGTCCAAAAGTAGACTTTTACTTACTCGGCCGTCTTTTCTGGATTGACTTTGTATCTTCGTGATTTTGTCAAATTTTTATTTTGTGAAAATCCCGCTTGTACTGGTTTGCTTTGTCCTGATAAATTCCATTTTAATTTTCCTGCAAAACTACACACAATTAAAAAGTTCACACACAAAAATAAATAAATAATTAAATAAATTACAACAAATTGCATGGGTTGCCTCCCTGCTAGCGCTAAATTTTCGTCTTCAGCCAGACGTGACTGAAATTCATCTGTTAAGGAGGTTTCAATGTCGTTTTGGATGTCCGATTAAAGACAATCCCGTGAGCGTTGCTTTTGAAGGGTCTCTTCCAACGGTAAAGTGGTAAAAAGAATTTTGTCTTATTCAATGCTCGTGCCACTTTTTTTATCTTTGTTGCTCCAGTGATTCCTGCAAAGAAAGAAAGAAAATCAGGAGGTCTCGTATGGTGCTTGATTTGGAATGGAAATTCCATTCTGTCAAGCTTCTGGTTGATATCTTTGGTTTGTACTCCCCAAAACAGCGATGTTTTTCCTGAATGCTCTGGATCTTTAATAAAGTCAGACATTTGCTCCTCCATTTGCTCTGCTTCTTGCTCCACATTTTCTTCACAGATGTATTTGAAAATTTCTGCATTAAGCTCTTCATCTGTCATCTGTGAAATACATGTTTCAAAATTGTCAACCTGAAAAGAAATGTTAGATTTTAGGTCTTCATCCTCTGATCTGGTTGAAATGATTGGCTCAGGTAGATCTTCTTCAAACATTTGTGCAATGGAATCTCCAAGATCTTCACTTTGAGGATACAGAATTCCATCCTCAATTTTTGATGTATTTGGTAGAAATATTTCAGCTTCATCCTCGTCAGAATCTGAATAATAGAAATCAAATCGAGACTTTGCCGGTTCGGGTTCCTGAACTGATACCTCTGGTTGTTGATACTGCTCAACCTCCTCCTCTGTTAAGGTGTCATCGTGGATTTCTGGGTACTCGAAGGCTTCATCAGTGTCATCTGAAACTGGTTCTTGAGGTATGATGTTCTGGTTTTCTGTTAATTGTCTGATCTGATCTGTCATTCTCTGTATGGATTCTGCGTTATTCTGAATTTGTGCATCAACGAGCTTCTTGTTCTTTGAACATGTGAATTAATTGATCTTCCTCGGATGGTTCTGGTTCTTGATAAGGATCGAAGGAAGATGGTGGATAAGATGGAAAATGTGATGGTTCTGTGAAATATGTTGGTTCTTCGTACCATGTAGGATCTTGATAGTTCTGCCACCCTGGATGGTAGTTGTATTCGCAATATCGCTTGGGTGGTTACCTTTACATATGTCACATCTCCACATTGAGTTCTGTTGAGCAAAAGTAATATTACTTGGTTCTGGCATCCAGTGATAGTCATTGGGCTCACAACAGGCCTCAGAAAACCGGACTGTTGCTCCCAGATTTGGGGTGTATCTTCTTGTAACGCTTGTAATTCTCAATTCCCAGTAGTGTTCCATTTTTTTAATCACCTGAAAACAAAAGAAATAAAAATTACAAAATAAAAGAAAGAAAATTAGATATAAGTAAATTAGATAGTTTCAAAATTAACAACTCAAGAAATATAGTCCCCGGCAACGGCGCCAAAAACTTGACCGGCGTAAACACACACGTATAACGCAAGCGCACGTATCGTTCAAGTAGTATAAAAATATCGATCCCACGAGGACTTAATTCCTACTGTTGTTATTAATTGTTGAATCTATTTAATTACAAATATCTAATTAAATGGATAAGAGAGAGATTGTTTGTTTGTTGGTTGAGTGTGGCTTTGTTAAATAAATAATAAATAAAAAGACAAAAGAAAATACTAAGGAAAATAACAAAAGACACAAAGATCTAGGGTTGTGATTTATTCCAATATCATTATAAAGATGAAGTGATTATTTTATAGTTAGGAAATACAATGATTTATTAACCTGGAACACGAAATTATGCGAAAGCATCTGTCGATGGTCAGACACAAATACCCAGTATAACCCAATTGAACCATATTCCTATGTCAACCACATTATCTGGATTCATTAAGATTAAGTTCCAATTTATGGCTACCCTCGCCCGACAGGTATATTCCTATCCTGTAAGGAAATCTATTAAAGGGTTATCTATCCTCAAGGAAGATCGTGGGCTATTGAGTCTAAGGTTTTAAACTTAAAATCTCTATGTCTAGTTCATTTTAAGTTTACCTAATCAATTTTATTAGTGATCAGTTAATAAAAAGCATTAAGATTAAGACTCAATAAATAAACATTATATTACCCAAACTATAATCTAACCCTTATAAACCGGTGATATTGAAATTCATCACAACCTTAGAAAACTAACACATAATTAATAACTAGTAAAACATAAATTAAAAGACAAAAATAAAAATGCTAAAAAGTAAATTACAATAAAAATAAAATGCTAAGGTAAAAGGAATTACTTTTACTACTACTAATTTAGATATCTCCCATAAAATAATATATAAACTTGTGATATTATTTAACCAACCGACCAATCTGGCGGTATCCTGATTAAGTCCAATTAAGTCCAACCAGCCATATAGGCGGTAATATTTGTCCATAATCCAGCCATAAAGGCGGTACCAAAATAATTTACCAACCGACCAGTCTGGCGGTATCCTTGATTAATCAAGTTTAAACCAACAGAAAATAAATACCACCGACCAATATAGCGGTATTCCTTTATTAATCAGAATTTTAAAGTGTAATATATTATTTTTAGGGAGATTAATCTAAATAGTAACAGTAAAAAATTACCTTTCACCCTAGCTGGGAAATTACTTTCTCATGAATAGTAAAAACTGTAAAAAGTAAAAATTAAATTACTATTATTACAAATGGTAATAAAAATAAATTACAAATAAATTAAAAAAAACTAAAAATAAAAGTAAAAATTCTAGAGAGAGAAACTCTCTCTAGAGAGAGAAATCAAGAGAGAGAGAGGTGTGTGGTATTCTGAATTTCGCCTTCTATTTATAGGCAAAATTTCACTGTTCGGGCGTCGCGACTCCAAGGACCTCAGCGTCGCGACGCTGGATTTTTCACTATTTGGTCGACGTGGCACGCTGAGAAGGCGACACGTGGCATGGCGGCTGACTGTTCACGCGACACGTGTCAAGGCGGCTAAGATTCAATTATTGTGATGACGTCATTGATAACGTCATGCTGATGTGGCGATGACGTGGCGCTGATGTGGCGATGACGTGGCGCTGGCGTGTGTTAGCGTGTGTTGCAATTGTCGGCACAATAGGATTGCGACACGTGGCGACACGTGTCACGTGGTGATTGGCTGATGCTGAGGTGTCAAGTTGACTTGGTTGACCTTGTGACGTGGCTGATGACGTGGCGTGACACATGGCATGTTGACTCGTTGACTGCTGACATGGCTGATGACAAGGCGACACGTGTCAAGTCAAAGTTGTCGGCAGCATATGATGTTGACACGTGGCACAGCGCACGCGTTAGCAGATTCGTTGTGATGGTGACACGTGTCACGGCGCATTTTAGCAAAGTCAAACTTCTCAAATCCTGATCAGTTGACCAAGCGCACGTTAGCAGATTCGGCTCACGCTGGGCGTCGCGACGCGGAAGGTATGGGCGGCGCGACGCTGGAAATTACCAAAATGCCCTTTTTTAACCAATTTTCACTGTTTTACTCCAAATCACCTCCAGAATGTCCTGAAACTTTATTTATCTACAAAATAACACAAAACACATCAAAACATTCACAAAACTCAAGAAACTGTACAAAATATTAAGTTAAATGAGTGGGAAATAGTGATATAAATACCACTCATCAGTAGCCATATTTGGAACTTAATCTTAATGAATTCAGGTAACTTGGTTAACATAGGAATATGATTAATTGGGTTATACTGGGTGTTTGCATCGGACCATCGAAAGATGCTTTTGCACAATTTCGTGTTACGGGTTAATAAACCAATATATTACACATTCATGATAATCACTTCATCTTTAAAAGATATTGGAAGAATTCACAACCCTGGATATTTTCATATCATTGTTTAAAACTTAAAATCTACCTTTGTTTTGTTTTAATTACTTGCTTTAGTTTAAAATCACCATCCAACCAAAAATCAATCAATTAGATACTCGTAGACATTTAGCTTCATAAATTAATATCTTAGGTATTAAGTCCTCGTAGGATCGATACATTTTATACTACTTGAGCGATATGTGCGCTGCGATACATGCGCTTGCGTAACATGTGTGTGTGTGTGTGTGTTTACCACCGATTAAGTTTTTGGCGTCGTTGCCAAAGACTTATTTATCTTTCACTATTAATTTTGGGGTTAGATACCTTTACTTGCGTCTACTTTATTTTTACTTATTATTTATGTTTTCTTGTGTTTCAAGTTCTCAGTCACTACATGAGAATAACCAGAAGCTTTGAAATTCGTCTGTTTGACCCATAGATTGAAAAAACCATCAGACAGTTGAGAAAAGAAAGTCGTGAAGGCCAAGAAGTACTGATCAACATGGAACCTGAACCTTTGGAAGTTTCACCACCAATTCCCATTCGAGACAAAACTATTCTGGTGGTTGACGGTTTCATTTCATGTATTGTACTTCCTCCCTTACCAGCAAATGCGTGTGACATCAAAACATGCATTCAGATGATACAACAGTTAGTTCAGTTTGGGGGGAATGCAACTGAAGATCCTAATGCCCATATCAACAACTTCCTGGAAGTTTGCGGCACTTTCAATTACAACCGAGCAGCTGAAGAAGCGATGAGACTGCGGGTTTTTCCATATTCTTTGAAAGACAGAGCTAAGGCTTGGCTACATTCACTACCAGTAGGTTCCATCATAACTTGGAACACTCTAGCTACAAAATTCCTTGCAAAGTACTTTCCATCAGCCATAACTGCAAAGTTGAGGAATGAAATCACATCTTTTGTACAACATGACTCAGAATCCCTCTGTGAAGCTTGGGAAAGGTACAAGGATTCACTCCGAAAATGTCATCACCATGAGATTGCAAAATGGCTACAAGATCAAACCTTCTATAATGGACTTTCTGGACTGATGAGAACTACAATTGATGCTGCGGCTGGATGAGCTTTAATGAAAAAATGTGCAACAATTCAGGGCAAAAGAACAATCCACCACCAGGATTCCCACAACAAAACAAAGGTCAGAAGTATGAAAAAGAACCAGGAATAACAGAAGTGCTGGCTCATTTGAAAAAGCTAGAAGCAAAATACGACTCTCAAGCAGCATCATATGATGCTATGTTTCAAAGTCAATCAGCATTAATTCAAAGTCAAGCAGCATCTTTGAAAACCCTGGAGAATCAAATGGGACAACTGGCCAATGCTCAGAGTTACAGACCACAATGTACCATTCCTAGCAACACAGAACCAAATCCAAGGAATATGGGGAAGGAGCAATGTCATGCCATCACTTCAAAAAGCGGTACTGAGATCAACAAAGATGTTGGAGTGAAGGCAACTGCTGAGGAAGTTCCAAAAGAAATCAGCAAAGCAAACCCACAGATTGAGGACAAAGAGACAAAAGAAAATGATCAAGAAAGATTCACTCCACCTCCACATTTTCCACAACGTCTCCAGAAAAGTAAACTAGACAAACAGTTTGCTAGATTCTTGGAGATCTTTAAAAAGCTGCATATCAACATTCCATTTGTAGAAGCGTTGGAACAAATGCCCAGCTATGTCAAATTCATGAAAGATATTATGTCACGGAAGCGGAGATTGGGAGATTACGAGACAGTAGTATTGACAGAAGAATGCAGCGCCATCATTCAGAGGAAACTTCCCTCAAAGTTGAAAGATCCTGGCAGTTTCACCATTCCTTGCACCATAGGAGAACATAACTTCGGTAAGGCTTTGTGTGATTTAGGTGCTAGTGTTAAATTGATGTCTTTTTCCATTTACAGGAAACTACAAATTGGAGAAGCAATGCCCACCTCAGTCTCTCTGTAACTTGTTGATAGATCGCTCATATTTCTGAGAGGTGTAGTTGAAGATGTGCTGGTCAAAGTCGACAAACTCATTCTCCTTGCAGACTTTATTATCCTTGACATTGAGGAAGACGAAGACGTGTTCATCATCCTCGGGAGACCATTCTTGGCTACATGTCGAACCATTATTGATGTACAAAAAGGAGAACTAACCATGATGGTGCAGGACCAAGAAGTAAAATTCAATGTTTTCAAAGCCATGGAATTCCCGAATGATGAAAAGAAAGAGGAATGTTTCAGACTTGATGTGAGAGATAGTACCATCGAGAACTCTGATGCAATGCAAAGTCCCACTGACAAACTTAAACCATGTCATCTGCCTATGGAGCTTGAAGATAAAGCGTGTTGCACACTGAACAAGTTAAATCTTGAACTACAAGCAACTGAAGAGAAATGGTCTCACCAACTCAACGAATTTGAGGAATTTCACATACAGCCTTTTGGGAATGCCAAATTTTACAAGGAAAAGGCCAAGAAGAGACATGATGAGAAATTAGTGCGCATACAACTGGAACCGGGGCAACAGGTATTGTTCAGCAAATCAAGGTTGAATTTTTTTCTTGAAAGGTTAAAATCACGGTGGACAGGACCATTCATAATCACCCAAGTTTTACCAGATAGAGCCGTTGAGTTACATGATCTCATATCTAATAAAACCTTCAAAGTTAAAGGCAAGCGTGTCAAGCACTACTGGGATAATCATTTAAGCGATAAAAAGAAAGTGTCATATTTTCAGATCTAGCCTAACGTTCGGGCAATCATGTACAGCTAACGCTGTAAACTTAGCACTAGTAGATAGGCAACCCATGCAATTTGTGTATATATTAAGATTTGGTGTGTTTTTATTTTTTGTAGGTAAAGTCACATTTCATGATGGAATACGTTCTCGCAAATCTTCACAATCAATTTTCTTCTCTCCCTCCAAACTCTGATGAAAGTTTACAAAGCTCGCATGGAACGAATGAGACTTCTGATGATCAAAGGTATTCCTAATGACATTCATTGGATTATTGAAGCACGAGTCCGAATGGTAGGTGAGTCTTCTGACTCTTTTATTTCATATATGTCTGGTTTAGGAAGAATCACCTATGCTAAAAAAAAGAAGAGCTAAAAGAATGGGTGTTTGCTATAAATGTGCACGCATGACATGTAACACTCATTGTCGTTCTTTAGGAATGTGTCTGATAACCGTGAAGATAAAATTTAATTCATTAGGGATGGCTTGAGTAAGGAGTCATTGGATGACATATCATTGACTCTTGAGACACATCCCAGTGGATATGTGCATCTGCAATTCACATGTTATATGCATAATTTCGAAAAGAAATACAACATTTAAGTCTCGGGAATCTGACTTTAAAAGACCCTATTTGCCAATTTATAAGAAAATTGGATGGGAAACTTGTCCTTGACGCATAGACGTCATTCAAGCGGTTACTTCTTGTAAATATTATTATATCTTTGTCTTTAACTAATAATTGTGATTTGTTTTGTTATTTTCTTTTATTTTCTCCGACAGGATCCAGACTTTTTGACTTTTACGATTTATTTTACTGTTTAGCTAATAATTGTCATTTGTCAGGTACTAATGCTATTATTACTCACCCTTTTTCAGGTTCTATAAATTCAGCTCATCATTGCACTCTTGAAGACATCCAGAGTTGAAAAATAAAAAAAATATAAAAAAAGATAAAAAAAAATGGAAGCAACTTCAAGAAGACGAGTTGTTAACATCTGTGTGTTTTGCGGTACTAGTGTTGGTTCTAAACCAGAGTACGTTGAGGCAGCACGGGAATTGGGTAGAGTCATAAATGAAAGGAATATGCACCTAGTCTATGGCGGTGGCAATCTTGGACTAATGGGGTACGTTTCAAAGGCTGTACAGGAATGACGTAGTCAAGTTCTGGGAATCATCCCAAAACCTTTGGCAGAGGCGAATCTGATAGGACCATCAAATGGAGAGGAACTTATCGTGCCAGGTATGTCTGAACAATTGGTTGAAATGATTAACCGTGCTGATGCTTTTATTGCTTTGCCAGGTGGCTTGGGCACGATGGAGGAATTTTTTAAGTACTATATTGGGAAAACTTGAACATACACCAGAAACCAATTGGATTGTTTAACGTAGATGGATTTTATGATTTTTTTTTTGTGTTTCTTGATGATTCTCGGAGAAATGAGTTCGTTTCAAAACCTGTAAAAGATATCATTTTCACTGCCAGAACAGCCAATGATTTAATTGACCAACTCTTAGCGTTTGAATCATAAATTGACCTTATCTTTTCCAAGATAAACTGGTCTGATAATGATCGTGGTAAGAAGCGTCGGATAAATCTGGATCTTAACCTTTAATTTTCTTTTTAGATGTAGAATTTCAGCTAACCATGTACTGTTTTCTAAACTCTTCTTCTACTTTTTAGACATTGGGGACAATGTCTCAATTAGATTTGGGGAAGGGGAATAGTTGACTAGTATTTTTTTTATTTTTCGTTGTGTTGTTTTTATTTGATTTTTAGTCAAAAATTTTCTTAAAACTAAAAAAAAAATTCAAAAAAATATAAAAAAAGATAAAAAAAATGGAAGCAACTTCAAGAAGACGAGTTGTTAACATCTGTGTGTTTTGCGGTACTAGTGTTGGTTCTAAACCAGAGTACGTTGAGGCAGCACGGGAATTGGGTAGAGTCATAGCTGAAAGGAATATGCACCTAGTCTATGGCGGTGGCAATCTTGGACTAATGGGGTACGTTTCAAGGGTTGTACAGGAATGAGGTAGTCAAGTTCGGGGAATCATCCCAAAACCTTTGGCAGAGGCGAATCTGATAGGACCATCAAACGGAGAGGAACTTATCGTGCCAGGTATGTCTGAACAATTGGTTGAAATGATTAACCGTGCTGATGCTTTTATTGCTTTGTCAGGTGGCTTGGGTACGATGGAGGAATTTTTTACAGTACTATCTTGGGAAAACTTGAACATACACCAGAAACCAATTGGACTGTTTAACGTAGATGGATCTTATGATTTTTTTGTGTGTTCCTTGATGATTCTCGGAGAAATGGGTTCGTTTCAAAACCTGTAAAAGATATCATCTTCACTGCCAGAACAGCCAATGATTTAATTGACCAACTCTCAGCGTTTGAATCATAAATTGACCTTATCTTTTCCAAGATAAACTGGTCCGATAATGATCGTGGTAAGAAGCGTCGGATAAATCTGGATCTTAACCTTTAATTTTCTTTTTAGATGTAGAATTTCAGCTAACCATGTACTGTTTTCTAAACTCTTCTTCTACTTTTTTGACATTGGGGACAATGTCTCAATTAGATTTGGGGAAGGGGAATAGTTGACTAGTATTTTATTTTTATTTTTCGTTGTGTTGTTTTTATTTGATTTTTAGTCAAAAAATTTCTTAAAACTCAAAAAAAAAATTCAAAAAATATATAAAAATATATAAAAAAAAAATTTATTTTGTTTTTGTATTTTTAACTTGACTAATCAGGTGAATGGTGTTTGAGATAGCTGTGTAAGGAATTTCCACTCCTGAGACGTATCTCAACCTATTTCGTAATAACTTAATTTTTATTTATTTCCTTTTGAATTATTTAATTTGTGAATTCTCCATAATACTGATTAAATTGGATCTTCGTATGCTCAGTTGACAGGTATTATCAATATACATGGTAACATACGATCATGAGTTGTAATTGAAAAGTTTGTAATATTCAGTGCTCTAGTTTAATTGCAGGAAGCATCTAAAAAAACGATGGAATAAAAAAAAAGAAACATCTGAGATCCGAGTAATTAAGTTCGTAAGGGTGTCTTAACACCTAGTGCCCTAAAGCCAACTGGCTTGGGAGTCACTGGCCCAAAGCTCGCTACATGGATTGAAGATGTTGTAAAAAAAAGATTTCTGAAATCCGAGTAATTAAGTCTGTCAGGGTGTCTTAACACCTAATGCCCTAAAGCCAACTGGCTTGGGAGTCACTGGCCCATTGCTCGCTACATGGATTGAAGATGTTGTAAAAAAAATCCATTGCTAAAAAATGTGTGAAATCTGATATAACTTTATAACAAAAATATTACTCTCTTTTCAACTACACTTATGAATATTATGGGCACAATGAGTTGATTAATACCTTGTTGGTTGTGTATATGGAGAATGGTAAAAATAATCGGAGAATTTACTTATTTGGTAATTTAGAAATAAAGAAAACATCTATTAACTTGGATAAGAAGTTTCACTTGTTTAGTCACTAACTTGTTTATCTTTTTGCTTTTGTGTGCATTTGATTGACGTTTGTGGGTATCGTCGCTGTAAGCCCTCACGAGACTACAACTCGTCCACTAGGGACACATAGGGGTTTAAAGGCTTGTTGCATACGTTAAATGCAACCGTGATCCCTACGAAAGTGGCTTAGATTAATTTTAATTATTTATTGAATTTTGTTTTGTTTTTTTGCTTGAGGACTAGCAAAATGTTAGGTTTGGGGGTGTGATGAGTGGAAAATATATCAATATTTACCGCTCCTTTTACTTAATATTTTGTATAGTTTCTCGAGTTTTATGAACGTTTTGATGTGTTTTAGTTTATTTTGTAGACAAAATAAAATTGGGACTCAATGGAATCAATCAGGATGAAATATGGAACAAATCGGGGTAAAAACTGGACTTGACATTTGGATTTTGGAGGTTGGAAACTTGAAATGACGTTCTAACGAAGTATAATTTCAGAAATTTCAACTTTGCGCAATTTTCGTATTTTGGTCATAACTTTCTACTCCGATATCGGATTGAGGTGATTCGAGTTTCATATTAAAGAAGACTCAAATATCTACAACTTTGACGTTCATAATAATTTCGAATTCAGAAGTTTTCATGACCGAAATTGATAAAACATCCGGAAATGTGTTATGTGTAATTATTAAAGTCATTTTCAAAACAAAAATAAAAAATGAAAATTGTCAAACTTCCACCAAACATGAGGATTCGGTGCCATGTTTGGTGGATAAATTAGTGGAGAAATTGGTGAAGGTAAAATTTTGCCTATAAATACCTAGCCATTTCATTTGTAAATTTCATACTTTCTTCTGGGGATTGTCCTTAAGAATACTAAGAAGATTGTATCTTATTTATTTATTTACAGATTTCTGTATTTAATTTTTTATTTTACGCAATAGTTTTTTCTTTA
Source organism: Zanthoxylum bungeanum (assembly GCA_019454045.1). NCBI lineage: Eukaryota > Viridiplantae > Streptophyta > Magnoliopsida > Sapindales > Rutaceae > Zanthoxylum > Zanthoxylum bungeanum. The sequence goes on along the minus strand of SKCR01028283.1, from coordinate 148,403 downwards.
CTTTACTTTTCACTCTTTATTTTTACTTTTTCAGTATGATGAGGTAACTCCCCTCTGCTGGGGTGAAAGGTTAAGCTTCTATTACTAATATTTAGATTAATCTCCTTTAATTATAATATATAAATTATTTAAAACCTGACTTAATGGGATACCACCTTTATGGTCGGTTGGACTTAATTAAATTGATTTTAACCTGACTAAATTAGATACCATTTTTATGGTCGGTTGGAATTAATCATAAATCTGACTAAATCAGGATTCCACCTATATGGTTGGTTATTAATGTCATGCAAAGTTAATATATTATAATAAGTGAGATATCTAAAATAGAAGTAATAAAAGTGGATCATCTAACCCCAGTATTTTCTTTATTGCTTTATTTACCTTTTTAATTTCCAAGTTTTACTTTATGTCATTTACTTTATTTATGTCTTTACTAATCCTAGATATGTGTTGTAACTAAATACCATATCTGGGGTTGTAATGAATTCCAATATCACTGGTTTATAAGTGCTAATTTTATGTTTTGGGTAATATAAAGGTTTATTTATTGAGCATTAAGTTTAATGCTTCTTGTTAACTAGCCATTAATAAGATTGATTTGGTAAACTTAAAATAAACTTGGAAAATGGATTTTATGTTTCAGCCTTAGACTCAATAGCTAGGGGTGGCAATTTGGGTCAGGATTCGTTTATTCGTTCGATTCGATTCGGTTTAAAGCGAATACGGGTTTGAAAAAATGGATTCATTCAATAAATGGTCAATTCGATTCGATTCGTTTAATACGAATTTAAACTCATTGATTCGTTTAGGATTCGTTTTATTATTTTTATTTACTAGTTCTTGTAAATTTTCAATTAAGATTCAAGAAATTATAACTAATTATCATAGAAAATATAATATTTTCGATATTTGGTGAGGTATTTTTAGTAAATATATTAATTACATATTTCTTATGTATATATTTATGAAGAATTAATGTAATTCAAGTGTGATAAATTATTTTATTAAATAATATCATTGACTAAACGAATAAACGAATATTCGTATTCGATTTGTTTAATAAACGAATCGAATACGAATCCTGATATTAGGATTTGTTTAATAAACGAATCAAATACGAATCCATCACATTTTGATTCGATTCGTTTAGGATTCGATACAAATTTGATTCGTTGATTCGTTTTGCCACCCCTATCAATAGCTCACGATCTCACTTAAGGATAGATAACCCTTAATAGATTTCCTTACAGTATAGGAATATACCTGTCGGGCGGGGGTAGCCATAATTGGAACATAATCTTAATGAATTCAGGTAACTTGGTTAACATAGGAATATGATTAATTGGGTTATATTGGGTGCTTGCATCGGACCATCGGAAGAGGTTTTTGTATAATTTCGTGTTCCAGGTTAATAAATCAATATATTACACATTAATGAGATAATCACTTCATCTTTAAAATATATTGGAAGAATTCACAACCTTGGATATTTTCATATCATTGTTTAAAACTTAAAATCTTCCTTTTTTTAATTACTTGTCTTTAGTTTAAAATCATCATCCAACCAAAAATCAATCAATTAGATACTCGTAGACATTTAGCTTCATAAATTAATAGCTTAGGTATTAAGTCCTCGTGGGATCGATACATTTTATACTACTTGAGTGATACCTGCACTTGCGTAACGTGTGTGTGTTTACCACCGATCAGTGTGTACACTAAATCAACTCAAAAAGGATGTGTCATTATGTGTCTCTATGTAGACAATATGCTGATAATTGGGAATAATCATGAGATGATTCAGTCTACTAAGAAAAATTTGACTAGCAAATTTGATATGAAAGATTTAGGAATGGCTGATGTGATTCTAGGAATTAAAATTTTTAGAACATCAGAGGGATATATATTATCTCAAGCTCATTATGTCGAGAAATTCTTGAGAAATATATTAAAGGAGATCTAAATGTAGTTAGAACTTCGGTGAATCTAACTCTTCATCTGTCAAAGAATACTGGTTCGAGCGTATCGTAATTAGAGTATTCAATAATCATCGAAAGTCTGATATATCTAACAAATTAAACATGACCAGATATCGCTCAAGCCGTAAACATGCTTAGTAGATATACGAGTAATCCAGGACATAACTACTGAAAAGTCATAGTAAGAATTTTATGGTATCTAAAAGAAACTTCAAAATATGATCTGCATTATACGAGATATCATGTTGTTCTAGAGGGATACAGCGATGCTAACTGGATATCTAATATAGTGGATTCCAAATCCATGGTGGTGCAGTCGTGCCATGGAAATCCTCGAGGTAAATATGTATTGTCCGGTCTATTATGGAGTTTGAGTTCATAGCATTAGACAAAGCAGCAGAAGAAGCGGAATGGCTTCAAAATTTCCTAAAAAATATGTATTGTCCGGTCTATTATGAGTCTGAGTTCATAGCATTAGACAAAGCAGCAGAAGAAGCGGAATGACTTCAAAATTTCCTAAAAAATATTCCAAACTGGCCTAAACCGGTGCCAGCTATAAACATACATTGTGATAGTCAGTCGGCTATTGTGAGAGCCCAAAATATAATGTATAATGATAAGTCTCGATACATACGTCGAGAGACAATACCATAAGGTAACTACTCTCAAGTGTCATAATTTCAATAGATTTTGCCAAGTCGAAGAAAAACCTAGCGGATCCACTAACTAAAGGTTTACCTATAGAGCAAGTTGAGAAGTCATCGAGAGGAATGGGCTTGAAGCCTATAAATTAAGAATTATCACCATGGAAACCCAACCTAAATGACTAGAGACCCCAAGATTTAGGTTCAAATGAGACAATTGAAACTTTGTGCAATTCAAAACAAGCAATGTAGAGTTCTATAATCTTTCTCAATCCTATAATGACGTAAAGTATTATCTGTCAAGGTTAGGATAAGCGAAGGCTTTTAATGATCACTATATTCGGAGAAGAGTTCAAATGGGGATAAAGATAAATTACCTTTTACAATAGATCACATATTTCAAGTAAGAAGTGAGGCCGCTTCCTTGAGAATTTTAAAGGCTGGATTCCCTAAAGTATTTGATGAAGTTAGGACTGATATTCATGGCCGAATTGAACACAACCGTAGAACAGGAAATGGTCGAAGTGAAGCTGTATGATGGCTATTATCTTGGTTTACACCAACGTCGGAACAGTTCAAGACTATAGGTCACTGGTTTGCCAAGTAAATTCAATAGTCATTCACTAGGAAAGGTTCAAGGCGAAAGCTACTTATTCCGATGCAGTTTTATTTCAAGTAAACTCTCTTAAGTATCTACATTGATATTTAGAAAATTATGGGGGATTATAGGAAATTTTCTAAATAAACATGTATATTTATAGGGTGTCTCATTAGAAGACATGTCCCTTGATATATGTCCTTTGGGAAAGACAAAAATTAAAGGGATATGTCATTAAAGTGAATAGATATAACCCTTTAAAGTGAAGGGTATATTGGAGGGTCATAATCTTTTAAATGATCACCTTAAACCAATGTATCTTTGCAATCCTTAAGTAATCATTTGGAACTCACTCAATTAATTGCATTCAAAGTTAAACATATTAGAGATTAAGAGTCTAAGAATTAGAGAGAGTTTCCACCATTTTGCAAGTTCAAATTCTTGATCAAAAAGAGTGTCCCATAATCAAGAAACAATCAAGTATCATGGGAGAACGTTAATTACAAGATATTCGTAAGTACACCGAGACGGGGCTAATAAGTTTTTTTCAACTTGATTTCAAGTTTTCATCTTCAGCTTTTTCCATGTTGTTTTCCAAGTGTTTATATTTAATTTATGACATGCATGTTTAATAGTTGTTAATTTTGATTGAATAATGCATGTTCAAAAATGATAAATAACATATCCCGCCCAACAGTTTATACTATGTGTTGATTGTGTTTTTAGGCACTATGGTATTTAAGACAGCACGACATGGGCAAAAGGGTAATTTTCTCCTTGGTCAAGATCATTAATACCGACCCGACCACATGAGTGAGTGGCCGAGAACTTTATGATCCGATAACCGATCACTTTGGTTCGGATGACCGAGCACTATCAGATCGGTAGCAGCATTCTCAGCACAAATGACCATCATGACCGACCTCATGAAGACCGGGAATATGGCGAGATATGCTCCAGAAGATTAGTTATCCTACTTTCATGGGGAAAACTGATGAGTCAGTGTCCAAATAGGATAAAAGAAGTGAATGTAGTTTTAATTAGGAATCCTTATGGGAAAATGGAATAGTTTTGACTAGGAATCCTTATGGGAAAAGGAAATTGTTTCAACAATGAAATTCTTGTACAAATAGGAATATGATTTCTTCACCATTATAAATAGGAGGGTAGAGTGAGTGTAGAAGAAAAAAAAAGGAGAGGAGAAAGAGAGAACAGCGCCAGGGGAGAATAAGAGGAGAGACAAGGGAGAGAATGGATAGGAATATCCAAATCATAAAGCTCTGACTTGTAGAAACAAAAAAGAGACCTGAAAAGAGTGTTTAAGCAATAAAAGTATCATCTTGTTTGTGTCCGTGGACGTAGGTCGGATCCAAATCCGACGAACCACGTTAAATCTCCTTGTTGATTGGTGCGTTTATCTGTTCTTTTTGCTAAATTTGCTTTTGGTCCCCCATAACCAAACAAATTCACTATTGAATGAGGATTACCTCGGAGGTGATATTCCAATATTACCCCGAGACCAAAATCAGCCGTCAACAGTTGGCGCCGTCTGTGGGGAACCAACAAAAAGCAACTCGCGTAGTAAGACAATGGCGGAAGTCGGAAACCACCGATCGTCAGGGAGCTCGGCTGCGGATTGGATGGAGAAGATCGAGGAAAACCTGAGGAAAGAAAGGGAGGAAAACCAGACTCTGCTAAAAACCATAGTAGACCGGTTGGAAAAGATAGAAGGAGCGCACGACGGAAAATTCAAGGCCGGGACTAGCCGACGAAGGAGTGAAATAGCGGAAGGAAATAGAATTTTCGATATAAGTGAGGACGACAGACCCCGGAGGAGGGATCCCTACAGGGTAAGATCCGTGGTGGTGCAGAGAGATTCCCAGACCGAGGACACATGGGAGGAAGAGGATGACAAATCATCACCAGACTCCTCCTACGATAGCCCTCACAGCACCCGGAGAAGAATGAAAGAATATACCGAAGAAGTACGAGAAGATACCGACCCTGAGAAGCACCACTCCCAAGATAGCAGGAAAAAAAGAAACCACATGAGGCGGAATGGAACCAAAGACAGCAGCATGAAATCTTGGCTGCGGGAGGAGCTGGTCAAATGGGGAGTATACCCCAATACAAACAGAGGGGATGTCCAGGACGGCAAAGATGAGTCCCCCCTCACAGAAGAAATAAAAACAGAGAAATTCCCGAAAAGATTCAGCATGCCAACCATGGCGCCATACAAAGGCCATACCGATCCCAAAACCCACATTGAAGGCTTTGTCCTACTAATGGAGGTACAATGGGTAACGGGGGACGTCATTTGTAAAGTGTTCCCCTTAACACTAGCCGGACCGGCCATCCTATGGTATAGAAGCCTAGCCCCAAGAAGCATCGGAGGCTTCACACAACTTAAGAAGACGTTCATTCGACACTTTAAGGGCACCTGCGTCCCCGAAAAGACGATTGGAGAATTAAGACTTATGAAGCAAGGAGATGACGAGCCCCTGAAAAATTTTATTGAAAGATACCACATTTTGGTGCTCGAGGTCGGAGCAAACGAGTCATCTGAAGCGCTAGAAAGTCTCAAGGGAGGTTTGAAGGTCGGGAAGTTGTGGACTCATCTAAGAATCCAAGACACACCGGATTATGTCACCGCTCTAGAGGTAGCCAGGAAATTTGTCTTAGTAGAAAGCAAAGAAAAGATCTCCGAATGGGGACGGCCATCGGCTCGAGACAGGATTTTTGCTCCGCCGAGGACACTTAGTTTTTCAGCTCGGGGTCGGGGTACATCCCACCGAGTCAGCCCTTCGGACTGGGGACGTAACATTCCCCCAGGTTCAAATGCCTTTTTCAGCTCGGGGTCGGGGTACGTCCCACCGAGTCAGCCCTTCGGACTGGGGACATAACATTCCCCCAGGTCCAAGTGCCTTTTTCAGCTCGGGGTCGGGGTACGTCCCACCGAGTCAGCCCTTCGGACTGGGGACGTAACATTCCCCCAGGTCCAAGTGCCTTTTTCAGCTCGGGGTCGGGGTACGTCCTACCGAGTCAGCCCTTCGGACTGGGGACGTAACATTCCCCCAGGTCCAAGTGCCTTTTTCAGCTCGGGGTCGGGGTACGTCCCACCGAGTCAGCCCTTCGGACTGGGGACGTAACATTCCCCCAGGTCCAAGTGCCTTTTTCAGCTCGGGGTCGGGGTACGTCCCACCGAGTCAGCCCTTCGGACTGGGGACGTAACATTCCCCCAGGTCCAAGTGCCTTTTTCAGCTCGGGGTTGGGGTACGTCCCACCGAGTCAGCCCTTCGGACTGGGGACGTAACATTCCCCCAGGTCCAAGTGCCTTTTTCAGCTCGGGGTCGGGGTACGTCCCACCGAGTCAGCCCTTCGGACTGGGGACGTAACATTCCCCCAGGTCCAAGTGCCTTTTTCAGCTCGGGGTCGGGGTACGTCCCACCGAGTCAGCCCTTTGGACTGGGGACGTAACATTCCCCCAGGTCCAAGTGCCTTTTTCAGCTCGGGGTCGGGGTACGTCCCACCGAGTCAGCCCTTCGGATTGGGGACGTAACATTCCCCCAGGTCCAAGTGCCTTTCTCAGCTCGGGCTCGGGGTACGTCCCACTGAGTCAGCCCTTCGGACTGGGGACGTAACATTCCCCCAGAACCAAGTATCTCTCTTGGTTCGAGGTCCTCAGGGACATACTCGATGCATAGAGTCCGTGAGAAGCATAGCACGGGGAGGGATGATACCCCTGTGGCGATTGCTTGCTCCAGTGTTACCGAACTTAAGGAGGGATATGCCATTAATGTGTCGAACACTCTTTGATCCTCACTTACCCGATATAATGGATCCGTGGGAAAGCATAGCACGGGGAGTGATGAGGCCCCCGTGACGATTGCTAACTCCAGTGATGCCGGACCTAGGGAGGAATGTGCCCTTAGTATCCCGGACGCTATTTGATCCATTCATCATTTGGATCCAAGAGAGGCGCAGCACGGGGATGCGTTGTGCCCCTGTAGCGTGTGCGTACTCCAGCGCGGTAAGGAGGAGCCATCATACAATACACAGACTCCACAGTGACCCGACGTGTAGAGGATGTACCCTCACCATTTAAACGCTCAACTGATCTAAATCCTGGTTCGCCGGGACACTGAATTGAAAGATTCAGAATTGTGTTTTGGAGGCCTCGGGCAGGACGCTGTTTTGAGGCATCTGTGCTGTTGTTTACATTTGTAAAAAGTTTCTTTTGGGACAAGTGCTGAGTCACCCCCACCTTTTTGGTCTTATTTTCAGAATTTTGATTTTGTTTTTCGCTGGTCTGGAAAGGGGACGCCCGTGCCAGATTCGGTAGGGCTTCACAAGGTTGATTCAATTCCCTTCTGAACAAGTCCCAAAAATTACCTGGCTCGGGGCCGGATTTCGTTCCGCCGAGGCCACGTGGTTAATCAGGCTCGGGCTGGATTCGTTCCGCCGAGGCCACTTGTTTATTCGGCTCGGGGCTGGATTTCGTTCCGCCGAGGCCACTTAATTAATCGGCTCGGGGCTGGATTCGTTCCGCCGAGGCCACTTGTTTATTCAGCTCGGGGCTGGATTTCGTTCCGCCGAGGCCACTTAATTAATCGGCTCGGGGCTGGATTCGTTCCGCCGAGGCCACTTGTTTATTCGGCTCGGGGCTGGATTTCATTCCGCCGAGGCCACTTAATTAATCGGCTCGGGGCTGGATTCGTTCCGCCGAGGCCACTTAATTAATCGGCTCGGGGCTGGATTCATTCCGCCGAGGCCACTTGATTAATTGGCTCGAGGCTGGATTCGTTCCGCCGAGGTCACTTGGTTTCTCTCAGCTCGGGGTCGGGTTACGTCCCACCGAGTCCGTCCTTTTGGTCTGGGGACGTAACATTCCCCCAAGCCAAGTGTTCATCTCAGCTCGGGGTCGGGTCGTGTCCCACCGAGTCCGTCCTTTTGGTCTGGGGACGTAACATTCCCCCAGGGCCAAGTGTTCTTTTCAGCTCGGGGTCGGGTCATGTCCCACCGAGTCCGTCCTTTTGGCCTGGGGACGTGACATCCCCCAGGGCCAGATGTTCTTTTCAACTCGGGGTCGGGTCATGTCTCACCGAGTCCGTCCTTTTGGTCTGGGGACGTAACATTTCCCCCGGAGCCAAGTGTTCATTTCAGCTCGGGGTCGGGTTACGTCCCACCGAGTCGGTCGTCGTCAGCATAATGGCAAAGCATTGTCTCCACGGGTAGATATCGGGATCCTCGTTGACTGAGCACATGAAGGCGGCAGGAAGGACCAGATTTACAGCCAAGACATTTTTCTCTGCGATTCCTGGAGTGACCACCGACGGATTCATCGGCACACCATCTTTTTTATAGTTCCCGGCATCAACTCGCAAACTCATTGTTACCGAGAACTAGGGGACAGATGTTGATGGTATTTTTAGGCACTATGGTATTTAAGACAGCACGACATGGGCAAAAGGGTAATTTTCTCCTTGGTCAAGATCATTAATACCGACCCGACCACATGAGTGAGTGGCCGAGAACTTTATGATCCGATAACCGACCACTTTGGTTCGGATGACCGAGCACTATCAGATCGGTAGCAGCATTCTCAGCACAAATGACCATCATGACCGACCTCATGAAGACCGGGAATATGGCGGGATATGCTCCAGAAGATAAGTTATCCTACTTTCATGGGGAAAACTGATGAGTCAGTGTCCAAATAGGATAAAAGAAGTGAATGTAGTTTTAATTATGAATCCTTATGGGAAAATGGAATAGTTTTGACTAGGAATCCTTATGGGAAAAGGAAATTGTTTCAACTAGGAAATTCTTGTACAAATAGGAATATGATTTCTTCACCATTATAAATAAGAGGGTAGAGTGAGTGTAGAAGAAAAAAAAAGAAGAGGAGAAAGAGAGAAGCGCCAGGGGAGAATAAGAGGAGAGACAAGGGGAGAATGGATAGGAATATCCAAATCATAAAGCTCTGACTTGTAGAAAACAAAAAGAGACCTGAAAAGAGTGTTTGAGCAATAAAAGTATCATCTTGTTTGTGTCCGTGGACGTAGGTCGGATCCAAATCCGTCGAACCACGTTAAATCTCCTTGTTGATTGGTGCGTTTATCTGTTCTTTTTGCTAAATTTGCTTTTGGTCCCCCATAACCAAACAAATTCACTATTGAAGGAGGATTACCTCGGAGGTGATATTCCAATATTACCCCGAGACCAAAATCAGCCGTCAACACTATGTGTCCACCTCATTATCTTAAAAATATAATTAATTTATTTGTACAAGTTTATTTTCAAAATTCAATATTAAATTAAATAATAGGAGACTGTAAATGAAAGTTTATTTCTCACCCACACTCTCCTAACATTGTCGGAACAAAACAAAAAGTATGTTTTTACATTTTAAGCATGTTAATGTTATCAATAATACTAGATATTTTGTCTTCGGAGATTTGATCGGGTAGTTTTCAAATAATTTTTTAATTATTTTCAAATAATTTTTAGATTGACAATCCAAATTTAAATTATAAAGAAAGCATGGGACTAAAAAAACAATTTGATTTTGGGCTTTGCCACCCCAACTTTTTGAAATATAATGCTAGACATCTATTTTTTATTTTTTTTTACAAAATATGTATGTCAATGTCAGTATGCATGTGATGTGTTTTTCAGGCACAATTTTTAATTAATTATTGGGTGAAACTATTTACGCTCTAAAAAAAATTTGAACACTATTACTTTGTACATTCATATGATAAATTTAAAATTTTCACTTTTAACTTTTATAAACTCTTTAATATACCAAAAAAAAAAAAACTCAATTAAAATATTTAAATTAACTTACCTTTTTTTACTCTATACTCTTTGAAATATTCAATACACTAAAAAAAAATAACTTAAAAGCACTTTTTTTTTAACTAAAATCTATTTGATTAGAATAAAAAAAAAATACCTACAATTTTATAAAATTTCTTTCCAAATCTATTCTACACGTGACCAACATCAGGAACAAAAGTTAATGTTATTGTAAAGGAAAATGCAGCAAGACAATCATAGTCAGTTATATGTTCTCATTAGTAAAAATAAAATAGTACAACATAATACAAGAAAATATCTGGAGATTTCTCTCAAATTGTAATATAGCAGAAAAATATTAATAAAACTTCTTCAAATAATAGTTAAAATAAAATTGATTATTAAGCATATCCTACTGTAGACTGAGACTCAATGTCAAAAATCTGAGTTTGCTTCTTGAAAGTTAGATGAAAGTGGCAACAAGGTATTTGATTCTGGTAAATAACCTAACTTTCCTTATCTTTTCATCAATTTTAATATTGATAATTGTATAATAAGTCTTGAAAGCATTTTAATAATTCTTTTTTCATTCCTTAGGAATATTTTAGTAAGGATGAAAGTGTGTGCCTAATTATAGTGGAGAGAAATATTATATGTTTACCTATTATAAGTGGTCCTTAATAGTAATTAACATAATAAATATTTAAGTAATAAATAAATTTATTAAAACAATAATTCTAGAGAGATTTTTTATAACATTCTTACTTCAAGCAGTTGTAAATTCTAATTTCTCTTCAAAATATACAACTGCTTAAGCAAAAATGTCACAAAAAAATTATCCTCCTCCTAGAATTAAAAAATGTGTCAAAAGAAAGAGTACAAATAACCACGCCCACAATGAACACGTCATATTACTTGGGATCCACTTTTTGGGATAAATTTAAAATGTTTAGCATAACTTATATTGTGTTTTTTTTTTTTAAATTGTGATTTTCGCTTAGGATTAGGCTCTTGATTTGAGTTTTTAATTGATAAAATACAAGTTGGGGTGATTAATAGTTAATAAGATAAAAATAACAAAAGAATTGAACTTAACCACGTGTGGATTATATTATACAAGTGCTGAATCCATTCAAAGCTCAGCTCATACAAAGTTCAAATTAGGAATGTTTCTATATATTTTTTTTCAATAATTAATCCCAAAAAATATAAAATAAAATAAAAACAAAGAAACTAAATTCATAAAAATGATTAATGACCTGCTTCTTCACAAAACTATCAATGCCTTTCATTAAATTTGATATAAATTATATGGTACAGGAATTAACAACAAATGGGCGCACAACAGGGGGAAAAATTGATATATCACGGCACACAGGGCATATGCAACTCAAGACAAGAAAAATAATAACAAAGCGGAGGGAAAATTAAAAGGGATAAACCAAACTCACCCAGATCCGCAGGTTAATGCAAGCACTGGCACACATCAACTAGCAGCAGTAGTACATAAGATGCAACGCAAACGAGGGGAACCTGATTGTGTTTCGTCCTCGTCTTCTTCTTCTTCATCTTCAAAGCCATTATCATATTCATATTCTGATGTTGGTTCCCGATGAGTGGCTCCGGCCCCTTTCTTATCACTAACTGTTTGCATGGAATCCGTAAGACAATTCATGTGATATGCATGACAGCAAAAGAACAAAATGACCGACTCATTTTGTATCGAGAAAGGATCGAAACACACGCAACATCTTGCACCACCCCTAGTTTTTGACTTGACCTCCATGGATCTAACAGTAAGCACTTTTTCAGTCGCCTGAGAAGCCCTACCGCCATCTCTTTTAGCTCGTGCATCATCTTCTTCATTGGTCAAGCAAACTGCTCTCGTTGACTCTTTGTAGTATTTAACCAAGAGATTCACAATATCAGCCTGTATTTGATAATAGACCAAATGAGAAATCATAGCGCATGGGTTGGATCAAATACTAAAACTGTGAATCAGAATACCTTCAGAATGTCATTGCACCCATGTCTAAGAGATGTCTCGGTCCTGTAATCAGTTATAATTTTCACTAGGCGGTCTCTCAGCCTGAAATACACACCCCACACAACAATTATATGAATCAGCCAGAACAATACTAATTTTGTCAGTATTATTCTATAGCATCACCTGGACTAGAAAACTACAATTCCAAACATAAAAGAGGAATATACAAGAGAACTGCCAAAAAAAATAAATAAATAAATAAAATACATCACTTTAGTCATACTAACCGAGGAATCTCTAAGCCATTGGGCACCATATTTACAATATATAGAGGATCGAGATTGCCTACTGTGTGCTCCAACAACACACCAACCTGCCAGTCGATGGAAGCAAGCTTAGGAAGACTTAGAAAACAACTTATGCAATTACATCAAACTGCTAAATATTGGCAACAATACTGTCATTTAGTAAAGTATTTGATATATACCATTTCAGGATTGTTAAGGCATTGCTTAATCAATTCTTCCCAAAGGTCATCATCATGCTGCATGTTTACAAATTCTACAGCCTGCAAACAACCAGAAAAAAATTGTCACCACCACCGATCATCTAAGTTAAAACGCAAAGCACCTCAATCAACAAACTACTACCTCTTCTATGTCCCCTAGTTTATTAATGATGACAGCTAGGGCTTGTTTTGTATTCCCCATTCTTCCAAGAATGAACACCTGCTCCCGTAAAAGATCTCTTTTGATGCAAATTTCATATGCCTGAGATATTATTTTAATAGATTAATTTATTGAAGAAAGAAATTTAACAAATCAAAATTTCATTGAGCATTTCAAACCTTCTCGAGTGTGTAGTGCTGGCTACTACGAAGAAAAGGAAGTAGCATCTTTGGATCATAGTCGGCATAAAGCTCTACCTGTCAAAATGGAAGTGGAATCGTCAGATAGTACACAGCTCACAAACACACATATTGAGCCTGTAATATCACATTCTTCATACAATAGACATACATTCTATACTATAGGCATCCTCGTATTCAAAATTCTCCTATACAGCTTATAATAAAGTTATACAAAATTTCATATATGTGCGTTACAAACCAAATAAAAAGTTGAAACATTTATCTGACCATAAGAGTTATTAGAACCCATCAAGGAGTCCAGAGTATCCCTTATAGTGTAGTTTAATCAAACAGAATCCCTTTTCATTGAAAATTCCCCACCTGAATTCCCATAACCTCATAAAGGAATTCCATAACCATATTGATCTATGTGCAAGAGCATATATATCAAGAGCATTTGTACATACACCTCACTTCAATATTGTCCCTGGCTAGATGGTAGATAGTTGGATCCTCCAACTCCACCCCACCCCCTTCCCCCTCCCCAAAAACACACATAAACCAAAAAGAAAAATAAAATTATTTTAAGGAAGTTTATCGCGAAAATCTTTTCTGAAGATGCAATGAGTACCCATAATAACCATTAAAAGGTTCTTTAGTACCTGCATATCATGAAAATCTTTTCCTGCATGCGGATTTACTTCAAATAATGAATGCAGGTATAAATGCAAGAAATATCTTGAATCACACTTGTTGCTTGTATCCAGAAGCTGCGAGACAACTTCAGATGGAGTAATCAAGTCCTTGTTCTGGATCAACAAAGGGACTGCACGCTTGCAATCTAAGAGCATCAATTGCACAACCTGCACTCAAAGAAAACAAATGAGTCAGGTGATTGTGACAAGATGAGAGAAACTCATCAAAATGCATTGCAAGGTCCACATATAAGATCATGAATGGTGGTTTTGGAATTCCAAAGGTTGATCCTTTCAGTCATTGATTGATCTTTTTTGCAACAGATGTACGAACATCTATCCACCGATGGTTATGAAAACAAAACTCACAAGAAGCCAGTAACAAAATGAACCATTTCAAATTCTATTGCATCACTATACCTTTTCGCGGATGGCATCTTCCAAGTTATGTTTTTCGATGAAGTCAAATATATCTGGCTTCATAAGCTGAAATATTACAAGCACCCAAAATTAACAGAGCAGAAGCAAAAAAATGTCAAAAAGTGCAAAACAAATGAAACATGTTTTATACTTGAATAAACTTAAATCCCAAAGTAATAATTCCATTGATGACTGCATTCAAGCATAAATCTGCTTGAAGTGCTTTATAAAACTTACATCAGCATAAAGTGAAAACGCTTTCTCATATTGCCCATTTATCACATATAACTCTGCTAGTGCCTGATAAAAACCAGGACGTTGGGTTTAGAAACACATGGCAATGGACAGGTTCACATTACCAACATTATCTGTAAGTTTATACCTACACAGACTTCTAAACTAACCTCTTTGAGTGCATCAGTCATGGCTAAAGTATTTAGCTGAGGTTCTATGGCAGATATAACAGGCAATGAAGAGTAAATCACCGGAGGCCATGATTTAACAGTTGACAAAAGATCCTTATGGAATGATGGATTTGTTGCCAGTGCTACCAGAGCAACCTGTGCATAGGAAAGAGAAAGATCGGACACATGAGAAGTAAGAAGAAGGGATTGCATATATCTTCATGCAATTTTTATACGAACCTCATAAACAGTATCCCTTAATCTTGGGTTTTCTGTTGGCATGTATGGAACCAATACCGGAAGTTGACGGAGATGAGCAAAATGGAAAGCCCATCTGCAAAGCAGACCACAAAAAGAATTAGCAAGGAATCTATAGAAAATTTCTGTAATAAATGTCCACTACCTCTCCCAAGCTGATGCTGATCCTCTTAATAATTTGGGACACAGGGATGCAGCTTCAACATATTTCCTTTCAACAATCAAATGATCAAGATATCTAGATCCCACCTATGCATATAGCAAACATAATTTAACAAAGCACGCCATGAATTTGCAGCATAAAAATTTATAAAGAAAATTATTACTTTATTAGGCCAACAATCCAATCAAACAGGATAAGTTTCTCGACCATATTTAGAAAAAAAAAAAGAAATCTCAAGCAACCGCAGCAAGCACACAGAGTAACAGAGAAAAAACTATTTACTGAAACAGGAGGTTTCCAAATCAGATTACAAAAGGCCGTGGATATAATTCGGCAGGGGGAATCACAGAACATTTAATTTTCCGGGGTCTGTTTTTCTGTTTTGTGCATGAGAACGAGAGATAACGTTTTATAAAAAGGCAACAACAAAACATGCGGACAATGCCCCTCTGCAGAATGCTAAAAGAAAAGGAACTGGACTCATTTAATATATCTTGCACAAAACAACTGTGGCAAAAAGTTAAATTGTGCTTAGTGCCCATAATACTTCAGCAGAGGAGGAGGTCAGAATGAGGAGAAGCTTTGCCCTTGAACCATGAGAAAATTTATTACTTAAAAAGGGAACAGTGAAAGAAAACATACAAGTGAGAGGTGAAAAACTAATAAATTACCAAAAAACTGAGTTAACTGTCCAAGATCATAATATTCCCATCCCAACACCATATCTATGACAAAATTTTCATTGCCATGCAATTAAACATACATGAGCCCTAAGCCAACCCCAAATCAAGAAAAGGTATATTCACACCCAATCTCCATCTAATTGTGAACATAGCCTCTTTTTTCTATTCACAAATTCAATCCCAAGTCTTTAGTGGATATAATGAGGTAGACAATCCCCAGATAATTCTACAAATCCTTGTGTGCATACATATCCAGTGTTTGTGACTTTTGTTATATCCTGCCTAGCCACAAAATCGACAACATATATGAACTAAATAGAATAAATTGAAGCATTAAAGATAATATAGATTTATGAAGGGACCAAGTTGACAATCTACGTTTTGTTAAGCTGATCTATGTTATATCTCATAAAAAATAAAGATAAAGAATTTATATAATATTTATTTGTGTGGTAAGGACACATGTTGCATACAGTTACTTTCATTATCACTCTTGATAAGAAAATGCTTTGCTTATTAAGATATATGATAAACAAAGATAATCCAAATAAATTAGTTATAATTACCTCGTCCAGGAGTTCACTCCGTCCCTGACCCGCTTCAACTGCTGCTAAAGCTTTTTCATGCCACCCATGTTCAAGAAGCCAAGCAATGTGATCTTCAGCATCCCTAACAACCATACATCCATTAGGTTCTTGAATTAAACCACCATAACTATCAATTCAAAGTGTGTTACCAAGAAAAATAAAAATAATAAAGTTTATAAATGATACAGGAAAAAGTATAAATTAATTAAATAAATAAATAAATTGCTATAGGAATGATCAAAATATTCCACTTCAAAATTAACAGTTTCATCTTCAAAAACTCAAAAACAAAAAAACAAAAAAAAAACACTTTCAATCCTTTATTTGTTCCATCACAATATTGTTTTCTTATTTATAGGACTGCAAAATAGTTTTAAGCTTTTGCTACTACTCTATAGTTATTTTTTTTTTTTTTTGAGTACAAATAACTCTAATTGAACATAAGAACAACTACAAAACATAGAGACAAGCATGCAGCACACATACATGGGGAGAGGGAAAAGAGGGAATTTGGGGGGGTGGGTGGGTGTTGAAAAATGATCATCTTTAGGACCATAGAATAAGTATTCCCCTTGCAAATCTGAGTGCATATTTTCCATTCATATTAAGAGGTTTAATAAACAAAAAGCTGAAATTGAATCCTCCTAATTTCGAAAAATACAAGAGATTACAAACAGGAAAAATTTTGGATACAGATTACTCAGCAGAATAACACGCCATCTAGAGTCATAAGCCAGCAGCAGACGAGCAATTTAATCTGTTTCTCTAAGTAATCAGGTCAAACAGAGTGCCACTTCTAAACCATTCCAGGACTTAGAGGCATAGAGCAAAAGTAAAACACTAATAGTCAGTAACCAGTGAAGTCCAGCAATTTTCACAAACCCTAATTTGCCCCTCTCTATGCATTTCTTACTTTTACGGCCATCAGGACAAAACAGGAAATCTTGGGCTATTTTTCAAAATTACTATTCATTTTCTAAGGCAAAAGAAAGAGCTAAAAAACATTTTCCCTAAGCCAGCAGTACCTAAGTTATAATAATGCCAAGTATAATATATACTCTCAACAAATCAAAAATCGAAACATGATTCTGCGTGAACCCACAAATTGCCAACCCCTCTATACTAACCTGGGTTTTGCAATGACTACATCCTTCGGAGATACAATATAATACAAAGGTTCATCACCAGCAGCCCACTGCCCACCAGCATAGCTGCTACCTAATGCATTTGAAAATGTATTACAACTAATTGAATATCAATTTTCTGCTATACAAACAATACAAATCTCAATAATATATTTACCTGAGAATGGTGCATGAGCAAGGGAATAGTCCTTTGCCTTGTAATGCTCAAAGCCATGTACCGGTAAGGCATCTGTTGTAAGTTCATCATTATTCCATGTTACTATACGTACTTCAGGTCTCTGTGCATTCCCCTGCTTAAAATGGATTCACAAATCTAAAGTATGAAATTCCAAGACTGCTTTCATCTTTTACAATGAAAAAAAATAGAAAGAAGGCAGATCGCTTAGTCCAAAAAACAAATAAACACCAAGAACCATAACAACTTGGCCTGTAAAACCAATTGTTAACAAAATTCAAGGGCAGATTGTATACAGCACAATAGAACTATAAAAAAGGGAGTAAGGGACAACAAGGAAAAGCATAATTAGAGAAAAGAATCACATTAATTAACATAAAATCCTCCTTGAATAAAATATTAAGCATAATACAAGCCTGCTCTATGTGACAAGTTGAAAGAAGAATATCAAAAAAACGGTTGAAATTCTCAATCCATGCGAATAAAGAATCCCATACCAAAAAGAATAATGCTATATATTTCTTATGATAATAGGTTTTGTATAAAAAAATGAAGAATTATAACAAGAAGAAGAAGTGAGGCTCAAATTTATATATATATATATATATATATGTGTGTGTGTGTCTTCATGAGCAGCGGGTATTTCGTTCAAAAACACGAATGCTATTGTAGTCATTGACTTATATTACTATTTCTTCAAAGGTCATTGATGATTAAAAAGGACTAAAAACAACCATTACAAACACAAGTAGCAATAAACACATCAATGTTAAAAAATTCAACAAACTTACATCACGAAGAGAAATTAGCTAGGAAATATAAACTGGTCAATGCCACATAAGAACTATATATTTTCAAACATTTGATGAGAAAAATACCAGTCGTGATGGAAGGGTGCTATTAAACTCCTTTTCTCGATCTTCCTCCCCGGGAATATAAGCTAGAACAACCAAACAATCACCAAAGGGAGCTATTCCTGAAATATAATAGCTGGTCTGAAAAGATGCCACTATATCCACCTGGTTCGTGCCAGATGTCACATGCATATATGTCCCATTGGCAAACTTATTCTGATTTGTTTTTATTGATGCAATTTTGACATGTGTGCCCCAGCCAATGACCAAAAGAGTGTCATCCTGAATGTGATGGAAAGACAGAAAGCAACGGGCATCAATTATTTTGTAAGGAAGTAAAAGTTAGGGAAAGATTTGTTGCAGCTGTCTAGATAAGCACTGGAAGCCTGCAACAACTGCAGTGAACCTGCTTTATGCACGTGCAAGATCCAATTTTGATTTAAAAAACTACAAGTTCACATATAATTCCTGCAACTGTCCAGGGAACCACAGAAATCCAGCAAGCAGTGCACTAGCGCGTGCTTGATAAGTGCACATTATCTATTGACCTTTGACTAACCTGCCAAACTAAATGAGGAAGCAAAATCTCAGGACGCGGGCTTCTTCTTGGCCGTTCAATAAATGTTATACGCTGATCATTGGCAGCATCATAAACTTTTACACCCGCATCATTAGCCCAAGCAATGAGACTCGTCCTCCACTTCACCACATGAATTGGGCCTTCACCAGAGTGTAAAACCTAGAAATAGAAGATTTCAAAGCTGAGGAGCCTATAGGTTTATAGGTAAATTACAAAAAGGTACAGGTCCATAAACTAGTACAAACCTGGTCCCGGTAGCCTAACCACTTTTTTGAATTTAAATATAAATGACCTGCTAAACCCCCGGCAACAAATCTTCTAGAAGTTTTCCTGGCATAATCTGGGTCCAGGGAAATGGCCTTCATTGGGCGATGATAATCGAACTTCATTTTTTCATCAGTGAAAAGGCTGTTTATCACAACAGAACCATCATCTGAACAACTTCCTACATATTCGCCATCTACATCAAAGCTAAGGTCGTTGACAGCAGCAGTATGAGCAGGGAATTCTTTAACCTGCATTGAAGAAAATTAAGTATATATGATCAAAACAAAAGCAGGTGACTTTCCAGTATCAATCAGTCACCAAAGCCAACCAATGCACTGATGTAGCTAAAAACAAAATTAGATTTTGGAAAATGAGTACAAGTAAAAAAGTTAACGGTTGCTTAAAGAAGAATAACAGTAGCTAAAGCAACAGTTCAGTAAGTTTAGAATTAAAAATGAGAGTGATGGTAAATCAGCAACAACCAAGCACATCCAACTAATTTCATCCACTCCTTTGCATGAACCAACCAAAATTCATCTCTCTCGGCAACAACTAATCAAATGTTAAAAATTCCCACAGTGTATTAATGCCAGTAAGAGCAACCAATACAGCTTATGATTAGCATATTAATAAGAAATTGTTAGCTTCACACAATGAGAAAATAAAATTATGTGGATTCAAAAATTAGGCTAGACACAGACCCGTTATGATTTTGAGTATAATGTCCAGTGTATAGTATAATGTATACAAAGAATGCTTTGATGCCATTAAAAGGGCTTTCAAATAGCCAAAAGAGCTATCAGGCCTGTTTTATAATGTTTGATTAAACATTTTTCTCTGTTTATACTTAGGATCAAACTTTCTGGATAAACACTAGATAAGTGCTCTTTCACAAATCATATTTCGATTCTTAAAAAAAAGGCACTTAAAAGTTCCATTCTAGAGAAGCACTTTCTACAAAAGCACTACCAAATGCACCTTCGTTGTACCACAGTCGTCGTCTTTTAAGCTTCTATTCAAACAACATCAAATCACTCAGCTAAAATGATCCACCTCAAAAATTATGTTTCAAAAAACCACAGAAACACAAAAAAAAATAATTAAATAAATAAATATAATCAGAATTCCGATCAAATTAACAAGTCAAATTCCCTGGGACTCACCTGATTCCCCAAAAAATCGAGAATATGAACAGTGCCTGCGTGAGTACCAAGCGCGATCATCCGTTCAGCTACAGCAATGCACGAAGCGGCGTCGTTTGCTATAAGCAAAGGTATGCTACCTCCCATTCTCTGATACTTGAGCCTCGGCTCCTCCTCCTCCTCCTCCTCCTGTTCTTCTTCATCATCTTCCTCCTCTTCTTCTTCTCTCTCGTCGTCGCCTTCGACGCCGTTTTCCGCCGAGAACGGAGCCATATGTACGGTGATTTTTGTCAGGTTGGTGCGGTTGATTCGGACTGAGAAAGGAAATATAGAGTGATTGTTGTTTATTTAGTTTTTTTGGGGGTTAATTAAGGAGAAATGTTACAAACACATCAAAATTACACAGATGCTTAAGTGGGCGTCAAAATCTGCTCATATAGATACCACCACCTAAATATTTATGATTAAATATTTTATGACTGGATCGATATAATTAAGCTGTGTTAAAAGGGCTGATTGAGTTATTAATTAACTAGACAACAAGAGTGATGACGTGTGATGGTTGCCACGTGTACAGGTAAACTGTTTCTTCTCTGCCTTCTTATTTACTTTCCTTTTTTCCTTCTGTTTGGGAGTCCTATGGCTTCTGTTTGGGAGTTCTATGGCATGATCTGTGCAATTTGATTCATAAATTAAAATGACAATGAATTCTAATTTGATGATGACTTGATTTGTGTTTGACCAGGCCATCTTAAAAGCATACTATCAAGTACGAACCGGTTTTAAATTAAAGATAATTTTTAACACTATATAGTAAAAATGAGAAGGAAATTGCCGTAAATTAAGTTGATGGGTCAAAACATAACTTATTTGTTATAAATTAAAAATTTTAAAATTATAATTTAATAACTAAATACATAGAGGAGATAACTATTTGGATTCAAACAAAAAAAAAAAAAAAAAAACAAGTGAGATTTGGAATGATGCTTTTGAATTATCTGTTAAACTTATGAATCAAACATTTTTTGGAAAGCTCTATGGTTTCTTGCTGTTAAAGAAAAGAGTAAATGCTAAGGCTTGAGAATTCTTTTTATAGGGACCTCTTGGAGATGCCTAGTGAGCTGGGCTATCTGAAAACGTTAATCTGCTACTCGCAAGTTGCAAGGTTGGGCCCAGTATGGCCTGCCAACTCAACCACGTCAGCCCGTGAGCATTCACTGTCTTGCTTCTGACAGCCCATGCCTGCCTTCACAAGTACACTTACTGGTTTTGTGGAGAACCCAATCAAATAAATATTCATGAAAGCTCAATTTGTTTTTGCTAAACAACAAAAATTAAGAAAATTACAACATCACAGCTTTTTCGTAGAATTATTATTAGTTGATAAGAGAACATGTTCGTGCCCAATTAGAGACATAAAATTAATTTTTAAACCAGCATTAATCAAGGGGAAAAAAAAAAGCTAATCTGTAACTCACAAAATAAGAAAGAAATCCATTGTGGGTTGGGTTGATGAGACAACGGATCAGATCGGGTCGAGTCAGTAAGTCAAAATCTTGAATTTTTGAAATAAATTAAATATTTATGAGTCAATATTTAAAAATTATAAGTAAATATTGAGGATAACTGTCAAAATATCATAATTAAAGGGTAATCATAATCTTGATCTCAATCCGATTTTTAAAATCAAAACATGTCATTCGATCCATCTTATGTGGATTGAATCGATCCAAAAAAGATTTTTAAATTTTCAAACACCGTGGGAGTCTGGTTGGATCAGTGAATTGAATCAATTTGTAACTTCCTAAACATACATTGTTTAACATTAGAAAAATTAGAATTCAATTTGTAAAAAATAATTATTGTATTCAAACCACTGATCAAACATATTGTAATTATAATTATTACAAATATTAATCGTTTATTGGTAATTGGGAAATCCGAATAATCCTCAATCAGATTCAGACCCTATTGAACTGAGCAAGCAGATCCTGGAGATGCGGAGTCAGACCCTGAGGAAGGCGAGCCTCTGCCTCTGAATGAAAGCGTCTGCCTCTGACCGACTTTGAGCCTCTGCGTCTACCTCTGACCGACTTTGAGTCTCTGCCTCTGACCGTCTGCGTCTGCCTCTGACCGTCTTCTTCTGCCTCTGATTGACCTTAAGCCTCTGCCTTTGAAACCAGAACCGAACCACTGAAAGCGATGAAGCGAGCCTCTGACCGAACCTCTGAATGCCAGAACCGAACCGAACTCTTTCTTCTGAGGCTTGTTGATGTCAACAATCTCCTTAAAATAAATTCATCCCCTACCGATGGTGCAGTAGAACGTGAGACGATTGTTTCCCAAGATGCAACAGAAAACGAACGCAAGTAAGGGCACCACCAAACTCGTTTCCAACGAACCAAAAAAGTGTATGAACCCTTCCTTTACAAAAACAAAGAAAAACGAGAGCTTTGTGTATTGTGTTTTTCCATTCTCTTGTAAAAACGAAATCACAGTAGCCTTTTATAAGAAGGAAAATAAATATGTCAATTAATCACATGAGTGGGAGACCTTAGACTTGCTTGTAACCACCGAGTTAATTAGTACCATTAATTCAACTGTTATGGAACTTAAAAAGGCTTGGAAAAATAAAGAGACTTGCAAAAATTGGCTGGGCCGGGCCCGCACAATTTGGTCCGGCATTCGTGTACGCAGGACGCGCGGGTGCACACGAGCCAAGCCTGTTTGGATTTTGATTTGCATCCCCCCTGCGCGCACACGTAGAGAGAGCCTATATCCTTATAACTCTTACTCATCTACATATGAGTAATCATATATAAGCACAACTTCTCTCTAATAGCTTTCTCATGTGGGACAAACACATTTCTCTTTATTTTCCCACATCAATGGGTGAACTTTGAGCAACAATTTCTCATTCACCCAAGCACCATTTTAAGCATATGAATATACCATTTCGAACTACTCACGGAGGGGTATCCGAATCATTCAATAACAACCACTAACACGAAGTTGACCTTACTTAAAATTGTGCCTCAAAATGCTTACTCATAAGCATTTTCCAACAAATATTTTATAATAATCATTGATCACCATCTCTATAACATAGGCGGATTTCACTCCTACAAAATCCATATCGTGTGGATCTGGTTGGATCAACAAATCGAATCAAATTTATAATTTACTAAACATACATTGTTTGACATTAGAAAATTTAGAATTAAACTGTAAAAAAATAAGTATTGTATTCAAACACTGATCAAACATATTTTATAGTAATTATTGGTCACCATCTCTATAACATAGAAGGATTCACTCCTACAAAATCCATACAAGCATTCATCAATAATAGTCAAGTTTTGGGTTATCATAGCTAATCCACAAGTTATAACTTTCTCAAATTAGTCACTAACATGATCAATATTAATGAAAGGGTTTTGACTTGTTTGTAAAGTATGTTAGAGATCTCAAACATTGAGAAACATGATTATTAAATTGTAAACATGTTTTTAACGTATTTTCCAAAGGTTTAATAAGTTCACATATTTGTTAAAATATATACTCTAAAATTTGTTATAAATGTTATAGTTTAAGATGTAATATTTTATAATACAGTTTATTATTTATTAATAAAATGTATTTGATTTTTACACATCGTTACATTCATAATTTATGTGTATGTCCTGAGACATTATGTCAAATGAATATCATTAATTCAAAAAAATATTTGTGATTATGAGAGTTAACGATGTTTATACGAAAAAATTAAGTTATTGATCAAATGTGATTATTATACAGGACAATAATATATCACTCGACCAATATTATTGTGTGTTGCCTATATTAACATTTGATGTTAATAGAATGGATGATAAGTTTTATATATAAGAAGACAAGACAATAGTGTTAGGGTTTTAAGAGACAATTCCGGGTAAACGCAGCGGAACGCGGAAAATCAAAATTTTTTGATTTCAATTATTTTTCTTAGGCAATTAAAATAAACTCATTTATTCTAATTACTTCAATACTTAAAAACTGAATTTTTACCCAAAAATCAGATTTTTCATTAATTGCCGAGAGACCCCAAAACTTTGCATTTTGTTTATTTTAGTCATAATTTGTCAAATACAAATTCAAGTAATATCAAATCACTACCAAAATTATTTATACATGTCTTATAGATAAAAATAAAAAGTTGCAACAAAAATCCCAATTTTTTTTACAATTGCCGAGAGGTCCCTGAATTTTTCAGGATTTCTAATTTGGTTCAATCTTGTTCAAAACAAATCAAGATGAAATCCAATCAACACCAAATTAAATATACATCATGTATATAATTATACAACACATATATGAAAAGTCCCAAATTTGGATTAGGTTATGAACCATAATTTCTCAAATTGTCCAATTGACCAAATTACATCAAATCATACAGATTCAACACTTTAATTCAATCTTAACAACACCAAACAAGTCTCACCACTTTGAAACTACTCAAGAACAATTCTAAGTCATCAATGAGCGGCCTAACAACTCTAGAATGACAAATTGATTATCAAATAATCAAAAGAAAGCTTATAAACTCATTTCAAGCTTACTTTAATCAATATACATGCCAACATCTTTGAAACAAGTTCCCAACCATTCAATTACACGCTTAAATAGTAGAAAAAATTCTAAGCAACACATGTTGAAGCCTAAAAGCATAGAAACTATTTTCTAGTTGAAAAATGTTAAGAAAAAAAACTTACAAAATCCAAGTTTTGATCAAGCTTTTCCTTTTGTTCTTCAACTTTCTCTCAAACTTTCCTTTGTAATATTTTTGGTAACTTGAAATTATGAAAGAAAAAGAAACAAAAAACTTATATATTTTTCCTTGATTGCTGATGGAGAAAAAATAATAGCTAAGTATTCATTTTTCTTTCAATTAATTAAATGAAAATGATTTAGTTTAACTTGTGGTATTTGATCATTAAACCATTTAATGAAATCCACCAAGTGTTACCAATCATATTTGGCCATTTAATAACTAGATAAATACAAAAGAAATTTGTTATTTAATTAATTTAATCATTTAACTTTTAAATAATCAAATAATTAAATACAAATATCTTAAATATATGTATTATATCTACATTAAATAATCAAAATACATATATTAATAATATATGCCAAATATCACAATTTGATATTTAATTCATGTGTACTTAATAAAATCAAATATTAAATACAAATACACATTAATTAAGAAATGACAAAAAGTTCTCAATCGCATGTATTTTTTGTTTAACCGTTAAACGATTTATAAATAATCAGTATTATTCATAAAAGTTGTGATAAAAGCCTGTTTGGAACAAGCCAAGCAAACCCCTCCACGTGTTCTAAGCCCCAAAAACCGCGAATCTTGATTTTTGTAAGAACAAAATCCTTTCAAGATCAAGTTCAACCCTTAAATAACCTTACACTTAAGAACTTTTCTTTATTTCTTTGGAGAACCTTGAACATCGATACAGCGCCACAGCACTTGCCACATGTTGATAAGTTTTTGTTCTGTATAACCAAGGAAGAATCTACTCCCTCAAGATGACACAAGTCACTTTGTTTTGTAAAAAATATGTTCTTAATTTATTGTCAATTACAATAAATAATGTCCCCTTTAAATAAGTGGCTAACCCTAATTCTACCCAAATATAATAAAATCATAGTAAAATAAACCCAATAACACATAAAATAATTGAAATTTCGTGCATGGGCTTTATAATGTAATTAAAGTTCAGCCCAGCACTTAAACAACACATAACCTTAAAAATATAAAATATAAAAATTGTAGGGATATCTTGCGTCCTCATTTTGTCCAATTTCGTGTCCATAATCTACCCACCCGTAAATTATGAAGAGCACATATAAACTCTCTGAAACATACAGGTCGAGGTCATTGCATACGTATAATCTCTTTGTCACAGGTATCTGGATTATTCCAAAGATATAAATATAAATGTCAAATCTCTATAGATATAATCATGTCGATGTATATATTAGTAATCTCTTAATAACACTTAGAACTCACTTCTACAGTGTACCACGGGCCCATGGATTTAACATATTACTAATTCTATATTGAATACATATGCTATGTACACAGAACTGACGGATCCTATCTTGATACACACATGATATCCTGATCATCAGTCCACACCCAACGAAAAGGCAAAGGTCTGATCTGAATAGATCGTTGACGTGACTGCCATCAAAGTGTAGAGGATAACTCATATATTCACAGTGGTATCTCAAGTCAAAGAATCATTATACTCACTCAACCCGAGAAGATTCTTATTGACGTTGGTGTACCATCCATTAAGAATCTTCTATGAGTCGTTCATTGTTTATCTGATATAAACACCTACATGTCTATACGAGTCGTTCATGGTTCATTAAGAAACCATTGGAATCCAATATTCCACTATACAACACGTACCGGTCTCATCGGGTTTACTTACTGACCAAGTAATAGTAAACCTTGATCAGGAACAGTTAAAAAATGATATTGTTATGATACAACTCATTGATAGTTGCGACGCTTTTGCAACAGTATCATAACCAATCATTAATGAGTCCGAACTGGACTTTGATGTAAGCTACAAAGTTGTATATCTACTAATCCTATTTCCAATGCAACTTGAATCATAAAAATCGGACATCAGATGAGAAAATTAGGTCTAAACTACGAACACTGCGCAAATCTCACCACTGCTAATACATCATTCGTAAATTAAGCCGAAAATCAATCAAAGCAGCCTATGCACGTCCAAAACCCATTACATTCCTGCTTTAGATATAATAAAGCCTTCATATAAAGTCTCATGTATAGACCAAACTCTAGAACCCAATGAATCTTCCAAATCCACCAAAAAGGCCCAAATACACCAATTTGACCCAGCCATGCAATCAGCCACAACTTCAAGTTAACTTGGCCCAACAAACAGAGCTCATTCTGGATCACATCATTCTCCCTCTCTTGAAAAGGATTCGACCTCGAATCTGAACCTGGATCATAGATAAAATTGACAAGATCAATGTGCCGACAATCTTGAAATGAAATAAAATCACATGGAAAAGAATGTTAAGGTGAGCAAAAGTCAATAAAGCCAATGAATGACATTTTTTCAATATTTTTCCTCTCTCGGTCTCGCCATTGCTACTCGCATTCTTAACTCCACTTGCAACCGCAACGAGATTCCCATATGGATTCATGTTTGAAACCTCATTTAAAATAAGCTCAACATGCTCATGTCGCTTCCTCAAACAATCAACACATTCATCCACTATCTGATCACATTCGACATATTCGGCCACATACACTTTTTGCACCTCATAACTCAAGGCCTCACAACTAAAATCAGATTGCTCTATATGAGATTCACCATTAACAGTAACTTCAAGCACCATATTATCATCATGAACAACCAAATTTGCATCACTAATGTTATTACTCACAACAATATCATCATTGTCATCAACATCATCAACCACCCCACACTTATTCATAAAAACGTCGACATGTTTCATTTCATTACTCAATGCTACGCTCATATCCTTCTGGACTTCACATTTTGTTAACACATTTTTCTCTATCAATTCTGGAAGCTCTCCTAGTAACATTCTAAACTCAACAATCTCACTTTTCCTTTTAGCCCACTCTTCGTCACTCATCTGCATGTACAACTCTTCTTTATAAACCTCTTGTAGGGTTAAAGGAGCAAGCTTGATAATTTTTCCATCATACCAAAATTTATACATATTCATATTCATATCATAAACGACTTTATTGAATGTATACTAAGACTTTCCTAATAAATATGCGTATAACACATAGGAACCATGTCACACACTATTTGGTCAACATACTTCCCAATTGTAAAGCTTACCACAACCTGCTTATCAACCTCGAACTCTCCAAAATCACTCATCCACTTATAAGGTCTATCAAGAGGTATCCATGGTAATCCCAATTTTTCCACAAGGGTAGTGCTGGTTAAATTTGTGTGATTCCCTCTATTAATAATCATATTACATACTTTATTATTGATAAGGCATCTCGTGCGAAAGATAAATATCCTTTTGTCCATCAGATTATGTATAGAAATCAACCCATTACTTGAAAGACACCAATAATGATTAAAGACTCAAAGAATCACTAAGAAAATATGTAAATAAACACAAAGAAACTGACTAAAAAAACATTAAAAGTAAAACAAGAACACAAACTGAACTAAAACTGGACATAATTCGTAACTATTGTTTGAAAGGTATTTTGAGACTCGAAATACAAACAGACAGAGTATGGCCAACCAGTAACGATTTCCTCTCTTCGAGTACATATAAATCGATATATTAAGGGTCTCGTAACTCTTTCTAGATCAAAAGTTACAGCTGTTTTAAAATCAGTGCGCGGCTGAAAAATTCTAACTGAACTGATCCGAAAATTACAGACAAATTCGACCCTAAATGACTCAAAAATCCAAGAATTGAATCCTATATGCTATTACCATGTAAGAAAATTATAATAACATCCAAGATTCAGTCACAAACATGAAAAACACAAAGGAAATAAACAAAATTGAAATTAGAAGAGACCAAAAAAAAAAAAAATAAAAGGAATATGAGGACTTTATAAAACGATTAAGATAGGGAAAATTTTGACCTTGGAACCTTGAGCTCTGATACCAAAAGATAAGAACATGCATGGAACAAGCCAAGCAAACCCTTCCACGTGTTCTAAGCCCCAAGAACCGCGAATCTTGATTTTTGTAAGAATAAAATCCTTCCAAGATCAAGTTCAACCCTTAAGGAACTTTGCCCTTAAGAACCTTTCTTTATTTCTTTGGAGAACCTTGAACAGCGATACAACGCCACAACACTTGCCACACGTTGATAAGCTTTTGTTCCGTATAACCAAGGAAGAATCCACTCCCTCAAGATGACAAAAGTCACTTTGTTTTGTAAAAAAATATGTTCTTAATTTACTGTCAATTACAATAAATAATGCCCCCTTTAAATAGGTGGCTAACCCTAATTCTACCAAAATATAATAAAATCATAGTAAAATAAACCCAATAACACATAAAATAATTGAAAATTTCGTGCATGGGCTTTGTAATGTAATTAAAGTTCAGCCCAGCACTTAAACAACACATAACCTTAAAAATATAAAATATAAAAACTGTAGGGATATCTTGCGTCCTCATTTTGTCCAATTTCGTGTCCATAATCTACCCACCAGTAATTTATGAAGAACACAGATAAACTCTCTGAAACATACAGGTCGAGGTCATTGCATACGTATAATCTCTATGTCACAGGTATCCGGATTATTCCAAAGATATAGATATAAATGTCAAATCTCTATAGATATAATCATGTCGATGTTTCTATTAGTAATCTCTTAATAACACTTAGAACTCACTTCTACAGTGTACCACGGGCCCATGGATTTAACATATTACTAATTCTATATTGAATACATATGCTATGTACACAGAACTGACGGATCTTATCTTGATACACACATGATATCCTGAGCATCAGTCCCCACCCAACGAAAAGGTAGAGATCTGATCTGAATAGATCATTGACGTTACTGCCATCAAAGTGTAGAGGATAACTCATATATTCACAGTGGTATCTCATGTCAAAGAATCACTATGCTCACTCAACCCGAGAAGATTCTTATTGACGTTGGTGTACCATCCATTAAGAATCTTCTATGAGTCGTTCAGTGTTTATCCGATATAAACACATACATGTCTATACTAGTCTCTCCAGACTCATGGTTCATTAAGAAACCATTGGAATACAATATTCCACTATACAACACGTACCGGTCTCATCGGGTTTACTTACTGACCAAGTAATAGTACACCTTGACCAGGAACAGTTAAAAATGATATTGTTATGATACAACTCATTGATAGTTGCGACGCTTTTGCAACAGTATCATAACCAATCATTCTAAGGTCATTTATGTCTTTACCATATAAAGAAGAGGTTATATTAAAGAAACTGTTTATTTTATTCATTAATAAAATATTTACATAAGTATTTACAGGGAAATACATAAAAAAAATCGGCGCTCTGAGCACCAACCCTAAAAAATCTATCACTTGCTCTAGTGCCAATATCGATTGTATCTAATACTCATCGACTCCACATGCTTATCAAATAACTTCGGAGGAATGGCCTTGGTAAGCGGGTCTGCTACATTATCTTCACTCGGGACCTTGCACACAATAATGTATCCTCGCGACACAATCTCTCGAATGATGTGGTACTTCCGTTCCATGCTTTGATTTCTGATGCGTCATCGGTTCCTTTACTTGTGCAATGGCTTCAGTATTATCACAGTATAACGGAATTAGATTCTCGATACTTGGGACAACTCCCAATTCTGTGATAAACTTCTTAACCCAAACAGCTTCTTTTGCAGCTTCATAAGCAGCAATATATTCCGCCTCTGTGGTGGAATCAGCTGTAGACTGCTGTTTGGAACTTTTCCAACAAATTGCACCTCCGTTAAGGGTAAATATGAATCCTGATGCAGACTTTCTATCTTCGGGATTCGATTGGAAATCAGAATCTGTATATCCACTAACTTCCAGTTCATTTCCTCCATAAATTATAAACTTATCCTTAGTACTTTTGAGATACTTCAGGATATGTTTAACGACCATCCAATGGTCATTTCCTGGATTGGACTGATATCTGCTCGTCACACTAATTGTGAAGCTGACATCACGCCTAGTACATAACATGGTATACATGATGCTACCCAAACATGAAGCATAAGGCTGATTAGATATTCTAATCTTCTCATATTCTATTTGTGGACACATCTTCTTTGAAAGATGAATGTCATATCTGAACGATATATTTACTGTCTTACAGTTACCAAAATTGTACCGTTCTAAGATCTTATCTATGTACGTTGATTGTGATAACCCAATAAGCTTCATTTCTCTATCTCTATAGAGTTTTTTTACCCAAGATATAAGAAGTTTCACTCAGGTCCTTCATGGAGAAATTCTTACAAATGTAAGCTTTGACGCCTTGCATCATCCAGATATCATTCTCAATGATCAAGATGTCATCAACATAGAGAACTAAAAATACTACCATACTCCCACTAGTCTTCTGGTACACACAGGATTCTTCCAAATCTTGAGAAAACCAGACAGTCTAATAATCTCGTCGAATCGAAGATTCCAACTTCGTGAAGCTTGTTTAAATCCATAAATGGACTTCTTGAGCTTACATACCATGCCCGAGTTTTCACTGGATACAAAATCCTCCGGCTGTTCCATATAGATTTCTTCATCAAGAAATCCATTTAGAAAAGCCGTTTTGACATCCATTTGCCAAATCTCGTAATCATGGTAAGCAGTAATAGACAACACAATCCTGATAGACTTTAACATCGCTACTGGCAAAAAAATTTCATCGTAATCAACACCAGGTCACTGCGTGTAACCTTTAGCTACCAGTCGAGCCTTAAAGGTTTCAACATTTCCATCAGGCCATCGTTTCCGCTTGTAAACCCATTTACTATCGATAGTAACAATTCCTTCAGGAAGCAGAACCAAGTCCCAAACTTGATTCTGATGCATATAGTCTAACTCTGATTTCATGGCCTCTTGCCACTTTACGAAGTCGATGTCCAACATCGCTTCTCTATAGGTGTAAGGGTCAATGAGAACATCTAGACTTTTTCTTGTATCAAATACAAGTGTTTAGGAGGTCTAGATATCCTTTGGGACCTACGAAGTGTGTGTGTTGAAGGTTCTTCATCTACTTGAACTTCGAGTTCCTCCGTTGGTTTGTTGATCTTAGGTTGTACTTCATCAAGTTCAATCTGTCTATGATCACCACCTTCAGAAAAAAAAATTATATTTCTAGAAATTTTGTAAAGCGAGCTACGAACACATTTCGATGCTCGGTATCATAGAACAAATATCCTTTCGTATTTGAAGGATATCCAATAAACCTAAACTTTTGCCCTTTAGGCATATGCTTATTTTGCTGAGCCATCCTGACATATGCATGACAGCCCCAAACCTTAACATAATTAAGATTCGATTTCCTACCGGTCCATATCTCATACGGAGTCGTAGGAACAACTTTAGAAAGAATCTTATTCAAAAGATGAGCGGTAGTTAAAAGAGCATAACCCAATAAGTAATAGGGCAAATCTGTATAACTTAACATCGATCGGATCATATCCAATAATGTCTGATTTCTCCTCTATGACACTTCATTGTGCTTTGGAGTACCCGGATGAGTATATTGAGCGAGAATCTCATTCTCTTTTAAATAATCGGTGAACTCACAACTCATATATTCACCGCCTCGATCAGATCGAAGACATTTAATATATTTACTAGTCTGTTTTTCTACTTCATTTCGAAATTCCTTGAAATTTTCAAAGGTTTCTGATTTCTGTTTCATCAGATAAACATAACCGTACCGTGACACATCATCGGTAAAGGTAACAAAGTATGAATAACCACTGTGAGTAGTTTGACTCATGAGACCACATACATTAGAATGTATTAGTTCCAATAAGTCAGTGGCTCGATGTCCTACACCCGAAAATGGGGCTTTGGTCATTTTACCCTGAATGCAAGATTCACAAGTTTGATAGAGTTCAATGGTGAGATCATGTATCAAACCATTCCTAACCAACTGGGTTAGGCGTTTCACGCCTATATGACCTAACCTCATATGCCATAGTTCAGTATTATTTATATCAAATAATTTACGTTTATTAATTCCAGCATTAAAAATAGCTTGTGAGGTATGCAATATGTAATGACCATGCTCATTTGGACAAACTAGGATTTGAATATTATTTTTATCATGTAAATACAGAGAACAATTCTTAATATTTACATTATATCCTTCAGTATCTAATACAAAAAGTGACATAATATTTGCCACACATCCGGGCATAAGAAATCGGTCATGCAATAAAAGTCTCCCACTAGGTAGTTGTTGGGGTTTTGGGCGAAGGGCGCGGCGGAAGCGCGGTTCGGGCGAAATCATAATTTAAAACTTTTTCAAATTACCGAATAAATTATTCGATATGAAATATGAATAATTTATTCATATTTCACCTAAACATATTTATTCGATATCAAATAGCGACATATTGTAATTAGATCGAATAAGTTTATAAAAGACAATGGTGTTTGTCTAATATACATGTATCGAATAAATTATTCAATATCAAACTGCGTACTATATTGTAAATCCTATGATCTTTGTCTAATATACATGTATCACTAAACCAGATTTAGTTTCGATCTAATCATAATCAGATATCTAATCATAATTAGATCGAATAAGTGTATAAAAGACAAGGGTGTTACCATTAAATTAGTAATATCATGGAAAATAGAATTGCTCGTATTCATGAATCAGACATAAATACGATCCGGATTGGCACTCCGAGCACCAACCCTAACAATTTCTCTTACTTGCTCTAGTGTCAATCCATGGTATCATATACACATCTTAATGTGTATCGCATACTCATGGCCCTTAAGAGCTCACCTTGCACTCCAAAGGTAGGCAACAACAAGTAAGCCCGCTTAACAAATCGAGTCTGTCCAACAAACCCAACCGTTTTCCTTAGCCAACATCATTCATATTTTGCAGAATCCAAATTATACATCAATATGACTCAGACGCTATATCAGTTTTGTGTTATAGCTGCTGAGTTGTCTAAGTATATATGGATCAAATCAAAATAATATAAGACAACCGCAAGCACAAAACTAATATCAACACTTCTAATCATTGAGGTCACTTTGCAACTTCTTAAGTAAATACCTCAAAAAGCGCAATTGATTCCACTAGTTCAGTAGAATCAACAGGAACACTCCCACTGCATCTTTTCTGACTTTATATGACATAGACCATCTAATGTCATAATTAGGATAAAAACTAATCTAGCACCTTATGGTTGCAGACTAAATTCTCCATGAATTAGAAACTTGTTCTTAATATCTCAAAGATCACAAAGAACATGTTTTAATATTCATCTTATGGTCTATAGCATGTCAAAATAACTCGTAATAATTACGATTGAATTGATATCTTTAATCGCACATAATATAATATTCATTATCTCATCATCCTATGATGCATAAGATTGACCAGTAATTCTAATCAATCTCTCTTTCGACAAATGAACCATCCTCTACGAAAGATGAATACTATATATATATAAGACACATTAATTGTCAAACAGTTATACTAACTGTCATACACATAGTCTTACTGTGTCCTTTATTAGATCATATCTAATACGCGACTAATGTGAGTTTCTCATAAGTCTCTTAGTTTTATATCATATATAAAACTTTATATCAAATATAACATAAACTACTCTCACTGTTTTCACGGAGAAAAAAAAAACTTATAAGTAAACATTTTACTTCACAAACATCTCATTATTACCTTAATAACGATAATGTCGTTAGGATATATAACCTTAGAAAGAAATTTGTACGCTCCCATTAAACCTACTATCATATATGCATTCTCTATGTTTTGATAAAATCAGACAATCTGACTATATCAAAATTAGAGAACACAGATTTTCGGAAAACTCATCTGAGTCTACAATAGGCTTTATAAGCTAGTATATCAAACTGTGATCTTAATAGAATACGAACTCTAGGGCTATTCTAGAATGAACTTGTAACATCCCGCCTAAGCCAGGATATCACCGGCAGGAGACAAGCTAATCCTACCTCCATAAGCCTCTAAGCTAACACTAAAATAATCAATTCAAGACATAATACCACTGGTCTCCATGCCCGAAAATGCGTATAAACAAAAACTTTTACAAACTTAAACTCTGTACAACAACTCAATCTTATTCAACTTAAAACTCTTTACAACCACACTTAGACCCCCCCAAGACCTGGTGACTAGCTGACTGCAACGCTGCTATCCGGCTCCTCAAGCTCTGAAAACTGTGGTCGACCGATCGGGTCACCAACCTCCAAAACTCAAAATGATGTTGGGGGTGTGAGTCATAATGACTCAGTAAGTAACTATGCTCATTCATTGAGCGTCAAACACATGCAAGATCTGATTTATTATCTGTTCACATACATATTTAAATCATGTTTCTTGTTTACACTCTCAAATATCCGTAACATATATCCAAATTCTATATTACTAATTTTCATATCAAAATCATCAAGCTTCCGCTGCGCTACTCAAATATCTCAATACTTACCTACTTATTATTTGATATTCTAGATTGGTTACTTATCATACTTATCTTTCTTTTATTTCTTTGAAATATCATCAAATCGGATTATAAAATAATCTTTCTATTAAACATCCAGCAAATTAACATTAACTATATAATCACACGCTAGTATCTTACAAACTGTTCCTTCTATGTAAACATATAATACACACAAGCATCAATCATAATCACATAAATATAAACATGCTATCATATTCCAATGTCAACTATATGCATCTCGTACATTAACCATAAAGTATGATTTATATGCATAACCTATAAGCTGCAGTGAACTTTAATTATGCCATACTTTTTAGAAAATACTTTATAAAAACCTTTTATGAAAAACTGCTTTCTGAAAACTCTTTTATGAAAATCTGAAAGTCTCTCAATAAAATCTCTTTTTTCTGAAAACATGCTTAAAATCTCTGTTTTCTGTAAACTATTTCTAAAACCTGTTTTTTGAAAATTGATTACTGAAATTTAACTTTTGAAAACTACATACTGAAGATCTGAAAACTCTATAATGAAAATCTGAAAACTGCGTACGGAAAGTCTAAAATCTGAAAACTGCTATACGTCCAGGACCATAACTCAACTGGACGTCTCTCTGCACCCAGGACCATAACTCAATTGGGTGTACTCGATGCCCAGGACCATAACTCAACTGAGCATCTCTAGAACTGATGGTACCCAACGTCCAGGACAAATACTCAACTGGCAACGTAGAGCTCTACACCCAAGACCATAACTCAACTGGCAGTGTAGCCACCAAGTTCTGAAATCAGGATTTCGGGACCCTGTAGCCCCTAAGCCAGGATATTACCGGCAGGAGACAAGCTAATCCTACCTCCATAAGCCTCTGACTCTGATGAAATTTCGGCATGACCTCTGCTAAAAGTCATGCAACCTGGTTCAAAGTCCAGCCCCCAATACAACCTATAGGGCCCAACACACAAGCTAACACTAAAATAATCAATTCAAGACATAATACCACTGGTCTCCATGCCCGAAAATGCGTATAAATAAAAAATTTTACAAACTTAAACTCTGTACAACAACTCAATCTTATTCAACTTAAAACTCTTTACAACCACACTTAGATCCCCCCAAGACCTGGTGACTAGCTGACTGCAACGCTGCTATCCGGCTCCTCAAGCTCTGAAAACTGTGATCGACCGATCGGGTCACCAACCTGTAAAACTCAAAACATTGTTGGGGGTGTGAGTCATAATGACTCAGTAAGTAACTATGCCCATTCCTTGAGCGTCAAACACATGCAAGATCTGATTTATTATTTGTCCACATACATACTTAAATCATGTTTCTTGTTTACACTCTCAAATATCCGTAACATATATCCAAATTCTATATTACTAATTTTCATATCAAAATCATCAAGCTTCCGCTGCGCTACTCTAATATCTCAATACTTACCTACTTACTATTTGCTATTCTAGATTGGTTACTTATCATACTTATCTTTCTTTTATTTCTTTGAAATATCATCAAATCGGATTATAAAATAATCTTTCTATTAAACATCCCTCAAATTAACATTAACTATATAATCACACGCTAGTATCTTACAAACTGTTCCTTCTATGTAAACATATAATACACACAAGCATCAATCATAATCACATAAATATAAACATGCTATCATATTCCAATGTCAACTATATGCATCTCGTACATTAACCATAAAGTATGATTTATATGCATAACCTATAAGCTGTAGTGAACTTTAATTATGCCATACTTTTTAGAAAATACTTTCTGAAAACCTTTTATGAAAAACTACTTTCTGAAAACTCTTTTATGAAAATCTGAAAGTCTCTCAATAAAATCTCTATTTCTGAAAACATGCTTACAATCTCTGGTTTCTGTAAACTATTTCTAAAACCTGTTTTCTGAAAACTGATTACTGAAATTTAACTTTTGAAAAATACATACTGAAGATCTGAAAACTCTATAATGAAAATCTGAAAACTGCGAACGGAAAGTCTAAAATCTGAAAACTGCTCTACGTCCAAGACCATAACTCAACTGGACGTCTCTCTGCACCCAGGACCATAACTCAACTGGGTGTACTCGATGCCCAGGACCATAACTCAACTGAGCATCTCTAGAACTGGTGGTACCCTATGTCCAGGACAAATACTCAACTGGCAACGTAGAGCTCTACACCCAAGACCATAACTCAACTGGCAGTGTAGCCACCAAGTTCTGAAATCAGGATTTCGGGACCTTGTAGCCCCTAGTCCTGCTCGAGGATATGAGAGCGTCCCCTCAGTCCTCCACATGTCCACATGCTACTATATCCGTCAATTCCAAAGTATCCGTCAATTCCGAACTGTATCTCAAGTTACATACTGGGGTGAGTTTTTACCCCATGCCCCGAAAACCATAAAACTCATACTTTAATCTTAAAACTGTAAGAAAACATTTTCTGAAATACATTTCTTTCAAAAATATCTGAAATTTTTCTTTAAAACACTTTGAATTTCGAAAACATTCCTAACTTTAGCCCAACTTCTGAAAATCTTAACACACACATATATGCATATGCATTTCTCATACTTCCTCATATCCTATCCATGCTTTCTTACAATGTCATACATGTACATGTACATATTCATGCATAATCATGAATTAATGATATACGAATTCTAATCTTTACATGCTTCCATCTATGGTACATTGAAATTATTTATATTCATGCACGCTCTATGCATACACAAAACTTATCTTTATATATTTAGTCATATTTATATATACTTACATATATATATATAATACATATATTCCACACTCACATAAACATAGCATGTTTTCCATAAACACTTTTATTCATACTAATATATTCATATTTTCTTATATTCATCAAAGCATGAAACAACTATTACACATCCTTACTATGCAAGATTTCTTACTGAGCTACACTCGGACAACTTTATATCAGGCTATCATAACACCCTCTCTACTATTAAGTTCAATATTAGCATTAAGCTTTCTTTATTACTCACAATACTATTACAATTTCCAATAGCAGCTTGAAGCTACAAACTAGTAGTCACAATGTACAACCAATCTAACATTAGTCCATTACTAAAGCACTAGACAAACTAGTGTTTCATAGTTCTTTTTTTTTTTATAGAATCGGCATATAAGCCCTTCACAAAAACATCTTCATAGAAATCAAGTATGCACTCCACAAAGACATAAGAGACATACCTAGTTTATAAACCAAATTACTCCTAAAGTCTCAACATTGAAGCAGCAACCCACAAGTTCAAATACAAGAAATTCAATGGACTAAATCATTCACACATCTATTTTCCCCACCATATGCCACTGCCACCATAACTACTGCCATATGTTCATATTAATATAAATTTCAAAATTTTCATTCTTGTTCCATGTTCCAGACTGTCAATTACACACACAAACCACAACTATAATATACTTATAATATAAATCCAAAAATCCCCAAGTTCTAGGGTTCTTATCAACTTTTCCCCAATTTCTCAATTACTCCTATTTAGTTAATTCTTATAATTTCAAGGTTAAAATCAGACTTAGATTTCTCTAATTTAATCATTTTCATCATTCTTAGTTCAATTTCATATTCATTTAACAAATTTAAAACGAACTCAAAAATATCCAAACTCAAAGAAATCCCCACATAGTGTACTTACTGATTGCCATGCTCACTGCTTCTGTCTACCATCACCACCGTCAACAAAGCTCAACAAGAACCAGAAAAGAATAAAATTAAAATTGTAGAAACATTTCAGCAATGCCCAAAAATACAATTTTCTAATAGACAATCAAAACCCATATTGCCTCTGCTTCATCAATAGTATCCGTCGCGTTGTATAGCTCGTCCATTCCCCGGTGCTTTCGGTTCACTCCCACTCGATCGCCACCAAACCCTAACATCAAACTTCCCAATTCCTCAATTTTAGCTCTAATTTTACAATCACAAATCCCCAACTTCCTCTCTCTCTAGATTCTCACTCGGTTTTGCCCTTTTCTTTTTCTCTTTTCTCGGTTTTCCTCTCTCCCTCAGCTTCTCTCTTTCTTCTCGGCCTCCCCTTCCCTCTGTCGGTCTGCTTGGTCCTTCTTTCTTCTCTGTTTCTTCGATCTGCCCTCTTCTTCCTTATTTCTTTCTGGTTTTCCACTTTGTGTAATGTGTAAGATGTGTGTTTTATTATCTGTGTGTGTGTAATTTCTTTATTTTTCTATAATTTATCTTTTTGAAAAAAAATTCTCATTTATAATAACAATTAACCTCGCATTCGGACTCGGCCTCACGAGCGATAATAAATTTACTCAATATTCTAGAATAACCCGAGATGTTACAGAACTCTTCAAACAAAGAAACCACAATGGATTTCTCATTCAAAGAAAAATTTAGGAACGCCACTTTGCATTCTTTAGGTAAAATACAGTTTAATATCAACATTAACCAATAGATCTTTAACTGTTCAATTAGTGCGACCAGAGACAGGTATTCTCAGAATCTACAATAGACTACTGAGGATAACATTTCTCATTGTCATACTATAAAGGTCAAACCTTTAACAAGCTCACTTTGCTTTTGCTGCACAAATAATTTGCACATTTTATGAACTATTCATAACGAAAGCTTAATCAAGTTCAAAACTTGATCGTAGTAAGCTACGAATTATTTTAGATCTATGGTTCAATGGTAATTTCCGAAATCGATATCAAAT
This sequence comes from Zanthoxylum bungeanum, assembly GCA_019454045.1. NCBI lineage: Eukaryota > Viridiplantae > Streptophyta > Magnoliopsida > Sapindales > Rutaceae > Zanthoxylum > Zanthoxylum bungeanum. The sequence continues at coordinate 108,107 of SKCR01028283.1, read as the reverse complement.
ATCGATCCCACTATAAATTATAGGATAATTTTCTTCGATAAGAAAACAACAGTACCAATAAGTATCAAATACTTCACAAATGATTCTGACATCTTATTGGACTTATACGAAAGTTGATTAAGGGTCATTTCATCTAATTAATCATGTAGTTCCATTACAGTTTATCACTCTCACATTTGATTTCAATAAGTCAAGTATTTTCTACAATCATTAACATCCGATGTTACACACCAATCAATAAAACAATTTTATTGTTGTGGATCGTAGAAAAGATACTCTATGAAATAGAATATAATATTCTATTAAATAAAATAAATGATAAACCTTACTTGTACCTCCGAGGCGCAAGTTCTTTCAATTATATAACAATTATACAAAAGAAAGATTCAAATCTTAAACTTTTCAAGATTCGAATTTCTATTATACATATCATATATGTAGCTGTAGGAACGAATGAAACCTTAATTAAAGAGATGAATTAGTGTTACTGGAGCATAACCCCAATAGTATTGAAACTAATTCGGTAACATTCAATATAACTGAATCAAATCATATAAGATTCAATTACTCCCACTGACCAATTCCATCAAGATGGAATCGTAGAAGTTTAATATTGAGTAAGAATCACATTCATTAAATAACTTTAGAACTAATTGCCTTAAATTCATGTGTTTGATCATATCAAACATCTTTGAACAATTCAAAGACTCACAATGAATTTCAAATATAATTTTCAACACTTCAAATAGAATTTCTTTGAACCATTCAAAATATTTTATCCGCATTTCGTCAGAAACATAATGAAAGCTCTGGAACAATTCAAGACGATCAATATGTACTCTTTAAGAAACATGTAACCAAGTCATGACAATTCATTAACTAAGTTACAAAGTAAAGAAAACTATCTAAGTTAATTTCTAATTCATTAAACTACATACATCCAATGTATTAGTTTAATAAATTTGTGGTCCAATGACAATCATTGGTTAAATGAGATTTAATCATATCATGAATACAATATTCATTAAATAGATAAGGATATATGGTGTGAACTCGTATCAGACCATCTTTTACCATATGGAATAAACATCTAATGCTTATGTGATAAAACCACACAAAGCAATGTTCTAAATTATTTAGTTAACCGAATATTTTCTTAATGTTTATCTACTTATAACTAACAGTACTAGTCATATTAAAATATGTAACAACTATTTATATAAAACAAGTAACTATCCAATAGTCATAAGTTCTGATATCAAATATCAAAACAATCATTAACATCTTATTTTAATTAACTAGACGGGAGATCTGATATCAAATACCTATAGTTGTTGTATTGTGAGAATCAATATTCTTTATACACAACTAGACCCGGCCAAGGTTCCGGTTCTGAACCGGAACCGAACCGGTTGGAACCGGAAGGTTCCGGTTCCGGTTCTGGAACCGAACCGGAAAGAGACCGGTTCGGTTGGGGTTCCACCCCAACTCGAACCGGTTCGGACGGTTCCAACCGGAACCGAACGGTTCCAGTTGGAACCGTAGGGTTCCAACAGGAACCCTACGCGGCAGGGAGCCGTTTGGCTCCCTGCCCAAATAAAAAAAAATTAAAAAATTAAAATTATATTTATTATATAAAATATAAATTACTAATGTACCCCTAATAACGGTAATAAAATGGTTATATTTATGGGCATTTTTGGTATAAAAAAAATTCTAAAATTCTATAAATATGATTCATTTTTCATAATTTCATCACACCAAATTCTCAACTCTCTCATTTTCTATAATTCTCATCTCAATCTTACTTCAATACAATTCTCTTATAATCTTATATTCTTATTCTCAATCTCAATTCATTTAGTTATTAATTTGTTATCATTCGCATCGCAATTATTCAATTTTCTATTTTTTTTCCTAATTTCTCAAACGAAAAATGGCAAGTTCATCTTAGAACATAATGTCAAATATGCCAACCCAAGAGAGCGGCCCTAGTGTCAGTGCACAATCACGGAGAAGAGAAGTTAAGGCTCGGTCCTCAGATATTTTCAAAATTCATTTTACTTTGGAACGCCTAGAAGATGGTTCACAACGAGTAATTTGCAACTATTGTTGGGTTATCTATAAATTTTCTGGTGGATACGGCAATATGATCAAGCACATGGAAAAACATCATCTGGTTGAATTTGGCATTGATACAACGCAGACTCAAATGGCCAGGTACGCATCATCTAGTAGAGGTACGAGTAGTGTAGATTTATTTAAATATTCTGATGCAAAAAAATAGAGAAGAATTTGCGAAATTAACTTGTATGGCACATCTTTCTTTAAGCTTTGCTGAAAAACTTCATTTTACTAATTAAGTGCATAATGCTTTAAACCCTGCTGCATGTAGAATGACTCGAAACACAACAAAACGTCATATTTTCAAATTATATAAAGATGGTAAATTATTTTAAATGAAATATTTAAATAGATGAAAGGTCGTATTTCTATATGTTCTGATATTTGGAGTGACCATTGGCAAACACACTCATACATGGGTGTGACTTGTCATTGGATTGATGCATCATTTACCATGCAAAAAAGACTTATTGCATTTAGAGTTTTTGATGACCCACATACTGCACATATATTTATAGAATGATGAAGGTAATTTTTGATGAATATGGTTTAGTAGAAAAAAGTTTAACAATTGGATTTGATAATGCATCTGCAAATACTGCATCCATTCATGATTTAAAATCCTTATGTGAACCAAATTTAGGGGGTCGATTTTTTCATATTCGTTGTACATGTCATGTCCTTAACATATGTGTGCAAGACGGACTAAAATTATTATCACCTTTCCTTGATCCAATTAAAACGGCACTTAACTGTATTTGGTCATATTCTCAAGTTATGAGAGAATGGACCAAGTTTTGTAAAATAAATGGTATTAAACCGATTAAATTTTCAAGAGATGTTCCAACACGTTGGAATTCTACTTATTTTCTTTTATATCAAGCATTTCAATACAAAGATGCATTATGTAGTTTTTTTTTCTCAACATGTTCAAAATATCACACTTTATCCTAGTCAATGGATATTTGTGAAATTTTTTTAGATATTTTAAGAGTTTTTAATGATGCTACTTTAGTTTTTAGCGGTGTTTATTATCCTACAGCACATTTATTTCTTCTTGAGAGTTTGAATATTGTTGGCACTCTCGATGAACATGTTGACAGTGACGACCCTAATGATATTGTTTTGCTCAAAGCCATTACTGCTATGAAGGTAAAATGGTTGAATTATTTTAGAGAAATTCCTTTACTTTATCTTATTGATACTGTTTTTGATCCTAGATTTAAATTAGAAGGTTTGAATGGTGGTTTACAAGCTTACTATGGTTATTTAGGAATATTAGATGATGTTGATATTACGAGCATAATGACGAAATTAAGAAGTGATTTAATTATTTTATTTAATGATTATATTGTAAGATATAACTTAGGAACATTAGGTCAATCTAGTAGTAGTGAACCGGTAATTCAAACAAGACTTAGCGCATGGGATTGTTGGTTATTGCAAGGAAATAAAAAATCTAGGGATACGACAACAACTAATAACCCTGAATTAGATAATTATTTATCTACAAATTTTGAGTTTTCTAATGAAAGTTTATGCAGTAAAAATTTTAAAATCCTTGAATGGTGGAACCGGCATCAAAATATATATCATGTTTTATCTATTATTGCTAAAGAGATCTTGGCAGCACATATTTCCACCGTTGCGGTTGAGCAAGCCTTCATCTTGGGAGGTAATATATTGGAAGTTAGGCGATCTTCATTACATCCAAGCACTCTAGAAGCAACAGCTTGTGTGGATGATTGGGCTCAAGCTGATCTGAGACAACAAGAAGATGCCCCCGATGATTTTGAAGATTTGTTCGATAATGCTTCTGCATCAAGTGCAAGCGGAACCGGAGCCGAAGGATCAACTGATAATGATGATTGATAATTGTAAATTATAATTTACAAAGGGGATATGTCTAAAACTTGTAATGGAACTACGTGAGCTTTGATTCCTCTCACCCTTGGAGGATACGTAGGCAACTTAAATTTTTAAAAATTTAAGCTCAAGCTCTTCAATGTAATAACTTTTTTTTATTTATAAAATTAATCTCATTTATTTTAATTAATTTTCAAAAAAAAAAAAAATTATGTGAACCGAACCGTTCGGTTCCGGTTCGGTTCGGTGTTTCGGTTCCACTTAAACCGAACCGCCGGCCGGTTCTATACACAACTATACACATCTCATTTCTTAAACTTTATAATTTGCGTTTAATTATTCACAACAATTGCAAATGATTGATTAGCAAACTGTGTCAAACACATGACTTCTAAAAGTCACTAAAGCCAAGAAACGTCATTATAAGATAAACAAATACTAAATGAGTTTTCTTAATGCCAGTCAAGAATCTCGAGACATGAACTAATTCAAGTCAATTCTTACTGCATAAGAAACCATTCTTACTAGATAACGATATCCAAAATAGATATCTATTTAGATTACCTAATCATGACTTAGAAACTAAGTCACTAACCATCTTGATTTACAAGGAAATCGGAACAACAGTTCCCGATGGTTTTAAACTAATCTAATAATGTCTTAGTCTACTGTCTTTCTAGAACCTATTCTAGAATTACGCAACCATAAGTAAAGTCAGAAAACATATTCAAGTAATAAGCATGCAGTGGATTAGAAGTATATTTCTATAAACAATATAGAATAACAGGAAAAACGAATCAGAATTTTCATAAAATTACACACTGCATTAGTTATGGATTTTTAACCCAGCAGTGTTTCCCACTACTTTTCGTAATACCGTAATCCCCAATGGAGAACGGGAATACAATAATTAAATCGAATTCTATAGTGAGAGTAGGATCCCATGAATATATTTCGACTCACAGCTTTGGCACGGTCTCGCCTACGTATATTCATTAGGTAGACAACTCATTGTCAATCACTCATCAGTGACTCATGGTTTTGGTCCTCACCATATCTCGTTATGACAGCTTTGGCACGTTCACAATGAGGTGTATCAAGCTTCACTTGCCAATGACAAACTCAAGCTACCGGTGTGGTCGTGACAGCTTTGACACGTTCAGGATTTCCACTTTCACTTGAATTTGTCTAGTATCAATATACAACCGGCATGGATAAAAACCAATAACCTACACCCTCACAGCTTTGGAACGATCTCGGATGCAGTTATAGAAATATACCCATAAGCGTACTGACAAGACGGACTAAGAAACATGCATCCAATACAAGTTACTTTATAGCCTTATTTTAAGCGGGGATTTTCCTTAGGAAGCTATACTCTACATCAAATGCAAAATTTTAATCTAAATTATTTTTCTAAACAATTCAATTCTACCTATAGAAAACATAACTCAATTTAACCATTAAATTTCTGTTACATTTCCGTTAGCGTAGAACCGAAAAGTCAAAAAACATTTAGATTATATGCATGTGTGAACATTGAAATTGGATTACATATCGTATATCAAGCATGAATAATGTAATGGATAAAGCATCAGACCTGTTCTGATACCATTTTGTTGGGGGTTTGGGCGAAAGGCGCGGCTGAAGCGCGTTTCGAGCGAAATCGTAATTTAAACTTTTTCAAATTACCGAATAAATTATTCAATATCAAATATGAATAATTTATTCATATTTCACCTAAACCTATTTATTTGATATCAAATAGCGATATAAATATAAAGGAAACGTCGCGAAACTTTTACGAAAAAAGTTTTTCCTCAAAATGACGCAAAATGCATTTTTGACCGAACCGACCACCCAACACTTATGAGGAATACCCAGGTCAGCCCCAATAGTATTAGGGCAGTTCATGGGCTGCCCGACAGTGATGAACTCACTGTTTGGACAGTCATCACCCGGTTGGCTCAAAAGTCACCCGGTAACGCCGTTTTTCACCGTTTTTCGCTTATTTCTACTCATAAACACTTTCCGGCAATTGTTCCAACTCCCAAAACATATCCAATACATTCATATGACATCAAATTCATCAAAAAAAATTTCCATTTTTTCCAGAACTGATCCAGAAACCGAAATTACAAAATTTCATGCTTTAAATCCAATTTTCAAGATTAATCAAATTAATCAAAACACCAATCAAAGTCACCACACAAGAACAATTCTAGGCATTACAAGAGTGGTCATAACACTCTAGAATGGAAACATATCATCAAATGATCAAATTTGATAAATATTACAATAATACTACCCAAATCAACTTCACACATGTAAAATACTTCGATCTCCATCCACCACAACCAAAAGCCCCAAATTTTATGGAAAGAAGAAACCCTAGGATCTCATAAGATCATCAAGAAACATGAAACAAATTTTCTAAGCTTAGGGAGTGAAGAATTACCTTTAATCCTTGTTTTTCCTAAGCCTTTTCTTTGATTTTCTTCGTTTCTCTTCCTTGAACAATCAAGAACTATTTGAGAGAAATTTAGGTTGAAGTATTCGGCCATGGTGGTGAAGATAGGGAAAATGAAAATTTTTTATCTTAAAAAATCCTCATTGCCGACATTAGGGGGTAATTTTGTCATTTGCCACATTTAATCCAATTAAATATATATTAAACTTTATGTTATCCAATCAAAATTGCACACATTAAGTTTAATTAAATCATGCCATTTGTTCCAATAATAACTAACCATATTTCATAACATTTATGAAATATATATATTATTTAATCATGTAAATATTTAACAAATACAAATACATATATTTATGGCATGTGTCAAAATCTCATTTGACGATTAATTAATTTGTATCTAATCGAATTATGTATCAAATACAAATACACAATAATTATGATTGACCAAAAATACCCTTATGCATGTGTTATCGTTTAACCGATTAAACGATCCCAAATAACTCATTTAATCCGGTGAAGTATTATGAATAATCCGTATTATTCATAACACGTTGCCAAAGTGCTCAACGAGTACACTTCATATTGTGGGACTCTCTAAGTTTAGGTTTATCCGTCAGGAAATCCAATTTCGTGTCCATAATTCACCCACTCATGAATCATGACGACTACAGATAATCTCGCTAAAATATGCAAGTCGAGGTCATTGCATACGTATAATCCTTCTGTCACAAGCTATCCATATTATATCTGGGATATAGATAAGAACGTCAAATCTGTTCGGTATAATATAGTCGACTTTCAATTTACGATCTCTAAATAACACTCGGAACTGGTTTCCGAAGTTATACCACAGCCATGGATTTACTAGATCGTAAACACGTGTAGGATGCCTATACCCTGTACACAGGACTGACAGATCCTCTCTTGATACACACAAGATATCATGAGCATCAGTCCACACCCAACGAATAGGCGGAGGTCTGATCTAAATAGATCGGTGATGTGACTGCCATCAAAGTATGGAGGATAACTCATATATCTACAGTGGTATCTCAAGTCGAATGACCATTATGCTCGCTCAACTCGAGAAGATTCCTATTGACGTTGATGTACCATCTATTATGAAATCTTCAGTGAATCGTTCAGTGTTTACCAAATAAACACCTACATATCTATACGAGTCTCCCGAGACTCATGGTTCACTGGGATAAACCATCGACCCAAGTCACGATATACGACATGTACTGGTCTCAGCGGATTTTACTAACCGACTCGTGCTAGTAAATCTTGACCAGGAACTTTAACTAAGGATATACATCTAATAGTGTGCTTCCCAATGTCAATTACAAACTACGTTGTAACTGCGTACTATATTGTAAATCCTAGGGTATTTGTCTAATATACATGTATCACTAAACCAGATTTAGTTTCGATCTAATCTTAATCAGATATCTAATTGTAATTAGATCGAATAAGTGTATAAAGACAAGGGTGTTACCATTAAATTAGTAATATCATGGAAAATAGAATTGCTCGTATTCATGAATCAGACATAAATACGATCTGAATTGGCACTCAATGTACCAACCCTAATAGTAGGGGAATCTCGCATAGGTCCACTGCAACCGCATCCAGAGAGTCGCCACTCCCGAATCGTAATTGTATCTCCCCTGATTTCAGCCGTCTACTTTCTGTCGGCACCTGTGACGAATTACAAATATGAATATGATAAGAATAATCTAAAATCCAACTGGATGACATAGCTTCACAAGCTAATGAGATATCAATAATAGGAAAAATAAATATACCTGAAGTCAATACTTTTTCCTTCCTTACTTGAGCGAGGTAGTCCGGACAGTTTCTTTTCTAGTGCCTTATTTTCTGGCAGTAGTGGCACCTGTCCTCAGTAGCTCTCTTGGGCTTCGCGATCTTGCCCTGTGGAGGAACATTTGTACCCTTCTTTTTCATTCCCTTTGACTTCTTCTTCCCTTTCGACTTGGACTGCGAAGAAGCGGAAAGTGAAGTGGGTTTAGGAGGGCGAGTCGACACTCTCTTCCTTAAATCTTCCTTCGCCGTGAGAAGCATCCTATGAAACTCTTGGTAAGAACACTAAATCCCATTCATATTGAAGTACATCACAAATTGGCGATAAGATCTCGGGAGCAAACCCAGAATGACGTTCCGTCCCAGAATATCGTTGAGAGGGAAATTACTGTGTCTCAATTGTTCGATCAGATTAAACAAATGAAGCACATGTGCGTTCACAGCTTGTCCCTCGTCATGTTTTGAATGGAACAGTTCCATTACTACTCTGTGAACCAAGACTTGTTTTTTGTTCATGAACGATTCACGGAGTCGTGTCATCATAATATATGCATCAGACACCTCAAAATACTGCCTCTTAAGCTCCGATGTCAGTGAACTGAGAATAAATTATCTAACCCTTAGATGATCATCTTTCCATCTCTGGAAAGTCTCAAATTCCTCCGGTGTCGCATCCTCAAATACGGCAAGGGGCAAATGACCCTCCAATACATATCCAATCTTCTCGAATCCCAGGACAATCCTCAAATCCATATCCTAATTTGTAAAGTTCTCAGCGCCTTTAAGTTTATTTAGCTCCAACATACGAGCAAAAGGATTGTTCGAAGAAGCCGCCATCGCAAATATATTATATAGATAGCGAATAAATGGTTAGCAGACAAAAATAGTTTCATATAATATCAAAAGCATTAAATAGATCATGGATTTTTAATCTAAAAATATCCCTCCAACTATTTCATGTAAAACAGTAATCCCCAAACAGAATACAAAGTATGCATTAATCAAATTAAACATAATAGTGAAAGGTGGACCCCATGAATATATTTCAGCTCACAGCTTTGGCACGATCTCGCCTACGTATATTCATTAGGTAGACAACTCATTGTCGATCACTCAACAGTGACTCCTGGGGTTTTGGTCATGTTCGTTTCTCGTTGTGACATATTTGGCAGGTTCACAAGGAGGCGTACCAAGGTTAAACTTGTCAATGATAAATTCAAGATACTTGCATGACCCTAACAGCTTTGGCATGTTCAGGATTCCGCTTTCGCTTGAATTTATCTAATATCAAATATTTATCTGGTACGAATAATATGTTCAGGATTCCGCTTCCGCTTTCGCTTTGGCATGTTCAGGATTCCGCTTTCGCTTGAATTTAAATAGGGATTTTTCGCAAAATATGTTATTCACTTTATTTAATCAAATTAAATAAATATAAGCATGCATAAAGTAAAGACAAGACTAAACATTGAATTTAAAGGCATATTCATATCATACGTTCAGAATCATATTCGCTCTGATACCAATTTTGTTGGGGTTTTAGGAGGCAATTCCGGGTAAACGCAGCGGAACAGGGAAAATCAAAATTTTCCGATTTCAATTATTTTTCTTGAGTAATTAAAATAAACTTATTTATTCGAATTACTCAATACTTAAAAACTGAATTTTTATCCAAAAATCAGATTTTTCATTAATTGCCGAGAGACCCCAAAACTTTATATTTTGTTCATTGTAGTCCTAATTTGTCAAATACAAATTCAAGTGATATCAAATTACTACCAAAATGATTTATACATGTCTAATACATCAAAATACAAGTTGCAACAAAACACCAATTTTTTTACAATTGCTGAGAGGTCCCTGAATTTTTCAGGATTTGCAATTTGATCCAATCTTATTCAAAACAAGTCAAGATGAAATTCAATCAACACCAAATTAAATATACATTATATATATATATATATATAATTATACAACACATATATGAAAATCCCCAAATTTGGATTAGGTTATGAATCCTAATTTCTCAAATTTTCCAATTGACCAAATTACACCAAATCAAACAAATTCAACACTTTAATTCAATCTTTACAACACCAAACATGTCTCACCACTTTGAAACAACTCAAGAACAATTATGAAAGAAAAAGAAAGAAAAAAAACTTATATATTTTTTCCTTGATTGCCGAAAATGGAGAAAAAATAATAGCCAAGTATTCATTTTTGTTTCAATTAATTAAATGAAAACAATTTAGTTTAACATGTGGTATTTGATCATTAAACCATTTAATGAAATTCACCAAGTGTTACTAATCATATTTGGCCATTTGCTAACTAGATAAATATAAAAGATATTTGTTATTTAATTAATTTAATCATTTAACTTTTAAATAATCAAATAATTAAATACAAATATCTTAAATATATGTATTATATTTACATTAAATAATCAAAATACATATATAATAATATATTCCAAATATCACAATTTGATATTTAATTAATGTGCATTTAATAAAATCAAATATTAAATACAATTACACATTAATTAAGAAATGACCAAAAGATCTCAATCGCATGTATTTTCGTTTAACCGTTAAACGACTTATAAATAATCAGTATTATTAATAAAAGTTGCCCTAGTGCTCTACGAGTGTATTTCATTAGTGAGACTCTCTAGGTTCAGACATATCCGTCATGAAATCCAATTTCATGTCCATAATCTACCCACCTGTAAATTATGAAGAACACAGATAAACTCTCTGAAACATACAGGTCGATGTCATTGCATACGTATAATCCATCTATCACAGGTATCCTGATTATTCCAAAGATATAGATATAAATGTCAAATCTCTATAGATATAATCATGTTGACGTTTCTATTAGTATTCTCTTAATAACAATTAAACTCACTTCTACAGTGTACCACAAGCCCATGGATTTAACATATTACTAATTCCATATTGAATACCTATGCTCTGTACATATAACTGACAGATCCTATATTGATACACAGATGATATCCTGAGCATCAGTCCACACCTAACGAAAAGACGGAGGTCTGATCTGAATAGATCATTGACGTGACTGCCATAAAAGTGTAGAGGATAACTCATATATCCACAGTGGTATCTCAAGTCAAAGAATCACTATGCTCACTCAACCCGAGAAGATTCTTATTGACGTTGGTGTATCATCCATTAAGAATCTTCGATGAGTCGTTCAGTGTTTATCCGATATAAACACCTACATGTCTATACGAGTCTCTCGAGACTCATGGTTCCTTGAGAAACCATTGGAATTCAATATTCCAATATACAACGCGTACCGGTCTCAGTGGGTTTACTTACTGACCAAGTAATAGTAAACCTTGACCAGGAACAGTTAAAAATTGATGTTATTATGATACAACTCATTGATAGTTGCGACGCTTTTGCAACAGTATCATAACCAATCATTCTAAGGTCATTTATGTCTTTACCATATAAAGAATTGTTTATATTAAAGAAAATGTTTATTTTATTCATTAATAAAATATTTACACAAGTATTTACAGGGAAATACACAAGAAATTGGCACTCTGAGCAACAACCATAACAAATAGATGTATTAATCAGTATAATGAAATATCGAATTCGACCACATAAGTTTAAGATCACATGGTGCTATTATCTTAGATCACATGTTGACTTGTACGATAGAATCATGATTCACTAGTATATCATCATTCGACTATTCACGTCCTATAAATAAATGTTATATGTGTAGACACTGTATTTTTGCATGTAAGTCCCGATGATGAGTCTCATTTGGAGACACTACCTTTTAAGTCGAGGAAGTAGCGGGAAACGGTCGTCGGAAGGGAATTAGTATCTTTGTTAGATTTTATTCGCTTGTTTAGCTCCAGGCTCACTTGTTGGACCTCCGTTTTAAAGCACCCTTAGCCCAAACCCCATAAGACACACACCAAGCCCATCTCACCCAAGCCCAATCCAAGAAATAATTAAAACCAATTAAATTGAAATTAAATTAAAATCTAATTGAAATTAAATTAAATTAAATTTAAATTAAATTCCTAATCTAATTAATCACCTACCAAAATAAAATAAAACAAATAAAATCTAAATAATCACCTACCCAAATAACAAAATTACTTACACAAATAAAGAAATCTCATGCCTAATCAAGACAAATCAAATATAGATTTTCCTAGTAAGACACTAATTGGTTTGTTCACTTATTTAAAACCCATGCACAAACAAGCAAACCCTAATGCATCACTATAAAAAGAAACACATTCCAACCCTTGCAATCTCTCTCTGACCTCTCACGCAAACAAGCACAAAGAAACCCTTAAAGCCACAACCCACTCGGACTTTCTCTCGGCCACAAACCAAGAGCAACGTGAACTGTAAGCCACCAAACGAACAACAACGCAGCCCTTATAAGCCACAAAGCCCCTTACAAATCGGCGATTCAGTCACGCAGACCTACTCCCCTCACGCACACATCAGCCACTATCCATACCCTCACGCACTAAGAACCCACACTGCCACACTCACGTTAAAAGCCAAGACCACTCACTCCTTCAACAGCCATTAACCCTCACGTTACTAGCCCCCACAACAATAGATAAGCCCCTAATTGCAACCACACACGTCCCTCATTCAGCCTTCACGCACGTTCCCCTCACTATCGCACAACCATCCCTGTAAAATACAGCCGAAAAACTGCTCCCAAAACTGCCCCGTAATCACCGAAAAACTGCACTGTTTTACACCCCATAATCACCGAAAACCAGCAGCAAGAGTACCCCAAAACAGCCCCTTCATTCACCAAAACAGTCCTCTTAAAACAGACCCAAAAACTACCCTAAAACAGTAAGAAATCAGCAGCCAAAAACACAGCAAACAACAGCAAAAAATGCAACAAATAGTGACTAAAATACAGCAGCAAAACAGCAGCGAAACGGAGTCAAAACAGTAGCTTGAGCAGCGAAACAGCGAGGAAAGACGCAAACCAGTGAACCAGAAAAGTTACGGAGCTTTAACCCTTCCGATCACCGTGAAACGCGAATCCGAGAGTCGGCGAAAAAGGTTAGACCTGATGGCACTTTTCACATCCATTTTCATTCATATTTTCACTGTTTATTGAATCTTATTTGCATGATTATTGTGGAGTGATGCATGTTGTGGCCCTTGAATAGATAGAAAATGCATGTATTGTGAAATGGTGTATGTTGTGGCCCTGGAATAAAACGGAAAATGTGTCGCCTCTTGTGGTATATAGGATGGAAACCCGGACATAAATTTCGTAGCCGATTCCGAATGGACGGTAGTATGATCTGTACTCAGGATACAACTCCACGTATCGCTTGAGTAAACGGCGCATATTTTATTTTATGTTGTTTTGATTCGTTTATTATTCGCTATTTGATTTCTGCACGTTATTTGTTTGTGTAATGATGTGATAAAGCGCACGGGCTTAGTAAGTTGGATCAAATGTTCTCCATTTCGAGGGGTTAAAATCCTTTACCACGATGCTTCGCCGCTCCGGATGATGTATATTCGGTTGGATGTAAGATGTGTTTAATCGGGTATACAAAGTCCGATATTGCTATCTTTATTTTTATATGCATGATGTCATTAGCGTATGGGCATAGTAAGTTGGATTAAAGGTCCTTTATGTCGAGGGGTTAAAATCATTTACCACGATGCTTTGCCGCGCCTTTTAGCCTGTTATTATTTATTAGGTGTCATCTATTCATCTGTTCACGTATGTGTCATGTTGTTTACTGCATTTTGGAGGTCATTGTTGTAACCACATTCGAACGCGTTTCAGAACGCCGCACGAACGCATGTTTTCTGTCTCAGTTCGTTCGAACGCGTTTACGAACTCTACTCGAACGCGAACCTTCTGTTTACTATTCGAAAGCGGCTAGGAACGCCGCACGAACGCCCACGGTAAACAGGCCTTTTTCCATCACATCTCATGCACGGTTGCTCATTCTGTCATTTACCTTTTTGATTATTCATGTTCTCGCAGCTAGTCATTTATTGCGTTCACAAGATTACATGTTCGTTTCCATGATGCATGTTTACACGGTAGTTATCTACTTATGCTTCCGCATTCATCCATTCAACATGTTTATGAAGTTGTATACTTGCCGTGTTTCAATTCATCTTTATGCATGCAAATTCGGACATAGATTACATGCAAATAGGTTGTATGCAAATTTGGACATAGATTCTAGGCAAATAGGTTGTATGCGAATATGAAAATGCGTTACATGTAAACTTATATATGAGCCTCGTACTTATGCATGCGAACTTAGGAGTAAATTATCCTTGGAAATATATGTTGCTAGATTCGATTAAATTAATGCACAAATCACATCATTACAAGTGGCATAAGTAATTGACCATTCTGAACCCAATGGTTTGAGGTCTTCCCTTGCGAGGGGTGAGTGCGGCCTTAAATCTTTTTTCCGGTTCACACCGGGTGGCGACTCCATTATTTCTCCGGTTTAGTTCCCCCGCGGGCTATTATGTACTCACAACCGGGTCGCGAGCCCGGAACAGCATGCGTCGCCCAGTTTCTGTGTCCCACAATATGATATTGAGTTAATTACGTACAAAGTCATATGTGATTCAAGAAGGGATCTGGTAACTTTAATAATAAAAGTAAAGATGTTACGAGAAAACTCAAAGATAATCATGGCCACAGTTCAAGAACCACCGGTTCCGATTCCTGAACCAAACCACCATTTAATGATTTAGTGAACCGTCGTGTAACATCCCAATCCGTGAATGTTATCGGCAGATGACAGATTTCCACTGTCACCTAAGCCTCCAACTGAAACCGGAAATTAACCATATATTGAAACATCCTCTCATCAAAATAGAATAATTGTGTGAACATAAAAATAAAATGTCACGTACACAACCCAGTTGCGATACAACAACACACATATATACGCAGGTTATACATTATAGAAACCCAAAAGAAACTACATTCTATATGAATGTAGACACAACATGACGAACCCAATAAAACTAGTGATTGTAGTGCTGCTTCTGTCCCAGATCCATGTCTCCAAAAAATACAGTATTGGCTCACCAATTGAAAAGTCATGCAAAAATTGGAGAGTGGGGGTGAGTCCTAAAGAACTCAGTGAGTGGAGCTATAAAACTAGAAAACAACAATGTTAGAAATACTCATGTTCAGTGCAATAACTTTCAGAATTCATAAATCATAAATCAGAGTTTTTCTTTTTAAAACTTTCAAGAATCGATTAAGACAACATCAGTATCATCATCAGAAATATCATCGGTCATCTGCACATAATCATTTGACCTTGGGGCGTTGTACGCACAGTCCCCAAGCCACTAAACCAGACAACAGTTGTGTTATCAGTGCCACCAACCTATCTCTGAAATATCTGTGTCTGGAGGCGTTGTACTCACAGTCCCTCTAGCCCAATACACAGGATTTAGAGGCATCTGTCATCTCTAGTCATGTATCATGTCTGCAGACGTCTATATCCGCTATCAATACCGATATACATCAATGTCATGTCCGTCAATTTCATATCTATATCAAGTAACATTTGAGGTGAGTTTTTCCCACATGCCTCCAAAATCATAAATCCATATATTTTAAATAATTTTCATCATCAAAACATTTATCAGAAACCAAGCTTTATCAAAGCATAAATCATATTTCTCATTCACACGAAATCAGCATTTTAAGTAAAACAAATAAATCAATGTTATGTAAAATAATAGCCAAAATCACATTCAAAACTCTGAAATAAGTACTCCACTCACAGTGCTAAGGCAAGTCGAGTGTGGTATGCGGCGTCGGTGACCTCCGAGTGGCTTATCGTTGATCTAATGCTAAAGAAACCGTTAGTTTTCTTGTAATCAATGAGAAAAGTATATGCAATCAAAAGTCGATGTTCATGCTTATGGTATAACTTATCATGTGGTTACACATCTATACAAAGCCCCTAGAGTGCCCCCAAACATCTTAGGATTAAACTGGAATGGTTTTTAAATAAATCCAGGAACTGCGCCTAGCGTCGCGACGCAGCCCTTCTGCGCATCAAAATTCTAGTAGCCATCCTCGGACCACGCGTTACGACGCACGGTCTTTTACGTCGTGACGCGAACCAGTTTCCATGACCCAGATTTTTAATTACACTTCATACACCATTTCTTCAACACCTCACAAACTACAAGCATAACAAATACACCAATTAGCATCAATTCACTCTTTAATACCACCTCATAACCAAGTCATATACAACATAACATCAATTTCACCATCAAACAACTATTTATAAACCCCAACTCAATTTCACACTTCTCCAATTCCTTAACTCAAAATCATCATCAACTCATGCCAATAACAAGCTTCAAGCATCAAACCATCAAAACTCATTAATTCAAAAATCTGGATCTTACCTTTCTCACCTTGAATCAATTTATTTCTTCTCTAATAGAGATCCATAAGCTTCCTTTTATCATTTCTAAGCTTGAATGTGGCTTTAGTGCATTTTTTTTTTGGGTTTGAGGGATGAAAGTTTCCTGCAACTAAGCTATTAAGCTATGGACTTGTTTTGGAAAATGAGAGAGAATGGTGAAGGTGAGGAAAATCGTGGAGTGTGAGGTGGGGTTTGTATTCTTCTTCTTTTCTTTATTCAAAACAAAGCATGTGATGGACATTTGTTAACAAGGCTTAACAAATGTCACCAAGCCTTGTTAACATATGTCATAAGGTTTAAGTATCAATAAACATTTTCCAACATAATGATATAAGTCCAACTATTAAAACTTTTATCGGATCTTAATATATTAACCCAAATATTATAAACATTGCGATTAAGATCGGGTTTTTATGCCATCTCCAGATTTATTCGCTACCTCTCAGAATAATTTAATCTCAGTCACTAAATTACTACTCCAATCAAGTTATGAAATTCAAGTCGTTACAAATTCTCCCCCTCTTAAAATGATTCGTCCTCGAATCAAAATGCTTAAATTATAATGAACATACCTTCTTCAAATAAATGAGGATATTGCTCTTTCATGATAGCTTATGGCTCTCAAGTCGTCTTTTGCCCTTGTGATGTTGCCAAACCACCTTAACTGAGGGAATCCACCTAGACCGTAATTTTCTCGCCTCTCTGTCCACTATAGCTACTGGCTGTTCCAAATAGGATAAATCTCGACAGATATCAACTGTTTGAGGCTCTAAAACATGAGATTCATCGTATAGGTATTTCCGTAGCATAGACACATGGAACACCGGATGTATTCTATCCATATTAGGTAGGAGTGCTAACTCATATGCTCTACCTCCAACTCTGTGAAGTATTTGAAACGACCCAATATATCTAGGGCTAAGCTTACCTCTTTTGCCAAATATCATAACTCATTTAAAATGAGATACTTTTAAAAATACCGAATCACCTACGTGAAACTCCAAATCTTTTTTTCGGTGATCTGTATAACTTTTCTGGTGACTTTGAGTCGTCTTCATCCTTTCTTTAATCAACTTCACATTTTCCACTGCATCATGTACCAAGTCAGGCCCAAGCAATTTGTGTTCTCCTGTTTCGAACCACCCCACTGGTGACCTGCATTTCCGACCATATAAGGCTTCAAAAGAAGCCATCTTTATACTTGCCTGATAGCTATTGTTATAGGCAAACTCTAGAAGTAGCAAATGTTGGTCCCAACTACCTTCTAAATCTACTACACAAGCTCGTAACATATCCTCCAAGGTTTGAATGGTTCGTTCCGATTGCCCATCTGTTTGAGGATGGAAAGCTGTACTAAAACGTAACTGAGAACCCAAGGCTTCTTGGAATGATTGCCAAAATTTAGATGTAAATTGAGAACCTCGATCAGAGATTATTGAAACAGGTATCCCGTGTAATGACACTATCTTATCCAAATACAGCCTATCATACTGAGCTGCTGAAAAGTTAGCCTTTATAGGTAGAAAATGTGCGTATTTCGTCAACCTGTCTACAATCACCCAAATAGAATCATACCATTTCGAGGTACGAGGAAGCCCAGTTATAAAATCCATAGTAATCTTCTCTCATTTCCATTCAGGAACATCCAAACTTTGAAGTTTCCTTGCGGGTCTCTGATGCTCTGTTTTGACCTGCTGACAAGTAAGACATTTAGCAACAAACTTCACTACATCCTTTTTTATACCATCCCACCAATATAGGTCTTTTAGATCATGGTACATCTTAGTAATTCCAGGGTGCATAGTATAAGATAAGGCATGAGCTTTTTCTAACAACGAGTTTCTCAACTCAGGAACTGAAGGAACAACAATTTTGCCTTTCTTTCTCAAGAAACGGATATCCGTTGGGCTGACAGCAAGGAGCAACGGCTTGCTGCAGCCTTTAAATTTTTTTATTATTATTTTTTTTGTAAAATCTATTTACTAAATTAGCCTTTATAACATTAATAAAACGACTAATTTTAGAGGCAATTTAGATATCACAAAAATAATCAAAAAGTAAAAAAATATGGGTTATTCTTCATTTTTTCAACAAATCAATTCTCAATTCTTTCAATTTCTTTAATTATCTCATTCTCAATTCTCTCATCTTCAAAATTTTCTATTGATTTAATTTTACAATTCTTCAATATTAACAAAAAAAATGAAAGCTCATCTGAGAACATCATGTCAAATGTGCCAACCCAATAGAGCGGCCAAAGTATCGGTACATAGAGAAGAGAAGTTGAATCTTCATCTTCCGATATTTTCAAAATTCATTTTCATTTAGTTGAGACTGAAAATAAAGGCTCAAGAGCAATATGCAACTAAGGATGACAAAAAAACTTGGGTCTGGTCCAGCCCGCCCGGGAGTAAAAAATCTCGGGTCCAGCCCGCGATGCAGAGGATCGGACTTAAAAAAATATTAAATATATTTATATAATAAATTATATATATAAATATTTATATAATAAATTAAAAATATATTTAATTTTTTTATTAATAAAAAATTGGGCCGGATAAAGCCTGGCCTGACCCGGTAGACGCTCGGGTCGGGCTTTTCCTGGACCTGAGCCAAAAAACTTACATGGCTCGGGCCGGGCTTATCAAAGCCTGTGCTCGGCCCGACCTATTGTCACTCCTATATGCAACTATTGTGGTGTATCTTACAAATTTACTTGCGGCAATGACAATATGAAAAAGCACTTTGCTAGACATCATGCTGCTGAAATTGGACTTGATACAACACAAACTCAAATTGGCATATATGCTTCATCTATTAGAGGTATGAGTTCTTTAGATTTATTTAAATATTTTGATGTTAAAAATAGAGAATAGTTTGCTAAATTTATTTGTATGACACATTTTTCTTTAATTTTGATGAAAAAATTATTTTTACTAATTATGTTCGAAATGCTTTAAATACAGCTGCCTGTAAAATGCCTAAAAATACAACAAAATGATAGATTTTTAAATTATACAAAGACGGTAAAATTATTTTAAATGAAATATTTAATGATATCAAATGTCGTCTTTCTATTTGTTCAGATATTTTGAGTGACAATTGGCAAACACACTCATACATGGGCGTGACTTGTCATTAGATTGATGCTTCATGGAATATAAAAAAACGACTTATTGCATTTGGAGTTTTTTATGAGCATTATACTGCACAAAATATTTATAGAATGATTAAAGTAATTTTGATGAATATGGTTTATTAGGTAAAATTTTAACAATTGATTTTGACAATGCATTTGCAAATACTGCATCAATTAGAGATTTAAAAGAAATTAGGCAACCAATTTCGGGGGTTGATTTTTTCATATTCGTTGCATATACCATGTCTTTAATTTACGTGTTCAAGATGGTCAGACTTATTTATAATATCACATTAATCCTATTAAAATTGCACTTAATTGTATTTGGTCATATTCTAATGTCAGGAGAGCATGGATCAAGTCTTATAAATTAAATGATGTTAAATCGGTAAAAATTTTACGAGATGTTCCAACTCGTTGGAATTCAACTTATGTTCTTTTAGCTCAAGCTTTTCAATACAAAAATATATTATGTAGTTTTTTTCCCAACATATTCCATATATAACACTTTTTCCTAGTCAATGAGATATTTGTGAAAAAAATTAGAAATTTTAAAAGTTTTTAATGATGCTACAAATGTTTTTAGTGGAGTTTATTATCCTACAATAAATTTAAATATTAATGATACTGTTTTAATTGAAGTTAATGTTGTTATGAAGAGAAAATGATTAACTTATTTAAAAGATATTTCATTGATTTATCTGTTAGGGTTGGTGCTCGAAGTGCCAATCCGGATCTTATTTATGTCCGATTCATGAATACGAACAATGTCTTTTTCCATAATATTACTTATTTAATTGTAGCACCTCTTGTCATTTATATACATATTCAATCTAATTATGATTAGATATCTAATTATGATCAGATTGAAACTAAATCTGATTTAGTGATACGTGTATATTAGACAAATACCCTAGGATTTACAATGTAGTGCGCAGTTATAATGTAATTTGTAATTGACATTAGGAAGCATCACTATAAGTTGTATATCCTTAAATAAAGTTCTTGGTCAAGATTTACTAACACGGGTCGGTTAGTAAAATCTGCTGAGAGTAGTACATGTCGTATATTGTGACTTGGTCTGATGGTTTATCCCAATGAACCATGAGTCTCGGGAGACTCGTATAGACATGTAGGTGTTTATTTGATAAACACTGAATGACTCACTGAAGATTTCCTAATATATAGTATGCCAACGTCAATATGAATATTCTCGAGTTGAGCGGGCATAATGGTCATTCGACTTGAGATACCACAGTGGATATATAAGTTATGCTCCACACTTCGATGACAGTCACGTCACCATTTATTTAGATCAGACCTCCGCCTGTTCGTTGGGTGTGGACTGATACTCATGATATCTGGTGCGTATCAAGATAGAATCCGTCAGTCCTGTATACAGGGCATAGTATCCTACATGTGTTTGCGATCTAGTAAATCCATGGTTGTGGTATAACTTCGGAAGTAAGTTTCGAGTGTTATTTAGAGATCGTAAATTTGAAAGTCGACTATATTATATCATAAGGATTTGACGTTCTTATCTATATCTCAGGTATAATATGGATAGCCTGTGACGGAGGGATTAAACGTATGCAATGACCTCGACCTGCATAGTTTAGCGAGATTATATGTGGTCGTCATAATTCATGAGTGGGTGAATTATAGACATGAAATTGGATTCCGTGACGGATAAAACTAAACTTAGAGAGTCCCACTATATGAAGTGTACTCGTTGAGCACTTGGGCAACGCATTATGAATAATATAGATTATTCATAATACTTCATCAAATCAAATAAGTTAATTCGAATCGTTTAATTGGTTAAACGAAAACACATGTTTTAGGGGATTTTGGTCAATTAATAATTAATACGTATTTGTATTTGATACATATTAATTATTTGTCAAATGAGATTTTGACACATGCCATTAATATATGTTTTTGTTATTTAAAGTAAATTAAAATACATATATAATAATAATTATATTAATTAATTATTTAGATATTTAAATATTAAATATTTGAATAATTAAATAATATCCATATTACATAAATGTTATGCAATATGATTAATTATTATTGATACATGTGGCATGTTTTAATTAAGCTTAAGGTGTGCAAATTTGATTTGCTAACATAAAGCTTAATATTATTTAATTGAATTAAAT
This sequence comes from Zanthoxylum bungeanum, assembly GCA_019454045.1. Classification (NCBI taxonomy): domain Eukaryota; kingdom Viridiplantae; phylum Streptophyta; class Magnoliopsida; order Sapindales; family Rutaceae; genus Zanthoxylum; species Zanthoxylum bungeanum. The sequence goes on along the minus strand of SKCR01028283.1, from coordinate 86,022 downwards.
TTGAAAGTTGACCATTTTGCCCCCCACTAGGTCGGTCATTTCAAAATTTAAAGGGAAAAATTTTCTTTTCACTTAGATGGCTTCCAATGGCCGAAAACCCCATCTCCCAAATACTCTCAAATTTACTTAATGATTCAAGGAAGGAAAATCAAGAAAATCAAGAAAAAATGCTTAAGGAATTAGGAGAATTAAAGGTAATTCTATATATCCCTAAGCTTAGAAAGCATGTTTCTTATTTTTTGATGATCTAGTAAGATTCTAGGGTTTTTTTTTTTCTTAAGAATTTGGGGTTTTTTTATTTGGAGGATGGATTTGAAGGCTTGGTGCATGTGTGAAGTTGTATTGAATGATGATAGTGTAATATTTATTCAATTTGATCATTTGATGATATATTGCCATTTTAGAGTGTTATGACCACTCTTGTAATGCCTAGAATTGTTCTCGGGTGCTTCATTGGTGGTGTGATTAATTTGATTAATGTTGAGAAAGTTGGATTAAAGCATGAAAAATTTATAATTTTTTTTTACAAAATCAGATATGGAAAACTGGGTTTGTTGTGATGAAAATTGTGTCATATAAATATATTGAATGTGTTTTGGGTGTTGGAACAATTGCCGGAAATTGTTTCGGAGTTGAAATATGTGAAAACAGCTAAAAACGGCGTTACCGGGTGACTTTTAAGCCAACCGGGTGACAACTGCTCAAACAGTGAATTAGTCACTATTCGGGCAGCCCATGAACTTCCCAAGTACTATTGGGGCTGACCTGGGTAGCCCCATGTGCATTGGGTAGTCGGTTCGGTCAAAAACGTGTTTTATGCCATTTTACGGAAAAATATTTTCGTAAAAGTTTCGTGATGTTTCTTAACTATTTATGTCGTTATTTGATATCGAATAAATATGTTTAGGTGAAATATGAATAAATTATTCATATTGGATATTGAATAATTTATTTGGTAATTTAAAAAAAATTAAAATTACGATTTCACCCGAACCGCGAGCTTCCGCTGCGCCCGCGTCAAAACCCCAATAATATCTTATTACCACAGTTTTTTATCCTAGATTTAAATTAGAAGGTTTGAATAGTAGCTTACAAACTTACTATACATATTTAGGAATAGTTGATGAAATTAATATTATAAAATAATAGAAAAAATAAAAATTGATTTAATAGATTTATTTAATGATTATGTTAGTAGATAACTTGCAATCATCAGGACAATCTAGTAGCGAACCCGTAATACATTCAAGACTTAGCGTAGGTGATCGTTGGTTACTACAACGAAATAAAAAACATAGGGATAACACGACTAACAATCCGAAATTAGATAATTATTTATCTACTGATTTCGAGTTTCCTCTAGAAAGTTTAGTGTGTAAAATTTTTCAAGTATTTGACTGATGGAACCGAAATCAAAATGTCTACCATGTTTTATCAATTATTGTTAAAGAGGTGCTTGCAGCACTTGTTTCCACCGTTGCGGTTGAACAAGCCTTCAGCTTAGGAGACAATATTTTGGAAGCGAGACGGTATTCATTACATCCAAGCACTTTAGAAGCAACAATATGTGTGGATGATAGGACCCGAGATGATCTGAGGCAACAAGAAGATGTCCCCGGTGACTTTGAAAACTTATAATGAACACTAAAAAGTACACATTTATTAAAATAAAAATTAATCATTTTACACTTGTAGATTCATTAATCCATTTAATTTAGCATATTTGTAAAATAATAATTAAATTTATGTTATATATATTTTTATTGTGGTTTTTATTTCTTATGTAGGTGAAATAATACTTTAGATGCATAATTAGAAAAATGAACATGACATTTGGATTTTGGAGGCCAAAAACTTGAAAGGGCGTTCTAACAGTGTACAAATTCAGAAATTCCAACCATGCACAATTTTCGTATTTTGACCATAACTTTTGACTCTGATATCGGATTGAGGCGATTTCAATTCCAGATGAAAGAATACTCAAATACATACAACTTTACTGTTGATAAGATGTTCTAGGTCTAAAGTTTTCAATGACGGAATTGATGAAAAATCCAAAGTGTCTTATATGTAATTATTAAAGGCAAAAATAATAATAATAATAATAATGGCAATCCACCAACATCCTCCCAATTGCAATTGCATAGTTTTCCCAAAAAAATGATGATGGCAATCCACCAACATCCTCTCAATCTGGATTTCATAGTTTTCTCTGAAAATTTGTGGAGTTCTAACTCTTGTGTGTTTTATTTTTTTAAAAGCTTTCTTGTAATTTCTTTTTCTTTAAATAATAAAATTATGTGTGTTTTTATTCAAATCATTAGTAACTAATTCCGTCCTGCTGGGGTAAATAGTGAAGCTTTTAATATGAAAATATAGATTAATCTCACTTATATTATAATATATAAATTGTAATCTAATAATTAATACTTAATTTAATTCTGGATTAATTATTGAAAAACTTTGTTAATGCATACATGATTATTTTTATTTATTTGGCATAATTAAGTACCTAACTGGACTTGTTATAGATGAAAGTTATCACTGCCTTTATGGCTGATTTTATATGTTTTGGCGTAATAAATTCTCGAAATAAATTAATGGGGTAGTAATGACAATTTATATATTATAAAAGTGAGATTTTTAAATTTGAAATATTAAAAGTGGATCCCCTAATCCCAATATTTTATTTTATTGTTACAGTCCAATTTTAAATTTTTCAATCACTTCAAACAGCTCAATCTTTTTATTTTCACTTGTGGATCAACCTTGGACTTACCTGGTTATTTTATTACTTCAACACTCTTATACTTGGGAGTAAAGAACCACTTTGTGAGTGTGTCAAGTTTTTGGCGTCGTTGCCGGGGAGTATAATTTAGTAGATAAAATAATAATTTTTCTTTATTTTTATTTTTATTTTCTTTTATTTTTTACTTTTTATTTTGTATTTTATGCATCTCATTTTCCTTCTTCTATACATTTGTGTAGATCCAAAATGTCATGATTGATCCTAAATGAATCTTGAACCCAAACATCCCACATACAGACAGACATTGTACTTAATTCTTCAAGGTTACAGGAGACAGAAAAATCAATTAAATTGTAGCTTGCATTTTGCCAAAGAATTTCTTTAACCATCTTCATCTAGAGATTCTTCCATATTTTTTTGTGAGACCTAATTCGAGAGATTGAGATAGCTGAACGAGAAATTCAATTGAGATATGAATTGACAAGAATCAGATGACGTTTTTAGATCTAATCACTATAATTATATTTTCTTTATTTGTTTTTATTTTCTTTTGTCATTTTATTTTTATTTTTATTTTTCTCACTTTTTATTTTTAGTATTATTATTATTATATTATTATTATTATTATTATTATTATTATTTTATTTTAGTAAGTATTGCATTTGCATATTTAAATTTTAGAATATAGTCTGCAATTAGGTTGCATGAGACATTCGTCTCGATCATCTAGCAGTAGATTAAATAGAGAGTCTCCATCACCATCATCATCAATTAAAATGGCTGAGAACCAAAATGAAAATCCACATGCCCGAGTTGTAAATCCAATTGATCAGTAACAAAACGAGTTTCAACATCATGATCTTAATCATCAAAGGACACTCAGACAATTCATGAATCCCACTAGGAATGGATCACCATCTTGCATTATTTTCCTCCCAGATGCATCACATTTCAATTTTAAACCAGATGTCATCCAAATTTTACCTACATTTCACAGTTTAGAATAAGAAAATCTTTATCATCACTTAAGAGAATTTGAAGAGATATGTAATACTTGCACATATCAAAATTACAGCATGAATATAATTCGATTAAAGTTTTTTCCCACTTCTTTAAAGGATAAAACTAAAATTTGGCTGCATAACCTTAGGTCATGATCCATCAGAACATTGGATGATTTACAAGAGCAGTTTCTAAAAAAATTCTTTCCCCATCATAGAACAAACTCCTTTAAGATGAGAATCACACAAGAGTCCGGGGAAACGCTTTACCAATGTTGGGAGAGATTTAAAGAGATATTGAATATTTTTCCACATCATAGGTTTGAAATATGGAGGCTGATTTCCTACTTCTACGAGTGTTTAACACCCTAAGGTAGACAAATAGTGGAAATGATGTGTAATTGTGAATTTATGGACAATAATCCCGAAGATGCACTATATTACCTAGAAAACATAGCTAAAAATGCACAACAATGGGATACAGTTGGCACTTATGAGTCACCTGTAAAACCATAATCATTTGGTAGAGATATGTTTAACCTTAGGGAATACCATGACCTTTCTACTAAATATGTATCTCTAGCTAAAAAAATTGAGGTATTAGAAATGAGGAAGAATGATCATGTCAAGTGTTGTGATATTTTATATCGTACCGTAAGTGTATGGTGTCAAGTTTTAGTATAAATGAGTTTAGAGTGTCGAACCCACAGGGATTGCGTTAACTCACACTAAATACTACAATTGATAATCTTAACTTTATTTAGACGATAATTAATAAAGATTTAATTAAATAAATAAATATAAAACAATTTGATAGGAGGAACTAATACGATAGAGATTCTAGATCCTGATTTCACCTAGTTGACGCTTATATATTTGTCATGCCAATTAATCATTGTTCAGTTATATGTTTATAAGTCAAGATTCCTAAAATATCCACTCCCTCTCTCGAGTGCCGAGTGAAAATATCATAAATTATAGACTTCGATATCTCTATAAAAATCCAATAGTTAACAACTCATTACGCTTTGTGACTCTATATTAACAACTTCAAAATAACTACAGATTCTCTCGAACTCTATAAAATCCTAGGTCATATTCTCTAGATCCATTCAAAATCCATTCTCTCGAGTGATATATTCTAAACATGTATCATCATATTTGTGGCCAGCAAACACAAAGCATTAAACTCAAAAGAATATAAATAAATCAATAAAACTTCATAACAAAATTGACACACAATTACAAGGTTCAAGCATCAGTTACATCATTCTCCAGAATTAAGGAGTTTAGTTCATGCCAATAGATAAAAAACAATGATAAACAAGTCATGAATCTAATAGAAATTATTAGAGTTCTAATAAAGAAACAATAAGATAAAACCCGAATTGAATCTCTTCCTCTTCGGACGTCACCGCCTTTGTCTCCTCTTGTTGCTCTTCAATCCTCCTCCTTGGATCTCTAAAAATATGTGTTTTGGTGTTTTATGTTGTGTATTAGCCTCTTCCTAAGTCTTGGACGAACTATTTATAGTAAAGGCTAAGAGTCATTAGGTATCTTAGAAAAAACCCTAAAAAATCAAATATGGAATGCGTCTGACTCTCCCACAGCGCCGCAGCTCTTGATTAATGGCGCCATGACGCTTCGGTCTCGGCATTATGTATGGGTGTGATTTGCTTGAGGGCGCCACATCTCCTTTTTGTTGGCGCTGTGGCGCTGTTCTCTCGACCTTTTGGTTGAGATAATAATTTCACAGACGTCGTGGCTCTAGTCCGTGGAGCCGCGGCGCCAGTGAAGGTTTTCCTTCACTAGTACTGCACTCGCTTCCTATGCTCCTGTGCTTGTTCCGTGCTTCCGAAAGTTCCCAAAACACGTGCAAATGTCCCAAGATCCATGTATTAACGCTCCTACAAATAAAACATAAAATAAACTATAAATGACATTAAATTACTCGAAACATAATAAAATAATAGGCTAAAGATGTCTGAATAAGTGAGTATAAACCACACTTATCAAACACCCTCAAACTTAAGGTTTTGCTAGTCCCGGGCAAAAGACAAAATAAAAAACTAAATTCAAATTAACAAATGAAAATTACTAAATTAGCTAAGCCACTTTCGTAGGGATCACGATTGCATTTAGCGTATGCAACAAGCCTTTAAACCCCTAGGTGGCCCTAGTTGACGAGTTATAGTCTCGTGAGGGCTTACAGTGACGATACCCACAAACGTCATTTACACACAATCAAACAAAAATATAAAAATAACAAAAGCATAGTCCCGATAGTTACGTATAAAATTATCCTCAAAGAAAGCTTATAAATGAAATTAAAGAACCTTCAAAGTACACAATGCGACTCAAATCCAAATTCTTGAATAAATTATCTAAGCTAGACTCACAGTGTGTGTGTGTGTGTAAAGGTTCAGTCACAGCTAAGTAAGCCAACTTAATGATTTTGTTTAAAAATTGGGATCGATGGGTCAAACCAACCTAGATATCTCAATTACGCTCTGTAATTGCTTTATTTTGTGCTCAGTATAGTATGATTTTTCTTTTTGTCATTTCTTATCTCTTTTTGCACTTTTTTTTTTCAACTTACCTACCCTTTAAGGTAGCATTTCTCCGCATGGTGGTCATAATACTCACCCATGGGTAGCTTCACGTTTATCGGTTATATGTGGTTTATTTTCTTTCTTTAGAGAGTTTTTTTTTATTTCTATCCATACCATACATCATAACACTAGCAAATCTAGATAGACATCTAAGCAAACGGTCATTCATCAACATGCAATTTCTTCAACTAGTCACCTTGTCAACTACTTAAGTTTTCACTGCTAAAAACCTATAATTGAGTGCTTACAAGTCTAACATAGATCAACTACTCAAGGCATCAAATAAAAGTAAATCGAGCACTTATCGTTTCTAAAATTTCACTCATAAACAAACAAAATTCATCATAGGATTTATGCTTTACTATCAAAGACTAAAAACAAGAAATTTTTTTTTTAAGATTTAAATAAATCAATAAAAAGTAAACAACATGCACACACCCCCAAACTTAAAACTTGCATTGTCCTCAATGTAAGATAAATATAAAGAAACCAGATTAAGGAACAACACTACCGTGCATGGAGTTGATCAGGCTTCTGCTGGTTAGAATTTGGTTACGCGGGCCTTGTGTGTCTCGTGCTACCTGCATAAATAGCATGCAAAACGAATAAATAAACAATAGCACACAATAACAATCAAAATTAAAATTAAAAATAAAATAAAAACAAATAAATGCAAGGGTTGCCTCCCCGCTAGCGCTAAGTTTAACGTTTTCAGCCAGACGCAACCACCCAAATGGTGGTCATGGTAGCTTCTTCTTTTATATCCACTGGCTGCTTTGACATAAACAAGATAACTTGTCAGCTGTGGCATTTTATCCAAATACCATTTACTACTGTTTGGTCATGGTGGAAGTAATCTGCCCAATCTGTGTTTCTAAGGACTTCATTGTTGCCCCGATATTGTCCATGTGTGTCTCAATATTGTCTAGCCTTGACTCATTCTTCTCAAACCTTGCTGAAGTATTAGCAACAAACATGCTCATGAAGTCTTCCAAGGATGATTTTTGCTCAGCTCTTTGATAGTCGAAACCAGATGAAGGTTGCAAGGCATTCTATGTATTAGCATATGACAGGTTTGGGTGATAACGGTTAGGCACATGATTTCCTCTATAGCTGTTGAAGTTCTGATTATTCACATATTGGACTTGTTCAAAGTTCGGATTTCCTTCCAATAACTGCATATTTATAGCCGCCGTTGATTCAATAGATGGTACTCGTGGATTTGTCAGGGCTGCTACTTGAGTAGATAAGGTGGAAATCTGAGCTGTAAGTGCCACAAGTGGGTCCACTTCATATATTCCAGCCACTTTGGTCACCGTAGCACGTTCACTTGGCCATTGAAAATGGTTAATGACCATTTCTTCTAACAAATTATAGGGGTCCTCAGCTGATTTTTTGAATAGAGCTCCTCCAGCTGCTGCATCAACCCCAGATCTATTCGAACCATTCAGCCCATTATAGAACAACTGAATCTGGACCCAGTCTGTATAATCATGTTGTGGCCATCTTCGTAGTAGATCCTTAAAGCTCTCTTATGCTTCATATAGAGTCTCAGTCTCCAGCTGCTTAAATATACTAATTTCTGCCCTCAGTTGAGCTGATTTAGCAGGTGGAAAGAACCTCTCAAGAAATTTCGTGGTCATATCCTGCCATGTCATGATACTATATTGATTGAAGCCAATCTCACGCTTTATCCCGTAAAGAGAATGAGAATAAGCGTAGCCTGATAGCCTATTTACTAACGTCATTCATCTTTATAGTATCTGCGATCTCCAGGAACATCCTTAAGTGCAAGTTGGGATCTTCTACAGCTGAACCCCCAAACTGATTCCTTTGTACCATGTTGATCAATGCAAGTTTTAACTCAAAATTATTGGCGTTGATTGGTTGATGGGCGATCCCAGAATAGGTATCATCAATGACAGGTTTGAAGTAATCTCTGATTGCCACCTGACGTGGGTTGATCTCTCTATTTTCACCCGTCATTGCTTCTTGTTCAATTTTCCTTTCTTTCCTTAGTCTCATCGATGTTCTTTCTATTTCAGGATCAAACAGGAGCGAGTCGAGACTTGTGGACTTTCGCATTTCACTGAAGCACCAAAAGAAAAAGAAAAAGAAAAAATCAATAAACAATATAAAAAATAAAAATAAAATAAATATAACTAAAAATAAAAGATAAAAATCTAAATTAAAGCTAAGATTATTTGGTAATAGTATTAATGTGAATTAAACAAACAATCCCAGGCAACGGCTCCAAAAACGTGTTGTGATATTTTATATCGTACCGCAAGTGTACGGTGTCAAGTTTTAGTATAAATGAGTTTAGAGTGTCGAACCCACAGAGATTGCGTTAACTCGCACTAAATACTACAATTGATAATCCTAACTTTATTTAGACGATAATTAATAAAGATTTAATTAAATAAATAAATATAAAACAATTTGATAGGAGGAACTAATACGATAGAGATTCTAATCCTGATTTCACCTAGCTGTCGCCTATGTATTTGTCATGCCAATTAATCCTTGTTCAGTTATATTGTTTATAAGTCAAGATTCCTAAAATATCCACTCCATATCTCGAGTTCCGAGTGAAAATATCATCAAATATATACTTCGATATCTCCATAAAAATCCAATAGTTAACAACTCATTACGCTTTGTGACTTTATATTAACAACTTCAAAGGAACTACAGATTCTCTCGAATTCTATAAAATCATAGGTCATATTCTCTAGATCCATTCAAAATCCCTTCTCTCGAGTGATAGATTCTAAACATGTATCATCATATTTGTGGCCGGCAAACACAAAGCATTAAACTCAAAAGAATATAAATAAATCAATAAAACTTCATAACAAAATTGACACACAATTACAAGGTTCAAGCATCAGTTACATCATTCTCCAGAATTAAGAAGTTTAGTTCATGACAATAGATAAAAACAATGATAAACAAGTCATGAATCTAATAGAAATCATTAGAGTTCTAAGAAAAAAATGAGAAGATAAAACCCGAATTGAATCTCTTCCTTTTCGGACGTCATCGCCTTTGTCTCCTCTTGTTGCTCTTCAATCCTCCCAATTGGATCTCTAAAAATATCTGTTTTGGTGTTTTGTGCTGTGTATTAGCCTCTTCCTAAGTCTTGGACGAACTAATGTATTTATAGTAAAGGCTAAGAGTCATTAGGTATCTTAGAAAAAACCCTAAAAAATCAAATCTGGAATGCGTCTGACTCTCCCGCAGCGCCGCAGCTCTTGATTAGTGGTGCCATGGTACTTCAGTCTCGGCATTATGTATGGGCGTGATTTGCTTGAGGGCGCCGCAGCTCCTTTTTGGTTGGCGTTGTGGCGCTGTTCTCTCGGCCTTTTGGCTGAGATAATAATTTCACAGGCGCCGTGGCTCTAGTCCGTGGAGCCGTGACGCCAGTGAAGGTTTTCCTTCACTAGTACTGCACTCGCTTCCTTTGCTCTCGTGCTTGTCCTGTGCTTCCGAAAGTTCCCAAAACACGTGCAAATTTCCCAAGATCCATGTATTAATGCTCCTACAAATAAAACATAAAATAAATTATAAATGACATTAAATTACTCGAAATATAATAAAATAATAGGCTAAAGATGTCTGAATAAGTGGGTATAAACCACACTTATCAAACACCCCCAAACTTAATGTTTTGCTAGTCCCGAGCAAAAGACAAAATAAAATAAAAAAAAAACTAAATTCAAATTAACAAATGAAAATTACTAAATTAGCTAAGCCACTTTCGTAGGGATCACGATTGCATTTAGCGTATGCAATAAGCCTTTTAAACCCTTAGGCGGCCCTAGTGGACGAGTTATAGTCTCGTGAGGGCTTACAATGATGATACCCACAAACGTCATTCACACACAATCATGCAAAAATATAAAAATAACAAAAGCATAGTCTCGATAGTTACGTATAAAATTATCCTAAAAGAAAGCTTATAAATGAATTTAGAGAACCTTCAAAGTACGCAATGCGACTCAAATCCAAATTCTTGAATAAATTATATAAGCTTGACTCACAGTGTGTGTGTGTGTAAAGGTTCAGTCACAGCTTGATCTTAAGTAAGCTAACTTAATGATTTTGTTTAAAAATTGGGATCGATGGGTCAAACCAACCTAGATATTTCAATTACGCTCTGTAGTTGCTTTATTTTGTGCTTAGTATAGTAAGATTTTTCTTTTTGTCCTTTCTTATCTCTTTTTGCACTTTATCTTTTCTTTTTCTTTTTTCAACTCACCTACCCTTTAAGGTAGTATTTCTCCTCATGGTGGTCCTAATACTCGCCTATGGGTAGCTTCATGCTTATCGGTTATAGGTTGTTTATTTTCTTTCTTTATAGACTTTTTTTTTATTTCTATCCATACCATACATCATAATACTAGCAAATCAAGATAGACATCTAAGCAAACAGTCATTCATCGACATGCAATTTCTTCAACTAGTTACCTTGTCAACTACTTAAGTTTTCACTGCTAAAAACCTATAATTGAGTGCTTACGAGTCTAACATAGATCAACTACCCAAGGCATCAAATAAAAGTAAATCGAGCACTTATCGTTTCTAAAATTTCACTCATAACCAAACAAAATTCATCATAGGATTTATGATTTACTATCAAAGACTAAAAACAAGAATTTTTTTTAAAGATTTAAATAAATGAATAAAAAGTAAACAACATGCACACACCCCCAAACTTAAAATTTACATTGTCCTCAATGTAAGATAAATATAAAGAAACCAGATTAAGGAATAACACTACCGTGCATGGAGTTGATCAGGCTCCTGCTGGTTAGAATTTGGTTACACGGGCGTTGTGTGTCTCGTGCTACCTGCATAAATAACATGCAAAATGAATAAATAAACAATAGAACACAATAACAATCAAAATAAAAATAAAAAATAAATGTAAGGGTTGCCTCCCCGCTAGCGCTAAGTTTAATGTCTTCAGCCAGACGCAACCACCCAAATGGTGGTCATGGTAGCTTCTTCTTTTGTATCCACTGGCTGCTTTGACATGAACAAGATAGCTTGGAAGCTGTGGCGTTTTATCCAAATATCATTTACTACTTCTTGGTCATGGTGGAAGTAATCTGCCCAATCTGTGTTTCTAAGGACTTCATTGTTGCCCCGATATTTTTCATGTGTGTCTCAATATTGTCTGGCCTTGACTCATTCTTCTCAAACCTTGTTGAAGTATTAGCAAAAAACATGCTCATGAAGTCTTCCAATGATGATTTCTACCCAGTTCTTTGATAGTCGAAACCAGATGAAGGTTGCAAGGCATTCTCTGTATTAGCATATGACAGGTTTGGGTGATAACGGTTAGGCACATGATTTCCTCTATAGCTGTTGAAGTTCTGATTGTTCACATATTGGACTTGTTCAAAGTTCGGGTTTCCTTCCAATAACTGCATATTTGTAGCTGCCGCTGATTCAATAGATGATACTCGTGGATTTGTCAGGGCTGCTACTTGAGTAGATAAGGTGGAAATATGAGCTGTAAGTGCCACAAATGGGCCCACTTCATATATTCCAGCCACTTTGGTCACCGTAGCACGTTCACTTGGCCATTGAAAATGGTTAATGGTCATTTCTTATAATAAATTATAGTCGTCCTCAACTGATTTTTTGAATAGAGCTCCTCCAGCTGCTGCATCAACCACAGTTCTATTCAAACCATTCAGCCCATTATAGAACAACTGAATCTGGACCCAGTCTGCATAATCATGTTGTGGGCATCTTCGTAGTAGATCCTTAAAGCGCTCTCATGCTTCATATAGAGTCTCGGTCTCCAGCTGCTTATATATACTAATTTCTGCCCTCAGTTGAGCTGATTTAGCAGGTGAAAAGAACCTCTCAATAAATTTCGTGGCCATATCCTGCCATGTCATGATACTCCTCATCTGTATTGATTGAAGCCAATCCCACGCTTTATCCCATAAAGAGAATGAGAATAAGCGTAGCCTGATAGCCTCTTTACTAACGCCATTCATCTTTATAGTATCTGCGATCTCCAGGAACATTCTTAAGTGCAAGTTGGGATCTTCTACAGCTAAACCCTCAAACTGATTCTTTTGTACCATGTTGATCAATGCATGTTTTAACTAAAAATTATTGGCGTTGATTGGTTTATGGGCGATCCCAGAATAAGTATCATCAATTACAGGTTTGAAGTGATATCTGATTGCCACCTGACGTGGGTTGATCTCTCTATTTTCAGTCGTCATTGCTTCTTGTTCAATTTTCCTTTATTTCCTTAGTCTCCTCGTTGTTCTTTCTATTTCAGGATCAAACATGAGTGAGTCGAGACTTGTGGACTTTCGCATTCACTGAAGCACCAAAAGAAAAAGAAAAAATCAATAAACAATATAAAAAACAAAAATAAAATAAATATAACTAAAAATAAAAGATAAAAATCTAAATTAAAGCTAAGATTACTTGGTAGTATTATTAATGTGAATTAAACAAACAATCCACGACAATGACGCCAAAAACTTGTTGTGATATTTTATATCGTACCGCAAGTGTACGGTGTCAAGTTTTAATATAAATGAGTTTAGAGTGTCGAACCCATAGAGATTGCGTTAACTCGCACTAAATACTACAATTGATAATCCTAAATTTATTTAGACGATAATTAATAAAGATTTAATTAAATAAATAAATATAAAATAATTTGATAGGAGGAACTAATACGATAGACATTCTAAATCCTAATTTCACCTAACCGTCACATATGTATTTGTCATGCCAATTAATCCTTGTTCAGTTATATTATTTATAAGTCAAGATTCCTAAAATATCCACTCCCTCTCTCGAGTGCCGAGTGAAAATATCATCAACTATAGACTTCGATATCTTTATAAAAATCTAATAGTTAATAACTCATTACGCTTTGTGACTTTATATTAACAACTTCAAATGAACTACAAATTTTCTCAAACTCTATAAAATCCTAAGTCATATTCTCTAGATCCATTCAAAATCCACTCTCTCGAGTGATAGATTCTAAACATGTATCATCATATTTGTGCCCAACAAACACAAAACATTAAACTCAAAAGAATATAAATAAATCAATAAAATTTAATAACAGAATTGACACAAAATTACAAGGTTCAAGCATCAGTTACATCATTCTCCAGAATTAAGGAGTTTAGTTCACGACAATAGATAAAAATAATGATAAACAAGTCATGAATCTAATGGAAAACATTAGAGTTCTAAGAAAGAAACAAGAAGATAAAACTCGAATTGAATCTCTTCCTCTTCGGACGTCACCGCCTTTGTCTCCTCTTGTTGCTCTTCAATCATTCTCCTTGGATCTCTAAAAATATGTGTTTTGGTGTTTTGTGCTGTGTATTAGCCACTTCCTAAGTCTTGGACGAACTAATGTATTTATAGTAAAGGCTAAGAGTCATTGGGTATCTTAGAAAAAACCCTAAAAAATCAAATCTGGAACGCGCCTAACTTCCCGCAGCGCTGCAGCTCTTGATTAGTGGCGCCATGGTGCTTCAGTCTCGGCATTATGTATGAGCGTGATTTATTTGAGGGCGCCGCAACTCCTCTTTGGTTGGCGCTGTGGCGCTGTTCTCTCGGCCTTTTGGCTGAGATAATAATTTCACAGGCGCCGTGGCTCTAGTCCGTGGAGCCGCGGCGCCAGAGAAGGTTTTCCTTCACTAGTACTGCACTCGCTTCCTATGCTCTCGTGCTTAACCTGTGCTTCAGAAATTTCCCAAAACACGTGCAAATGTCCCAAGATCCATGTATTAATGCTCCTACAAATAAAACATAAAATAAACTATAAATGACATTAAATTACTCGAAACATAATAAAATAATAGGCTAAAGATGTCCGAATAAGTGGGTATAAACCACACTTATCAAACACCCACAAACTTAAGGTTTTGCTAGTCCCGAGCAAAAGACAAAATAAAAAAAAAACTAAATTCAAATTAACAAATGAAAATTACTAAATTAGCTAAGCCACTTTCGTAAGGATCACGATTGCATTTAGTGTATGCAACAAGCCTTTAAACCCCTAGGCGGCCCTAGTGGACGAGTTATAGTCTCGTGAGGGTTTACAGTGACGATACCTACAAATTTCATTCACACACAATCATGCAAAAATATAAAAATAACAAAAGCATAGTCCCGATAGTTACGCATAAAATTATCCTCAAAGAAAGCTTATAAATGAAATTAGATAACCTTCAAAGTACGCAATGCTCATTTGATAATATTTATTAAATTTTATCTCCATATGCTCATTTGACAGATATTATCAACATACACGGTAACATATGATCATTGGTTGTGAGTGAAAATTTTGTAATATTCATTTCTCTAATTTGTTGGAGGTAGCACCTAAAGCCGGTGGAATTTATGTTTTTATTCAAAAAAAATAACCATGATTTTGCTTAGTAACCGGACATCTTGCATCTGTAAGTAGTGGTTTTTCACGTAAAACGATAGAGCTTAAGTTTGTAAAAAAATAAAAAATAAAAAATAAAAAATAAATGTGTGTGTGAATAAGTTCGATTTTGTAACCTCTCTAACTCGAGCAATTAAGTCCGTAAGGGTGTTTTAATACTTAGTGCCCTAAGGCCAACTGGTTTGAGAGTCACTGACTCAAAGCTCGTTACATTGGTTAAAGAGAAATTTTAAGGAAATCAGAAACTTCGTCTTTTTAACATCTGAGATCTGACCAATTAAGTCCGTAGTGGTGTCTTAAAATCTAGTGCCCTAAAGCCAACTGGTTTGAGAGTCACTGGCCCAAATCTCGTTATAAGGATTGAAGATGTATTATTTTTTTTAAAAAAAAAAAAAACTATTTGTAAATAATTTTCCATTGCCAAAAAGCTGTAAACTCTAATATAACTCTAAGACAAAAATATTCCTCTACATTCAACAAGACCTGTGAATATTGTGAGCACAATGAATTGATTAAATACCTTGTTTTATGTGTGTATGGAAGAAATGTAAAAAATATAAAAGAATTTACTCATTTAATTATTTAGAAAGAAAGAAAACAATTATTAATTTGGATAAGAATTTGTCTTTTTAAAGTTTTTCGCTTAAATTATTAGGGACTAGTAATAAACTGGTTGATGGGTGAGATGAGCACTAAAAAGTGCACATTTATTAAAAGAAAAATTAATCATTTTACACTTGTAAATTCATTAATCCCCTTAATTTATCATATTTGTAAAATAATAATTAAATTTATGTTTTATATATTTTTATTGTGATTTTTATTTCTTATGTAGGTCTTATGTAGGTGAAATAATAATTTGTATGCATAACTAGAAAAATAGACATGACATTTGGATTTTGGAGGCCAAAACTTGAAAGGGCGTTCTAACAGTGTACAAATTCATAAATTTCAGCCCTGCATAATTTTCGTATTTTAGCCATAACTTTTGACTTTGATATCGGATTGAGGCGATTTCAGTTCCATATGAAAGAAGCCTAAAATGTCTACAACTTTTATGTTGATAAGATTTTATAATTCCGAAGTTTTCAAGGCCGAAATTGATGAAAAATCCAAAGTATCTTATATATAATTATTAAAGCAAAATTATCAACATCCTCCAAACATGCTTGCAATTGCAAATTTACAATTGCAATTGCATCAAGAGGTGCGAGCACCTCTATAAATAGAGGTGCTCAACACCTCAATTTCCTCAGCTCGGATTCCATAATTTTCTCTGAAAATTTGTGGAGTTATAACTCTTGTATATTTTATTTTTTTTAAAAGTTTTATTGTGATTTCTTTTTCTTTCAGTAATAAAATTATGTGTGTTTTTATTCAAATCATGAGTAGCTAATTTCGTCATATTGGGGTAAATGGTGAAACTTTTAATATGAAAATATAGATTAATCTCACTTATATTATAATATATAAATTGTAATCTAATGATTAATACTTAATTTAATTCTGGATTAATTATTGAAAATTTTTGTTACCGCCTACATGGCTGGTTTTATTTATTTGCCATAATTGAGTACATAACTGGACTTGTTATAGATAAAAGTTATCACCGCCTTTATGGCTGGTTTTATATATTTTGGCATAATTAATTTCTGAAATAAATTAATTGGGTAATATTGACAATTTATATATTATAAAAAGTGAGATTTCTAAATTTGAAATATTAAAAGTGGTTTCTTCAACTCCAATATTTTATTTCATTGTTGCAGACCAATTTAAAAATTTACAATCACTTCAAATAACCCAATTTTTTTAATTTTCACTCAAATTATTATTTTATTTTACTAAATCTATTCCATGTGGATTGACCCCGGACTTACCGGGCTATTTTATTACTTCGGTACTCTTATATTTGAGAGTAAAGAACCACTTTGTGAGTGTGTTAACTTGTTCGACAATGCATCTGGAAGTGCAAGTGGAACGAGAGTTGAAGGATCGACAACAACATAGATAATGATGATAAAAAAAAATTAGATTTCAACCATCCAATAAATAAAATAATTTGTTTTTTTTGGTTCTCAAAATAAGAGCAATTTGTTTATAGAAGAGATATAGTGTACCAACTAAAGGTGCAACGTTTGGTGTACTATTATGAGAGAAAAAAATCAAAAATGGAAAAATTTGTTTAAAATTAATTATGATTCATTTTATTAGCATAATTTGTTTACTTTAAGAAGATATAACAACGATCCTTAAAGTAGTTTTGGAAGAAAATTTTAAATTATGTCACATGAATGTTTCCTCGCTGATCAAAAAACGTTAAAATATTTTCAATATATTTTAAAAGTATATATGGCATTATCTATTCAAAATAAAATAAAAAATTGACTTAAACACGCACAATGACGTAGTCAATTTCATTTTCAAGTATCTTAGTAAAATATTTGATGTACGGGTCTGAGTCGTAGGAAAGATAAGAGATAAAAAAAATATACTTTTACTTCTCCACTCATTTACTTAAAAAAGTGGCCTAAACGGGCACATCTATGGTAAGGGTGTTTACGAGTTAGGTCAGGTTGGGTTTTTTAAAAATTTATGAGATCCGATCGGATCGGGTCTCACAAAATTTTAAAAAACCGGACCCAACGGGTCACGCGAAGGTCGGGCCGTGGGTCGGGTCACGTGAAGGAGAAATCCGATCGGGTGCGGGTCGGGTCTGCAAAATTTTTTTTTAATGAATTAATTATTTTGAAATATAAATATTAGTTATTTTATGTCCAAAAAATTATCATATATATAAAGTTTTAATACAACAAAAATAATAAACAAATGAAATAAAAGTAAAAACTTTAAAAAAAAATTTAGAAAAATAATAAAAATTCTATAGGGTCGGGTCGGGTTTTAGTATCAAACCCGTTGCCCAACCCGGAAATTTCGGGTCTGGTCGGGTCAGGTGGAAAATTTACAATTTTTTTTAAACCCGCGCATGTCGGGTCGGGTCGCGGGTTGACCCGACCCTATGAACATCTCTAATTTATGGTACTCAAGGGTAGGCTCAAACATGCAAATTTGACAATTGAACATGCAACTTAAATCATTAAAAATCCAAATTCTACAAATAAATATGAAACTTTTGAAAACATGAAATTAATTTCATATTTATTAGTAAATTTTACATGTTTAATGGTTTAAGTTGTATGTTCAATACTTAAAATAATATATTTATACCCAAAAATATTTAATATTTTGGGTACCATAATAATGGTCAAATTAACAAGATACGATTAATCAAATAACGTAGTTAACTGTATTATAAATAAATTAATTTGTCTAAATCTAAACTGAAGTATAACACAAGATTGATAAATGGATGATATAAATTTAACATGATTAATATGTCTAAGTCTAATCATTTTTTTTTTCTTTTTTGTACATGAACCCACTAACTTAGTGTCATGTTCATGTTGGATTTGACAATTCTTACATTGTCATAATAAGCGTTAAGCTAAAATGATTATGGTAACGAGTATAATTAGGACACTCATTAAAAATTTATTTTATGAAAGATTTATTATAGAAAATGAAAAAAATTGTCAAAATATTAATGACATTTTTTTTTATCAAAACTTTCTTAAAATAAATTCTTAATGAGTGTCCTTATGATACTCGTTAGTAAAAATAATGATGGCTTTGAATTGTTTTAAATTTATAGAGTTTGAGGTGAATTCTTAAAACAAATTTTTTACTGATAAATAATAAAATAATATATCATATTATATATTAAAAATTGAAAATTTTCTGAATTTGAAATATTAATTTTAGATTAAATTTGGGAATCTCATATTCTGTCTGGGTTGACTTTCCTTAAAACAACCCCTAGCTAAAACTAATTTTTTTTACTGTAAGGGGCAAGAAAAATCTAAATTTATTTTTTTATCACTTTATCTTTCAAGATTGAAATTATGATGATAAGTTAAATAGAATTATTTGAAAAATATCCGACCATACATAAAGGTTGCAATTATAGCCAAAACTAGCATATTTATAGGCTTTTGCCGTAATACAGTTGAATTCTAAGGAGATGGAAGCTGAAAATTATTTTGAGCTTTGCTCATTATTACTTTGAAAAAATTTAAAATTATTTAAAAAAAAAAAAAACACTATCTGGTAGGGACTAATTTGAGACCAGTGGGAAATTTGAAAATAAATTATTCATTTTGTCACAAAACAACGAAGTTGATGAAAATAATATTTACATTTTTGTTTTTGTTATAGTTTTAATCGTTTATTAACATTTTACAACTAAAACTAAAAAAAATAAAATATTTTATTATTTTTTCGTTAATTAATAAATATTAGTATTAAAATATAATAATAAATTAACGGTCAAACAAGATTATGATAATAAAATAATAAGATGTTATTTTTTTTCATAAATTTAAAAATAAAATACAAACTTTCAAAATTTATAATATTCAATTATTATTATTTTACAATAAATTTTGAAAAAGATAAATTTCAGTTAAATATTGAAGCAGAAAAGTCTTTGCCAAACAGAGCCTTTAACAGTCGCCACTCACCACCTCCTTCATTTAATCGTTCTCCTTTTACAATCACTTGGACAATTAATTCACACAATTTTCCAAATCTCAGATCTCGGCCACAATCAAATCGAATCAAATGGCTTTATGCGCTTGTTCCACGCGGCGTGATCTGAGCTGAGATGCAGCCGAATACATTCCCATTCGGCACCGTTTTGGGAAATCCGTTTCTATCGAACGGAGATTTGACCGAGGGAAGCGCCGGTTTTCAGAGCCCTAACGTCTTGTTCTTGCTCCCTTTTTTGATTTTCCAAGGGAACGGAATGGATTTGTCCAAAGTCGGTGAGAAAATTCTCAGCTCTGTTCGCTCCGCTCGATCGCTTGGACTCTTGCCTTCCACTTCTGATCGTCCCGAGGTAATGAAATTTATTTTTTTTAATAATTATAATGCTGGTATTTAGTGTTACTACGAGTAGAAATTGGATTTTTAATTGTTGTTTCGGTTAGATTTATTTATTAAGGAGCAATGAGATTTAGCTGAACTGTTGATTCATTACCGTGATTTAATGCTAGGGACAGGCGAGGAAATTGGTGATTTTTGTAGTCGTAGTACTGTTTAATTTTCTGGAAGACTATGGAAAATGCTAGTTGTTACTATACATCGTTGCTTTGTTATGAACTTAGAAGTCTTTTTGGATGAGATTATTTGTATGCTTTTGTAATGACGGCATGGCGGAGTGTGCTTTAAGCACGCGACGTTCACTTCATCATTTTCTATTTACCTAATTCAGATGACTTCAGGGACCTTGAACTTTTGCCTTGTGGGTTGTGGTGGGCTAGAATTCAAGATGAGCTTGAAACATCAAAATTGGTTGCTGTTTAGTGGCTGGGATTTAACTCAAAGGTTGGTTGCTGCTATGTTTCTTGTGGTAGTAGTTGAGAGTGGTTCTTAATTGGGACATAAGTGACTTCTTGGTCTTCTCATCATTGAAGTTATAAGAGAAATAATCAAGGAAATCCTAAATAAAAAGAAAAGGGTAACCAATAGAGCTGCAATTAGAGTTGTCATGTATTATTAATATATGGGATGAGAAGGAGGAATTGAATAATCAATCTGTCAATATTCTTGATTGTTGACAGGACAGTCAGGAATGGTTAACCTTAACATTTTGAATGTATCAATAATGGCTCAAATATCTTTAATAAAGGGTCTTGTGTGCCGGCATGGATACATGTTACCATAAAGGAGTTATTTACTGGGCCTGGCCCTGGCATGATGAGTGCATCTATGCAATGTTTAAAAATACGTGGCGGCCGGCCATTGAGGCGCGAGGCGGACCGCCTCGAGGCGGCGAGGCAGGCGCCTCGATCCGAAAATCGAAAAAATAATTAAATTGTAATATAAGAATAATAAAAACATGTTAAATCCAAAATACATTTCTATTTTCTCATAATTCATAATATGTTCAAACAATTATTGATAACTAATCCCTAAATAGCTATCATCTATAGCATATTGAAAAAATTCAGACTTCAAACTTAAAACATATGACATACACTATACGAATACGATAGGATAGTTACTGAAGTGTGTATTTTTGGCCAATTAATTGAAGCTTACTGCCTACATACAACAACAGGATAGTTACTAAAGTGTGTAATTACAGTATTACACTGCATTTACACCACATATGAGTCCCGAACTTGCACTCAAATCTTATATATTGCCTTCAAATAATTTTATCTTTTCTCTAGTTTCGTTAATGGATTTTTTAGGTCATTAACAAGTTAAAATGTAAAAAAAAAAAAAAAAAACAAGCTAAACAGATTAACCACAAACGCTGTCGTCGCTGTCACCGTCGCCGAGAGAGAGAGAGCAGAGGAGGCTGAGAGAGAGAGAGAAGTATAAGTCGAGAGAGATAGCAAGAGGAGGCCGAGAGAGAATATAAAAATCCTAGAATCAAATTCTTGTTTTTTTCTTAATACTGTAAATGAAACGACGACATTTTGAAATCCCCAAAACTCGTCATTTCATTTAATAAAATTCAAAAAAAAAAAAAAGGTTTCAAGTGAGGCAACCGCCTCACGCAGATTTGGCGGGAGGCGGCCTCCTCGCAAGGCCGCCTCACAAAAACCGGCGACGGCGCGTTGAGGCGGCCGCCTCGACCGAATTTTTAAACAATGCATCTATGTGTCTCATCAAGGCCCACTACAGAGCTTAGTACCCACTCCAATTTTTTTTTTGCTTCAATGGAATTGAACATGATGTCATGAACAATTTATGGATGAAATACTTTATTTTCTGGGATGCTAGATTTCATATTATTTAACCAACGTAGATGTTGAGCTTGGTGAGATCTTCCGAAAACCAATGTTGTTAAAGGCGCAAGGCGTAAAGAGTCATAGGGCCTATGTGCGTGCCTCAAGGCGCAAGACGCACAATATAAGTATCCAGTCAATTAAAACAAAGAAAAATTATGGAAAAGATATTTAAAGCAATTACAATAATACAAATTAATGTGTTTGTCGAAATTTAAAGTTCATCCCCAAAACCTATCTTAATTTATTAAAGAAAATTATACAACTTGATTTCTGGTAGGGTGGGTTAATTCGGGTAGGGTTTTTAAAACAATTACAATAATACAAATTAATGTGTTTGTCGAAATTTAAAGCTCATCCCTAAAACCTATCTTAATTTATTAAAGAAAATTATACAACTTGATCAGTGTTATTAAAGGCGCAAGGCGCACCGAGGCTCAAAAGGTCCTGGAGCCTAGGCGGGCGCCTCATCGACTAGGCGCGCGCCTGATACACGTCGCCTCGCCTGGATACCCTCTAGGCGCAATGGCCGGCGCCTCTACCTAGGCGCGCTGATTTCTGGCTGGGTGGGTTAATTCGGGTAGGGTTTTCTCACACATTTTAATGAGGCACGTCTAGGCGCACCTACGCACATCTCTAAGGCGCCTCGCCTGACCCTTCTTGAGGCGCAATGGTTTGAGCCTAAGTCCGAGGGCGCTTAGGCGAGCCTAAGACGTGCCTTTGACAACTATGCCGAAAACCATGATTGGTTGTACAATATTTACTGAAACTAGAAAAAATCATCAAAATGCTTCGTCCTGTATTTTAATTAGTGAATCGCTGAACATTGGCTGTTATAATATTGTAAAATTGACTGTTGATCTTTATATATTTCATGATTATTGTTTCTTTCTGGCATTAATTCAAGAAGGGTCTTAGTCTTCATGACATTTGGGAAGAAAATGTGCAATCAGGTCATTATGAACAAACAGCCAATGCTATAAATGTTTGATCGAAAGTTTTCAGTATGGTATACAGTTTTCTTTTCACTGATTACCGCTGTTGATTTATTGAAGAACTTAAAATGAGTGATTTATTGTCAGAATTCGAGTTATATGTTCTTTTCTTTCTCTTAAAGGTTCCTGCTCGAGCTGCAGCAGCAGCAGTTGTCGCTCGTGCTCTTGCAGGACTGCCTCCACATCAAAGGTACAGTCTTTCATCAAGTTCTAAAGAACTGAGCTCTATATATGGAAGCAGATCTCAGGTTGAAGTGGTGGAAGATCTAGAGGAAGATTTCTACGAAGAGGTTTGACTTGCTTATAAATGTATCATTGGTTTATTTTTTTCTACCTTTTTGTATGATACATCAGAATAATTGTGTTTTGACATGCCTTTGATATGGTTATTTAGTGGTCTGGTCCACAAAATTAGCTTTCCTAGAGTAACACTAACACTATCTTGTAAAAGTCTGAATGCTATTTTGTTTATATATGATTTAAATGTATTCCGTGTGTAAATTTTTTTTAATTATTGAAGTCTGCAGTCAATATTGAATTTTGTTGTCAATCCTGAAATAGGTTACTTTAACGTTTTGGGGATTGTAATTTTTTCTTCTAAAGTGTGTATGCTAATTGGCTTGGGTTTTTATCACTTTTGAAATCAATATCTTCATACTCGATTGGAAATTTTTAGGTTTAGTTATTCAAATGTGGCCTTAGGAGTTTCTTTGTTGATTTCATTTTTGTCAGAGGGCTGAGAAGCGCATAGATGATTTTTATTGGTTTCGTTTTTTTACTTCTCGTCTGTGACACAAAAAGAATATGGCTGATATTATAACTTTTCATCGATTTTTCTCTCTTTTATATGACAATTTAGGGGTGTGCCAAATAACCGAACCGAACCGGTTTTTCGGTTTATGTTTGAGTTAAACCGATCAGTTTGGTTCAGATCGGTTCGAATCGTGAACCAGACCCGTGAACCGATCGGTTTGGGGGTTAATTCTTCTAAAAATCCGGTTCGGTTTAGTTGAATCAAAATCGAACTGAAATATTAAAACCAAACCGTACCAAACCAAATCGGTACGGTTCGGTTTTAACTGTTCGGTTCCGATCAGTTCTTAAGTTCTTGAACCGATCGGTTTTCGGTTCGGTTTGGTTTTGGAGTGCCGAAACCGAACCGACCTTTGCCCCCCCCTAAATGACATATCCACTGCTGTGAAAGTAGAATGTTTATTCTGACCGTTTACTGTTGCTTGGTCATAGTAAGAACTTCCTTCTGAACAGGGTAGAGCTAGGGTTTGACCTTTGATGTGAGGTGGGCAACAATGGCCATCCTTGTTCTGTCATCCTTTTATGACAGTAATATTCTTGTTGAATGAATTTGTATTATCGCTTATTTTCTGATAAGTTGAAACGATTTTCAACGAAGATGTGAAGTCTTGAGTGGCATTACTGGTTTTCTGTTTTTGCAAAAGTTGGTGATAAACATAGAGGATATGCTATTGTTGGCATTCGCTGCAAAAATTGAAATTATATTAAATTTATATTATTGAATATTTTCTATTACATTTTCTGATTTCTCTATCAAAAAATGTAAGTGTGATTTGTAAAATATGCGTACATTTGTTTTCAGGGTTGATTTTTTTTTTCTGGGTGAGTAGAGCATCGAGTAGAGATGCTATTCTTTTAAAATTAACAGCGTGCGGACCCCCATATAATCAATTAGTTTCTTTGGTGGATTTATAACCAAAGATAATACGACAATGACATTCAATAATTTATCTTCTCAGTGATTCAATAAAGTTTTATATAGATTTTAATCTCTCTATTATATGTGTATTTTAAGTTTTGATTACGTTGTTAAACTAAATCTCTCTATGCAGGATTTTGATCCAGTAAATCATATTTTAGAGCATATTCCATCTGAAGAGGATGATCTGGCATATTTTGAGGAACAGGTATTGCTTAAATTTATTTGTTGATATTTTTTTGCTTTTATTGAAGAGCAGAGAATGGCTTGTGGTCCCCAAGGGGTGTGGCTTGGTGGTGTAGGGTCCAGGATTTCACCTTGAGGTTCTGGGTTCGAATCCAGGGGGTGCACTTCTTGTAAGAGCCTGGGACAGCCGGCGGTTTTACCTGCGCCGCGGCCCAAAATGGGTGGTTTGGTGGCGGGGTTTCCATCGTTTCCAAAAAAAAAAAAAAAAGAGAATGGCTTGTGTGCCTTCTGCCCTTCCTTAGTAATCAAGGCTTGGGATGCAAGCAAGCAAGCATCTTTGCCTTTTTGGGGAGTTGAGTTTCGAACCTAATTTTTAGTCTTTTTCTATAGTAACAAAAATAACCTCTCATTTCTCTTGGTAAGGTAAGGCTTTGAAGCCTGCCGTCAGCTGGTTTTGGGTTGTCCCTGTTTAAAGGAGCTATAAAGCTTCTGCTGTTCACTTGATTCTATGATGACGCTGTTTGGCCCTTTATTGGCCTCCACTTTGGTGAATTTCGACCCTGTGGGTAGTAGGCTGTCATCAGTGCCCCCAGCGTCACTCATGAAAAGTGTATCAGTAGACTTGCTTTCATTACGTAAGACTGCTTTCAGTTGGCAGAACCAGTCAAGAAATATTTACTTCTGCCTGAGTTCAATGAAAATGTCTCTGTCAGGGAAATTTTCTGATCAATGCACCACCTCCACAGATAATATAGATATGCAATAAATTTTAATAAATTTTCTTTGTTGCTCGTAAAAAACTGGAGGTTATTATTTTCATTTGATTAAGGCAATTTCTTTTAATCTTCTTCTCTCTTTTTTTCATCACATGCCAGATGTATGGGAGTTTTGTTAATTTTTAGAAATGATTAAACACCTTCAAGATGGTCTTATATTTTCCTTGACCAATTATGCCACCCTTTTTACCCAAACCATAGACCCAAAATCTTTTTTCTTTAAATGATGTCTGGGATTTCTAGCAACCTGGATCTATATTTGCATATAACCTTTTGGCCTTTTCTCTTGACAGATGAAAAGTCTAATTAGCCTAGAAACGGTGAACATCTTTCTACATCATTCGCAAATGCTATGGTTATATTAAAGTTTCAGTTCACTAGGAGGGCCTATAAAGGATAGAATACAGAAAAAGGATTGTTGTAGCTGACGCCAAATTCAACTGCTTTAAGATTGCCAAGGCATTATTGGTCACTTGAAGTGGAATAGTGATTCATGGAAAGGATTTGGCCAGTGGCTTCATCCTATTAAATACTCCTTCGGCACCAATACACCATGCATGCATGATCATTTCTTTGCCTCTATTTTCTTTATCTCTGGACTCATTTGTATAATATGATACTGTAGTGGTGATTACTATTGTTAGGGGAGTTGAGACTTCTGTCGGTTTGCTTATGCTTCTATTAGTTACATACATGATTTTACTACGTTATAAATTTCTGTGTATCTCAGTTTCGTCATATTGATTTCATAACTCCCTTTTTGGAGTTCACATTATGTGATATGACTGTTGTGTGTTCATTTTGAAATATATATTGGTTGGTAGTAGCTAATAACCTATTGTACAAGTGTATATAGAAGGTTGTTGCATATTGTCACAGGACTGCATACCTTTTTAAAAAAAAAAATATTTTAACCCTTTTTATTGTAATTTAATTTTAATTTTTATAATTCATTATAACAGCAATATGAATTTCTTGTTATAGGCTGCTCTTAGATTAGCACAGCTGGATAGAGTATCTGAGCGCTTATCCAGCCAAGTTATGGAGCATCACGAAGTAATGGGTAAGTTGATTTCATCGCATTTCCCTAACTTATCTGGAATTGTTTATTTGGTATACTTGTTTCTATTCGCATGTAGATTATTAGATACCTTTGTGGTTATAATAATTAGTCTTGTGTTGTTTTCATATATGTTTTAACTTTAAACAATAGTTTTTTTGTTAAGATTTTAATTTGCCAAAATGATTAAGCCAAAGAAAGACTTGCAGATGCAATTGCCGGACTTTATATTCTTTTATTGTTTACTTGAAAAGGGGGTGGGGGGAGTTTAAAGGGATTTTTGTTTTGTTTAATGTGATTTTTGTTGGTGTTAGAAAGATATTTGGACTGCAATTATCTTGTTTGTAAATGGATATTAATACTTGCTCTTGGCCAGTGAAGGGGATGAATCTAGTCAGGGAACTGGAAAAAGACTTGAAGGTTGCGAATGTCATCTGTAGGGTAAGCAATCTCATGGTGTTTTGCTTTATTTGAAGAACCACACCGGGACTAAGCATGACTCATTCATTTACTTTCTTTCTGTAGTGCTTGGAACTGCTAATTCATTTGTGCAGTTATTGTTTCTTTCCCTATAAAGTTATTATCCGAATTTTTTTTCCTTTTGTTATTCTTACTATACTCCAGATAACAACTGCTACTGTCAATTTCCCATTTCTATTTGGCTTTATTTACTATTATTGTGCATTTGCAGAATGGAAGACGGCATATAACCTCATCAATCAATGAGGTATCGAGGGACCTCATTGTAAATACTAATTCCAAGAAAAAGCAAGCTCTTTTGGTATATTTCTTTCTATTAACACCTTAGTAATGCTCATTTTCATCTGCGACTGTAGTTTTCATTGTTTGTATTTCAATTTTAAACAATTGTGGGATTCTAACTGCAAATTATAGTCACATGGGCTAAAAAAAGTCATTTTTGTTCTGTATTGTCGACTTTTCTTGGGAAAAGTACTGAGGTCATATTGATACTTAGAGTTCCCTACTCTTCATAGAACTAATGGAACTTGAATACTTCACTAAGCCATAGTCTCTATCAAATGGAGTGGGGTTTGTGAATCTCATGCTCCAGCCACTCTCTGTGTAGAGTAATAAAAAGTATCTGGAAATTTTCCTTTTCTTCTATTTCTATTTATGACCTTTTGTGTCCTCCTTGTTCTTTTGGTAACTTATATTGAAGTAACTCCTTTGTGCTGGTAGGTCTTATTTTTAGTTCCGTCCCTCTTGTCATCCACTGATTCCATTTCTACCTTTATGCTGATATATTTTTTGGGTCTTGCATTGTTGCTTATTTTTGGTTAACACATCTTCATGTTAGTTAAACTTTTTCTTTGAATGTTGTTTTTTATTGCTCAATACTCGAGTTGTACATCATAAACTAATTGATTGTTTCAAAACTGGTGCCTTGTAGAACCTCAATTTAGATTTATGTAGCTACTCTCTGATATCTACATTGACGACATGCTTCTTGTCTTCATATATGGTAGTTTAATTCCCAGATGTAATTTTCTTAGCAATCTCAATTTCCTTCTGCATAATAGATCCGAAGTGAGAATGATCCCATTTTGGTATTTTTTGATTTGTAATGATCACCACATAATCGCTCCTATTTCTACAATGCAGCCCATGTTAGTCATAGTTTATTTAAGATGTTTTAGTACTATAGAGTCTCTTTATGACTGTTTCTTGGATTTAATCCCTACAGGGCCAATTAAGACTATAATACCAGTAACAAGTGACGACATTCACCAAGGAACCTATGCCTGCCTTTAACGCTTTTCCCTTGTTGCAGGATGTGCTTCCAATATTGACTGAACTTTGTCATGCACGTGACATGCAATTGGCACTAGAATCCCTTGTTGAGGAAGGAAATTACTGCAAGGTGGGTTTATGTATCTGGTAAAACCTTCCATACTTTTGTCTTGTTTTGTGTTACATATAATATAGGTTAAATGATTACACTGTACAGGCATTTCAAGTCCTGTCTGAGTATTTGCAACTATTAGATAGTTACTCGGAGCTCTCAGCAATACAAGAGATGAGTCGTGGTGTTGAGGTGAATTTTAAAAATATTTATCAAGTACTTTTGATAGTTTATTTTGAATTGAGTTCTAAATTTTATTATTCACAAAAGGTTGTAAAATCATATTATAGAATACACTTCTGAAGTTAGAAGCTGTTTTGATGCTGCATTGTTTTCACCGTGAGATGATAGGCTTTTCCTTTTATTGCCTACATTTGCTCATGTGATTACCATTTATGAGTACAGGTTTGGCTGGGAAGAACTCTTCAGAAGCTGGATTCACTTCTTTTAGGAGTTTGCCAAGAGTTCAAAGAGGAGGCATACATTAATGTCAGTATATCAGTCACTAAAATGATAGTTCATTATGCACTTCTTTCTAAAACAATGCACACCTGAAGTCATCATTTCCACTTTGAGCATCTTAACATGCTATAATTACCATCATTTGTTGATTTATTTTATCTAATTGAACTCTTTGCCCCAAATCACAAACCTAAATTGAAAAGCCAACTTTGTATAAAGCAAATTGATCATAGGATGTTATTTATTTCCTGAATTATTATTTTCTTTGTGATATTTAATGCATTTGCTCTGAACCAGTCCTAATTACCTGTCTCATCAGTAGCTTATATCTTTGTATAAGATATCATAATTTTTAGCAATTTTAACGGCTGCATCTTTTATTGGTCTATCCTTGTATATATTTCAATATTTCATGGGTTAAGCAGTTACCATCATTTTTTGGTTATACATGGTGATTTTCTCCAAGTCTTAGGCAAGTTGGGAATTGTTTATCTTTTTTGAACAAACTGATTTATGAATGTTGTTGTAAGTCTTTTATATTGTTAGGTTAGGTGATGGATTACTTAAATGCTTTTCAGGTGGTTGATGCTTATGCATTAATCGGGGATGTCTCAGGTCTTGCTGAGAAGATACAAAGCTTCTTTATGCAGGAAGTTATTTCAGAGACCCACTCTGTGTTGAAGAGTATTGTTCTGGAGGTAAGGATATATATATATATGGCAGATGCTATCTGAGCCATCTGTAATTTAATTACGTATCATTATATCTTGATGCCCTGGTAACCTGGAAAAGAAAGCATCCCCATACTACATTTATCCAGAATTAATATTTATACAATTTCCCGTTTGCAAATACCAATCCATTGTCTAAAATTTATAGGGGCCCACATGGTCTAATACTTGGTTTAGTTGTTAGGGATGTAGATATCAATCAATTGAAGTGGATTTCATATGCTTAAATATGCAAGTATATATGAAACTAGATATACACATGCATGAAACAAGAGGTTAAGGCTGTTGATAGTCATTGTCTTGTTCTTGGTATTTTTCTATCCTTTTCTTTGTTTCAAACTTTCAATTCATTGGCTTTCTTTATTTATAATATTAGAGGACATCTTTTGTAAGATGACAAATTAACTTTTACAGGATCACGATGTGCAGATGCAAAATAGCAGGTATGTTTTGACAGCCATTTTGTTGCTTATGTTGTTAACTAATTTGATATGCTTCCTGATTTATTTTTATTAAATTTCAGACTTACCTACAGTGATCTGTGTCTGCGGATACCTGAATCTAAGTTCAGACAATGTTTATTGAAGACATTAGCTGTTTTATTTAAGTTGATGTGTTCTTATCATGAAATTATGAGCTTTCAGTTGGAGAATAAGGTAATGTTCTTTGCTATTTCTTTTTTCTTCTGTTTGTTTCGTTTCTTTTTGGTTGTTTGTTACATCTGCTCTTCACATTTTTCGGCACAATTTTATATTTTCTCCATTGGTAGATTTCTTTTACAGATTTACATCCCTTTGTTGGTTAAATTAGGTAATTTACCTTTTCTCTCGTGCTTTAGTCATTGTTTTTGTTCAACTTATACTACTCTTAATCTTATGTTTGCCTACTGAATGTGATTGGCAGATTTACTTTTTATATCATGTCTCATTTAGCTGTGGTTTGCGGTCTTTGTGCTGTCCTCATTTATTTGAGACATAAAATTTAATTACATTTCGCTTATCTCAAACATTACCTCTATTGTTTTTCTGTAATTGCAGTGTTATCTTTTTAAAAGAACTTATAATTTCAAAGCTGATTATTTTATAAAGGACATATCTATATTTACCTTGTCAGAAACAAATACTGAACTGTCATTGTGTCAGTTTTAGCTCTATAAATTATCACTATGTTGTTTAAATTGCACTTTGCTTATTTTCTGACAAATTTGGGATCAGACGCTTCTTTGATAATTACATTGTCAGCTGTGTGCAAATGAGCTATGATGTTAAAGGCACTGCCTAAGTGGCGCTTGAGTGGGCGTTTGGGTGGGGTATTAAATAGCCGTTACATGGCTATAGGCGGGGCTTAGGTACTTTAAGTTACGACTCTTTATAGACTAGATAAAATTCTACGTGTTTGATTAGTCAACCCCTCCTTTATCTGATCAATGGCAGCATTTGGCCGGCCCTTAGGCAGTGCTTGGTCTGGTAGAACTATCGAAACACCTTGCCCTGCCCCATATTGCCAAAGCCGCTTGCTTGGCTGGTTTTTCAAATAACCGCTTAGGAAGCTATAGGCGGCTCTTTGGATTTTAAATTATGTTTTTTTTTTATATTAAATAAAATTATGCATGTTTGACTAGTCTTACTGCCATTTGACTGGTCAAAGGTGGTGCTTAGGCAGCGCTTGAGCAGGTTGAATTGCCAAAACACCTTGCCTCAAAGGGTGGTGCTTTGGGCAGATTGAACTACCAAAACAGCTTGCCCTGCCTCCCGCCTAACACCTTTAACATCATATCAAATGAGTGGGCCATTACCTCAATGTTCTGTAGCAATTAGCTGAAAAAAATTGCACTGTGGACTTCTGTGTAATTTCAGAAAGAGCATATTGCTAGAAGAAATTTTATTTATTTCTGTGTTTTGTCTCATTTTTTGATAAATAATGTCATATGGGTATGCTTGTTCGCATATTCTTTTGTTAAGCTTAGTGAATGGCTGAATGCGGTGGTTCTCTGCTTATCATTTTCTAAATTGAAGCCTGTTGGTGCTGGATAATGTAGACTCACTCATGTAAGATAAAGCTGTTACAAAGCTGCTCCATTAAAAAATATATATTTATATATATACCTGGAGAGACCTAGAGCTCTGATGTATGCCAAGGTGTTAACCTTGATTGCTTTCCGTCAATTACTTCTTGCACACAGCATAAACAAATGAAACATTGACTTCTTCCTGCAGAATTCAAGTATGATTGCTTTCGTTCAATTATGCAAAATAGGCATATTGAATAATCATTGATGTCTTTCTGCAGACTCCAAATATGAAGAAGAAGGAAAGTGACATATCAAGGAGTTCAGAAGAGATTCATCAAATAAATTCATTTCCAGGAAATTCTTGCAATACCCCAGGAGTTAATGGCTCTGTCTCTAGTTCTGTAGATAAGATGTCTGGTTCATCTTCTATGCCGGTGTCTGCAGCTACCAGCTCTTTGGCTGACCCAGTTGAATCTAATTTGGCGAATGTGGAATCTCGTGATCAAATGGAGGAGATTAGGGATGACGGCAGTGCAGCGTCCAGTAGTAGATCCCCGTGGTATTATCTCCGTAAAGATGCTACAACATTTGTTTCACAAACTCTTCAGAGAGGACGCAAGAACCTTTGGCAACTTATAACTACTCGTGTATCAGTATTGCTTTCTTCAGCTGCTGTTTGTTCAACAAGCATTCACCAATTCTTGAGAGCTTATGAAGATTTGAATGTCTTTATCTTGGCTGGGGAAGCCTTCTGTGGAATTGAGGCAGTTGAGTTCAGGCAAAAGTTGAAGGTCATTTGTGAAAATTATTTTGTAGCATTTCATCGACAAAATATATACGTAAGTTGGGATTTTCTGTCTCTTATTGTCTATATGAGTAATTATATTCACAATTTTCTATTATTGTTTATGTTGTACACATAAAATATCCATGACTTTTATGATGGATTCATTGATTGCATCCAGTGAAAATAACATATTCAGTCCTTCCTCAAATTTACTGTTTTGATTTTACTTTCATCTCCAATTTCAAATTTTACTTGTTAACCTATTGAGATCTAAAGAAAATCATCAGGGTCCTTTTCATGTTTAAAATTCATTTTCCAAATTCGACTTGTGGTTATATTAGTGGGTTTATTGGTTATGCGATTGTGGTTTCAAATTTTCTACATTAAGCTGAATTGAAAGTAGGACACTGGTATAGTTATATGAGCATAAATTTGATTCAAAATCATGACTGCATTTTGGATTGTTTCTCATGTTTCAATTAGCAACTGAATTTATTGGTTACAAAGTACAAACTTTTTCTGGTATATATTTTTCATCATGTATGCTGCCAATATGGCCCGGATTCTGGAGCGTGCTAAATTCATTTTCCATTCCTTTACAGGCACTTAAAATGGTTCTGGACAAGGAGACTTGGATGAAATTGCCACCAGATACCATACAAATAGTGAGTTTTGCCGGGCTTGTTGGTGATGGAGCGCCTCTTATTGTTTCATCCGACTCTTCTAATGCTAGAGTGATTCATTCCAATATATCAGCAAACCCTACTGCTACCAATGCCAAGAAGAGTGGTTTTTCTCATTGGCTGAAGACTGGGAACCCATTTTCACTAAAACTAATACATACTTCCAAAGGACAAAATTCCCCCCGACTTAATGGAGCAATTGATGGCGACTATTATGACGACTATTTTCATGGAGATAAAGTCACTCCAAAAAGTAGTGACAAAGGTCATATAAATGGTACAAATTCAGTTTCAGAAGAGGAAAATGAAGATCTTCTTGCAGATTTTATTGACGAGGATAGTCAACTTCCAAGTCGAATTTCAAAACCCAAACGTGGGAGTCACTCATCACATTGGAATGACGATGAGCTTACATCCCAAACAGGATCATCTCTCTGTCTTCTCAGGTTAGATGCTTTTTAATTAACATGGAAGTGTGTGTGTATATAATTAGAGAGAGAGAGAAAGTTAATTCTCTAGTGAGGGCATCCTCACTTTATAAAATGAAGATGCCCTGCTAAATGACAAAATAACAGACTCCAATACACTAATAGACAAAAAACCACAGTTTTCGATGCAATTTTTTTTCCTGTAATTAGTGTTTTAAAACCCCAACCGGTCCATCGACCCGGTCTGGCGAGAGGGTCAATGGTCAGAGGTTTGATCAGGGGTCAAACCTGGGGTCAGTGTTTTAATTATATTTTTATTATTTTTTACAAAAAAATATAAAAAATCAAAATTAATAATAAAAAAATTAAAAAAAAAACGGACCTAAAACCTGCCGAACCCGGACCGGGTCACCGATTCAGGTGTCGAACCGGCCGGTTCGACGGGTTTTTGGTCGGTTCAACTTTGACCGGTTTTGTGAGGGTCACTCGGACTTGAGCTTGGGCCAGGTCCCGGTTCAATCGGCAGGTTTTTAATCATTGCTTTTAGTAGGCATCCTCACTTTATAAAGTGAGAATGCCCTCACCTGAGAATGATGTTATATATATCTGCATGAAAATGTCTGCACAAAATTTTCTTGCGGACAGGCGAGAAAGTACCCGTACTTTATTGCGTCGGAAATTAACACGAGCAAATGTGCACTTTCTTGCCTGTATGCATGAAAATTTTGTGTGGACACGAGAAAACACACACATATAGTTCTTTTCTCATGTGGGTGTCCGCATGAAATGTGTGCACAAAATTTTTGAAAACAAGCGAGAATGTACCAGTACTTTCTCGCGTCGGGAATTAACATGTGAAAATGTGCACTTTCTTGCCTGTCTGCATGAAAATTTAATACAAACATCCACACCTGAGAATATATCATAGATGTCAAAGGCGTGTCTCAGGCTCAGGCTCAGACCACTATGAATGGTCAAGCCAAGTGACCTTCATCAGGCGAGCGCCTAGGCACAAAGGCGCGCACTTTTGAGATTCGCCTAGGTGCTCTTAGTCGCGCCTCATAAAAATGTGAGAAAGTCCCTGCCTGAATTGACCCACCTAACCTGAATCGAGTTGTATAACATTTATTTAATATATTAAGATAGGTTTTTTGGGTAGACTTTAAATTTAGACAAATACATTAATTTATATTATCAGTATTTGTGTTATTGTAATTGTTTTTTTTTTTTTTTTTTTTTTTTTTTGTGTGTGTGTGTGTTGTGTGTGTGTGTGTGTGTGTGTGTGTATATGCGAGCATTAAACCTATTTGCTTGAACTGTTAAACGTAGATTGTGCTATATGAGATGTATTCAGCTGTCTATGGTTTTGCATATTAGGTCAATGGATAAATATGCAAGGCTAATGCAGAAACTAGAGATAGTGAATGTTGAGTTTTTTAAGGTATGTTTTCGTTATACAATTACCTTGTTAACATGTTTTCATGTGTTTAGCTTTTTATGCAACCTGAATGGTGGTTTCCTGATTCAGTCTATTGTTGCAGGGGATATGCCAGTTGTTTGAGGTTTTTTTCTATTATGTATTTGAAACATTCTGTCAGCAAAATGCTACTTCAAACGGAAAAAGCTCAACCAACCCTCTTAACTGTAAGGTCCTTTTTTTGTTTCTTTTTCTTCAATAAATACGGACTGTATTCTTTTACTTTTTTATATATTCTTTTTGTGTTTTTAAGTTTATACATGAGGTCCAGAATCAGTGTGTCTGGAGTGAACCACTTCAAATTGGAGTCAACAGTTAATTAAGAACTTTATCTTCATATGATACTCAGATCGGCTGAAGACAGCCTTAAACACGATAACACAAGATTGTGACGAGTGGATAAAACCCCAGTTGACATCATTTTCATCTTCTTCATCTTCATCTGCGGCACACACAGATGTGACACCTAGTAGTACGAGTCTTTTACCAGGCACATCTTCTGGTCTCAAGGTATTGTTCATATCTTTGTTATGGCACTAATTGTTAGCATGATCTTTCGCTTTTCACTTCATTCGCTTCAGCATCCCCAGGGCTATGGGCTTTCTGACACCACCATCTAAATTATCCCCAAAATGTGCTTCATATGTACTATTATTTCATTTTAATGCCCTTTTACCCATTTTTTCTGTATCTTAATTGTTCAGTTGCATAACTATCCGGCATTCTGCTTTTGATTATACAGTTCTTGAAACCCTTGTACCTATCATTGTTTTTAATTGTTTTGCCTTAAGAAGGTTAATGTTATTTCATCCTTCAAGTTAAAAGATTCTGAACTTTTAGGGATATACTTTCTTGGAGTCACGTGTTTAATTTTTTTCCCCTGTTATGGAAAAGCTTTTCTTAACTCGGAAAAAGATTTCCCCAGGGGCAGAGAATTTTATTCTTCCTTCATTACCAACTTCTGTTGTTCCATCTGTATTTCATATCTTTGCTAGTTTTATTTCTTCCTTAGTTGCATTGAATTAATTCTCAAATTAAATTATACAAATACACGACTCCCGCATGAGAAAGCCATCAGACAATACTGTGCGATTACGTGATTGATCAAGAATCTTAGTATTTCATCGTTACTTTGTTAAAGGAATACTAGATGATTTTTGACCTTATCAATTATTCAAATATCTGAGGTTATTTTGTTCCAACTTATCGATAGCTCCCGGGAAAACATCTAACTGATAGCCCGAGTTCTGGTTCCCAGTCATACTGACCTATGGAATTTAGAAATGAGTGGAAGTACATATGGACATCATGACTTCAGATGTACATAGATGACTGAATGTGAGTTTTGGTGGTCAGATCACATGCTCTTTTGAACATGTCAGGAAATGCCACTGGCCGTAATATTCTTGCGTGCTTGACGTTCTTGCTTTTTTATGAATTGCATATTCTGCTCAAGTTGGTGGACTCTGAACTTGCAGACCAACGCAAGTTCTCATAGTGCATAGTAGTCAATTGCACTTGTACCTTTGTTTGGTTTCCTGCCACTTAAGGTGGCCCATGGACATTTAGAGAATCGTGGGTCAAAACTTTCCCAAGATAACTGTGTATTGACATGGTGGGCTCTGGACATCAGCACTGTGAACAATCTGGTTCTGTTTTACACAACCTGGCATTTCAATGAAAAGAAGGCTCTGTCTGGAAAATTTGTGCCCTTTGGTTAAGAAGATATTGCTCTAGAGGTTCTATACGTGAGTGTTTCCTTAGACTTCACATTCATGATATATTGAGCAAATTGATTTTGCGTAACTGATGGCCGCTAATGGATGAGTGCTTAGAAACTGGCTCAGCATTTTTAAAGACTTGACTGTTGTTTAAAAATGTATGAGAAAACTCTTTCATTCTTCCCTTCTAATATTTTAAGGTCTTGAAAGTCATCAATAAATCAGCTAAAAAATAATAAACTGCTGCTGCTGTTGGATATAAATTAAAATAACTGGTCTGGCGATTACTTTTCGACATACTGTTATATTCTACAAAATATGTGTTAGTTACTTAGTTCCTTGATTACTTCATACGATAGGTTGCATTCAGTAAATTTTTGTAGTTTAAATATAGAAATTAAGCAAGTGTGATGCACAGACCTATAAATAAACGGACCATTATGTTGCAGGAAAGATGTGCTGGTGTTGACACAATATCTCTTGTTGCTCGGATTTTGCATAGATCTAGACCTCGTCTCCAATCAATGCTTCTGCAAAGTACTGCAATCGAAGATTTCTATGACAATCTGGTATGTTTCACTTTAATATGTTTCGTAACATTTATTACCAGTCATTGTCACACAAAATCTAGGAAATTAAATTAGGACCTAATTTTATATTAGTCATTTATGGTTGATTAACAAATTTGTAAGATCTGGGCTAAAACTACCAGACCAACAAGTCTTATATTGGATTGAGATTTGGCTTTGCCTGATTTATATATAATTAGAATGAGAGATCTGGCATTAACGTGATTTATGTTTAATAAGAATTAAATAGAACTGTTGAGGTGTTGCACAACTTTAACCTGAAGAGTATTTAGTAGATATATTAAGTGTCGAATATATGTTGTATAGTGCCTTTAAAATAATACTCTCAATTTAATTATTGAAATACAAGAGTCAACCTGTTGTGCGTCATGCGTATGTGCAAGTGGATTTGTATGTAATGTTGGACATCGATTATTTTCCATGTTTCATATTTTTATATTAAAGCAAATAACAATAAATTTCCGTCGCTCGAAGAAAAAATAAAATAAGCAAAAAAGCTCCCTCAGATACAAAATTTCATCTCCTTATCCTTATGTTGCAAGTCATTAGGTCCATATCATTGAAAAATCTGCCCTCTTTCCACATTCATTCAGTGTGTTGGCTAACTTTCTCTTTATCATGTCATATAACCTTAATTGTTCAGATTATTTCTTAAAGGGTAGTTTAGAGAATTGTTTTTCTACGTCTAATAAATTTCCTTGTACCATTGAGGTTTTCCAAAAAAAAAATTTCCACATCTTATGATCTGTGTTTCTTCTCAGGTGGATTCAGTGCCAGATCTTGTAGAGCACATACATAAGACAACTGCAAGGCTATTGCTCCATATTAATGGGTAAGATATAAAGAATATTATTGTAATTTGTTAACTCCATTGGGAATTCCACTAAGTAAATTATTTGAGTTTATATTTTGTGGACCAGGATTAGTGGAACCTTGCATTTTATAAATGTTATAACACAATTGCTAGACCTTTTGATTAATGCATTCTCAGAGGGTTGATATTATTTGTGACATGCAAATTAATTTACATATAGCATAGCATGGGAGAGAAATAGAGGAAGGAAATGTTTGCTTGTTTAGATGTAGATGTTTCACACCTTCTTGTCATCCATTGATCTGGTTTTATCCAATGGTTCACAGAATGGATTTTGCACTTGACTTTTTCTGCTTCCTATTCTGGAAATTTTTTACTGGTCCATCAGCTGTGAACAGAAGACTTCTATATATATTTGGTTACTCTAGTAAATCTGATTTGCTATCACAGAGTCAGACACCTTTTTCATCCACCCAGAAGTCATTGCATTGTACGAGTAACAAAATCTAATATAACCCAAACATCATAAGAAACCATAAATCATTTAATTGCCCAAATGAGGCATCATTTGATCTATTTTCATAACTTGTTATCGTCCACTTGGAGTGCCATTTTCTCAGAAGAGGTTGGAAAACCTATCCGAATTTCTCGAACTATGAAAACAAATAGCATGTGTATGGGATAGAGATACAAGGTAGTGTCAATTACAAGGATCTTCAGCAACCATAAGCATATAGTCACAAGATTGGTTATATCTGAATTCTTCATCAGAGACTGTTCTCCTGCCCCACCTGCGCTCTTATTCTCTACTTGGTCTTCTGTCCAGTTGTGGTTTCTGAGATGAAGTAAAAAATTCCAGAAAGATTTGTATATTTGCATTTTATTTTCTCTTCCTATTTGTATTTTCGGGACTATCAGTCTTCTCCTGGCTTATTTTTTTGGTCTTTAATGGAAGAACCCTTTTTTGGCAGCTATGTCGATCGTATTTCTAATGCTAAATGGGAGACAAAGGAGCTCGGACTAGAGCATAATGGGTTTGTTTCCTTGATTTATATACTATCTGGAAATTTTTTAGTGAGGGTGTAACTTTGTAATGAATTATATCCTCTAGCAATCTTGGTACTTATGTACAGAATGGTTTTCTTGGCAAATACATTTATATACTCACCGAATATGCTGTTGTTTACAATAGTATTTAGTGCATGTATTGATTTATTCGTATTACAATGTTTTTATTAAGATTCTTGGAGGAGCGTCCGGGTCTGTGTATTGGTGAGAGTCTTAGACTTCATGTTCGGGATTTTTGAATATTTACACCAGTCTGCTTCTATCTGAAAGTCTTGCTAGTAATCGTGCTTCTGTCTCTTTGAGGTTGGCCGTGTAGCTGAATATAAGGATCAGTTTTTCTGATAAATAATTAATTCATATTTCTTGTTGTGACCAAAACTTTTATCCTGGTCAGTCTTGCTCCTTTGCGGTTTCCATAAAAATCATATCACTTGGTGCTGCCATTTGCTATTTTTCTTTATTATTAATTATCTTCGCAGAACAAATGAATTAACGGCTGATATTGCAATACTATTTCCTACCTAGTGTGTTAGCTTTTAACAAATGGTGGATTGTATCTATTGTTTTACAACTATTTCTGTGTTCATAGCAAAAATGAGGTATGTAACAATACTAAAAAATAATTAACTATATAAATAAACTGCTATGTTTTTTAATAAATTTACTTTCTTAACATGTATCTTTTAGATATTTGCTTCTATTCCTATCTATGGGTATATGAATCCAACTTGTGTCCAACTGATATTAGTTGTTTTTTAATAGATATGTTGATCTGTTGTTGGGAGAATTTAAGCACTATAAAACGAGACTTGCTCATGGGGGAATTCACAAGGAGGTAATTCTCGATACTATTTACATCAAGCAATTTCCTGAAATATGAAAAAGAACTCTGCGTTCATCCTAGAGGCGTGTTTTTTTTTGTGAATGCTAGATGTGGACAAATGTTTATTTGACGGTCATGTTTTGATAAATGGTTTATCTATGCTTGTGGACTACAGCGTGTGACATGGGTGAATTGATTGCATGACTCTAAATGATTTAAGTTTTTAAAATGACTAATTATTGGAAACTGCCTACTGTTGTTAATCAAGGTTCAAGACCTCCTCCTAGAATATGGAGTTGAAATTGTTGCTGAAACTCTTATAGAAGGTCTATCACGAGTGAAGAGATGTACTGATGAAGGACGAGCTCTCATGTCACTAGACCTTCAGGTACTTGTTAAACTGTGATGGGAAATTGCATGGTTAAACTAGGAGTACTGACTGCTGCCTTCTTTGTTATCAGGTTTTAATCAATGGCCTACGGCATTTTGTCTCTGTCAATGTCAAGCCAAAGTTTCAAACAGTTGAAACTTTCATCAAGGTGAGTATTTGCATGGTTAATGCAATAGATCTTACAAATTTAAAATA
Organism: Zanthoxylum bungeanum; assembly: GCA_019454045.1. Lineage (NCBI taxonomy): Eukaryota > Viridiplantae > Streptophyta > Magnoliopsida > Sapindales > Rutaceae > Zanthoxylum > Zanthoxylum bungeanum. The sequence continues at coordinate 45,545 of SKCR01028283.1, read as the reverse complement.
TTGACTGATTAATAGAAGTGGAGGATTGCAGCTTGATCTGTTTGACATGCTCTTCACTTTGAAATGCACACAGATAGTCTCAATTAATAATCAACACGTGTTCTCTCTCTCTTTTTTCTACGTTTAACAGGCCTACTACCTTCCGGAAACTGAATATGTTCACTGGGCTGCTGCTCACCCTGTAAGAAATTTTTGCTATTTCAAACTATAGTTTAAAGTGCTTTTCTTCCACCAAATCATGATACGAGAATACATTTTGCTTGCAGGAATACACGAAAAGTCAAATTATAGGGCTGATCAACCTTGTTGCTGCAATGAAAGGTTGGAAGAGAAAAACCAGGTTGGAAATATTAGAAAAGATCGAGTCAGCCGGTGCGTAGTCTGCAAAACCATGTAAAGTTTCAGTCTTGGCACTACCATTCTTTTGACCTTTTTACTGAGTGATGTATATTGATCTGTTCACTTAATTATATCGAGTATATTTTGAGGTTGTATATTTCTCTGATGCCTCTTGATTGTGTAATTCATCATCTTTCCCCCAAAAGGAAATAATATCTCATGTAATTTTTGGTCACATCATATATCCGGAATAATGAGTTGGTTTTCAAACTGAATAGTTTCAGTTTTATGCTCTTTCTTCCTATATTGCAAGTGGAATTGGCAAATTTTCAGTCTTCTGGTAACTGTTGCTTTGTGATGACACATTATAATATATGTTGTATTGAATTTCAATAAAAATGTAATATTCATTTTGTAACATATAGGTCAAGGTAGTCTTCTGATTCTCTTTCTCCTTATAACACCATAAAATTTATCTGTTGAAGGGGTTTTTTTTTTTTTTTAAATCCATTTTTTTTTTTAAATATGTTGCACTCTTTCCGTCAAGTGAAGGGGATTTTAAGACTGCTGAAGTGCTAATAAATACCTTGCCTGTTGAAAGACGTCGAATTTAACGTTTTTATCTACCCATTCATGGATGGATATCAAATTTGGGAATTCAGAATCGGCAGAGTTTCGTGTCAAGAAGTGAAAAGACATTCAGAAAAGGCTAATCCTAATCCTGGATAAGATATATATTGGAAGAATTAATTGATGGTATTCAATGCAATCTACGAGGAAGACTTGTATGAGACGTGATGTGGTTTTTCTGATGATTAATAGATAGGTGTGTGTGTGTTATGTATAAATATATGAATATTAGAAACATTATAGTTTGTGATTTAACTTGTATTCATTCTTCATTGAAGGATCCAATTTTAGTTTAGAACCTTAGAATGAAAAAACTTTAATAAATTATTTTAGTAATCAACTTTGTTATAATCTCTAATAAAATATTAAAACAAATGCAACTATAAACCTTTTAATTTAAAGGAAAAAAAAATACTTGTAAACTAGTTTATCCAATCTTCTTCAAGGCCGTTTCCATTACGAATTGAATGAAATGAAACCCTTTTATTGAGTTTTTTTTTGTGTAAAGTCACTTGGTAACAATAAATAGGGAGGCAGCTTTCTCCATCTTTATTGCTGTCTCATTCAGATAAATCAAATCAACTTTTTTGGTTTGTGTTGACTCAGAATCTGTAATCAGTATCCTGTTGTTCTCATGTGTTTTTGCTTACTGTAATGTCAGCTTATCACATCTTTGCTTTTCTATTAGAAGCAGCAGCAACCGAAGCTGGTGAGTCTGTAAATGCACCCACCATGTTTAATGCAATACACGGCTGGTCTACTGGAACCTGCATAAACAAACATTACATATATTTTATATAAATGCTTATTATTAGAGCCCTGTTCGAAATACATGTTCTGCTTGTTCGGAAATGTCTTTCGTGTAGAATAGTATTGTTCGTATTTATTATATTTCAAAAAAAAAAAAGAATAGTATTGATACATAAAAATATACACACACTTACACATAACATTTAAAAACATTTTATTATATGATAATAAATATTTCACTATATAATGAAATTATTTTTTATTTCTAGTGTTTATTTGTATTTTTATATGCAGAATTATGTGCATTTAACATTTTTGAAACAAGAAAAAAAAATCAGAATTTGAGCAACACAGTTAGATTTTTGAAGACAGTAAAGTCAGTCTTGATAAGTACTTTCAACATTAAATGCCTCAACTCACTGTCTATGCAATCTATCTTATAAAAATTCATACAGGACAGTAATAATTCAGTTAATGAATAACGCGCGTTTCAATTAATTTAAAAATAATTAATTAAAATAGATAGAAAAAAATAATTAAAACAATGTTATTTTTTAATTAGATAATTTTATAAGGACCGTCCCTTTATAAATTTCTCTCTTCAATATATAGAGTAATTGGTGGGCAAGACCAAAGTGCTTGGATGGATGCATGACAACAAATATTTTGCAGCATTTTTTTTTTATTTGTATTTTCATGTCTCAAATTATGAGTTATATTCAAATTCCGTCTAATTTAAATAATGTAACAAAAAATTTATAAATTGTAAAAAAAAAAAATTTGGTAAAACATAATGGATGAAGTCGAAATATCATAATGTGTACATACAGTCAATCAATAAAGTTATAACGTCTCTATATTAGTAAAGTAATATTATATGATAATATTAGTAAGAATCATGTAGAAAAGAAATTAAATGAGCAAAATATATTTTGCTTCTTGAAAGAAATATTGGATTTGGCATGCTCTTAAGCCACTTTCTTTATTGTAGATATAATTATATTAAAAATATTAATGAAATTAAATCAAGAAAAAAGTTGGATAAATGTTAAGGAATATGGAATCAATATCTAAAATAGAATTCCTAATACCATTAGGATTCATGATTTTATTATATTTTTCTATTAGATGCAGATTTCATATATTCATTATTATTGTTCATTACTATAGGATTCATTTTCTATTTTGTTTTCTATGTATCCTATATAAAAGTCATTACCATTGTAAATTCACATAGAGTGAATTCAAGACTTTCTTTCATTATCTAACATGGTATCAGAGCTCAGGTTCTTCCTTTTCTAGTTTCACTCTCTCTGATTCCCATCGGCGCGTGGGGGATCACGGCTACCATAATTGAGTGACCATCACGCGCGCCCTGTTGCCAACCACCACATTGCTTTTCCCATGCGCAGCCCCTTCACAAGTGCTTCTTCTGTCACGCACCACCGCTTCACAAGTGTGCTCTAGGCCGGCTCCTTTCGGGTTTCGACTCTCTTTCAGATTTGATTCCGCTCTCTCTCGGGATTTTACTCCCTCTCTCTCGGGCTTCGGCTCTCTTTCGGGATTTCACTCCCTTTTTCGGCTTCGATTTTATTTCGGGATTTCGCTCCCTCTCGGGCTTCGGCTCTCTGTCGGGCTTCAAATCTCTTTCGGGATTTCGCTTCGTCTCTGGCTTCGGCACTTTCGGGCTTCGGCTCTCTTTCGGGATTTCGCTCCCTCTCTGGCTTCGGCTCTTTTTCGGGATTTCGCTCCCTTTTCGGCTTCGGCATCCTCTTGGGCTTCGGCTCCCCCTTCGGGCTTCGTAGGTTAAAGGTCATCCATTATCTCAAGGTTTCCAGCCTCCAAGTTTCAAGATTTTCAGTTTCAGAACCCCGCTCTCCGATTTCAATATGCAACTGTTGGACAATTATGACCCATAACATCACTATTTGTACAGAACATGATGTTATTGTACAAATAAACTATGTGACAAAGGAAATTACTCTTTTATAATTTGTAATTAGATTACCAAGATATATAAATGATAAAAGTCCATATGATTAGTACCAGATTAATAAGATATGCAACAATATTAATCCACTGAGGTCTAATCATTAAATATCCATAGTCGTAGTATTATCGAGACTGTACATCGATAATGCAGAATAGACTAGTATTACACTTATGCGTGTTATGGAAGCGTAACGGCATAGTTCTCATATATTTGGGTATTGGATACTCATGCAAGTGTAATAGAAGGTTCTGTTTACCGATGGTACGGAAACAGCTTCGCTCTGGATAGACTCATCGGAATCCCATTGGTAGTATGACTATGTGTCTATGGGAATCCGAATCAGGGTATGTGTATTTGGTCTTAACTTGAGACTTGCATCGCTAATACTTACGACAATCAGTATACTTTGGTTTTGGTCGTCCGGGGCTTTAACAGGTTCTGTGTACGCCTCTTCTGGGTATACTGAGAATCGTAGTGTATTGGGTGTGATGTCAAGATGGAAGTATCACTCCAGTCATATAGAGATGATGATCACGCATGATACGAAACTAGTACTCTTAAGTACTGCAGTCATCGAGATAATATGACTAGGTCATGATTATCCGATTATAGAGACTAGTTACTAGAGATCTGATATATGCTTCTTACGGGACAGACACAATTCCAGCCCTAGGCCTAGCATGTGATATCGATACTGGATCGTAATACGCAATACTACGTATACTACGCCTGACATAGATTACATATTCCTTAAAAGAATATTTCTGGAGAATTGGGTAGGCACGGTGTTTTGCTAGAAGCCAACCATGTCTTGTAAATCGGTAAGAACGTGGTACCGGGTACGCACGTGTTCGGATAGTCCGACGACCAAATTTACTGCCAACATATCCAAGGATCTCATGAGTCGCTTCCCGAAGATTCACCGATGACGTATGACTCGAACACAATTAATCTGAGATTAATTAGAAGAGAGAGAAAATTAATCTAGGATTAATTACGACAATAATTTATCTGGGATAAAATTCTTTTAGAAGAGATAGAACGATTAATTTGGAATTAATCGATTAAAATAATATATTCCATATATTAAATGAAATTAGATTTCATAACGAAATTAAAATTAGATTTTAATTCGGGCGAACGAATTAATTTAGAATTAATTCGTGAGCGACTTTAATAGTAATATTGCTAGGCATAATTATTTAATTAAATTTGATCTGATTAAGTCGCAACGGAAAATTCGTTAATTCGGAATTAACGAACCCGAGCCCGGAATGTGTTTGCGGGCCCACTCGGATTTTGAATTAAAGTGGGGCCCACACTTGTCATATCACCTAGTCAACTTTATCAACTTTTGGTTGATAGAAGTTTGTGGGATTTTTGGTTAACTTGTTTCTCACACAAGTTTGAAAGATTAAAAGATATACCAATTATTGTATTTGGTATATGACTTTTAATTTTTTGAAAAACCATAACTCTCTCATTCTTCTCTCCTTGGCCGAAAATAAGGTTTCATTTTCTCTCAAAAATGGCGTGAAGCTTGGCTTCATATTCTTGATTTTTGCTTCAAAATCTCAAGTGCTAGCACACTAAAGGAGTCATTCAAAGGTGATAGGGAAACCACTCCCATGAGTTTGGAATTTAAGAATCAAAGCTTGGAGCTCATCATTCATACAAAAGTGAGCTTGGAGCACAACACAAAGGTTGAAAATTTTTGTTATCTCTACATCCTCATTGCCGATCAATGTGAGTTGATTATTCACACAAATTTTATGCTTAATTGATCTTGGCTAGTTCTTAGAGAACCCAACAGCAACCTCAAGCTTACTCATTCGTTACCAGCTTGAGTTTGAGGGGAGGTGTTAAGGAATGTTAAAGAATATGAAATCAATATCCAAAATAAAATTCCTAGTACCATTAGGATTCAGGATTTTATTATATTTCTCTATTAGATGCAGATTTCCTATATTCATTATCATTGTTCATTACTATATGATTCATTTTCTATTTTGGTTTTCTATGTAGCCTATATAAAAGTCTTTACTATTGTAAATTCACATATAGTGAATTCAAGACTTTCTTTCATTATCTAACAATAAATTACCATCAAAACGACATCGTTTTGGTGATAAATGAAAAAAAAAGATTAAAATAATATCATTATTTTAATAATTTTATCTATATTTTATTCCGTTTAATCTCTCTATATAATTATCATAACTATATTTGGATCCAAGAAAAGGAAAAGGTTGTAATATCTATACAAACATTTTGTCCCCACATGCTCACAAGTCACAACCATACATTATATTTTTGACCCACATGAACTGATTAAAACTTGTACCTAACATACATGACTTTAAACACATCTTGTTCTTCCTACCCATTACTTCAAGTGGAAGCAGCTTAGCAATTGAAATTTCACCAACAATACAAATTATATATATATATAAAAAAATACCTATTAGCAAAAATGTTTACTTATTTATATACTACGAGAGTAATGTGTATTCTAAAATGAGGATTTAAAACTTTCATCATTTTTAGATTTTTTTTTTATTTTATATCTTTTAGTACCCGTATAGGGGTGATCACGGTTTTCGGGTCAAACTGCAACCCGACCCGAACCGCACCAACCCGAATCGCACCGCGCGGTTTGAAAAAAAATTAAAAATAATTTCGGGTCAATCGGAACCGAACCGCAAATTTCGGGTCGGTGTGCGGTTTTGACCCAACTGCGACCCGAACCGCCTAAAACCGTAAATTTTGACTCAAACCGCGACCCGAACCGCCTAAACCACCGACCCGCGTTCAAATTAGATATTATTTTATATTTTTCTTCTTTTTTAATCATTAAATTTAAGATATTTAATGATCATATGACAATATATAATATATAAATGAAAATTATGTATTTTTTCTCTTCAATAATTATAGGCTATACATTTTTCATACATTGTTTTATTCTTGTTAAAATAATCAGAGACAACTTTATTTGTAAATTAATTATTCAAGACCTGTACAAATAATAACTAATTTATTAAATTATTAAATAATCACATTTATCCATCAACAATATATAATAAAATGAAATATTAAAAATTGATTGGGTCCCAAGTGTTAAAAAACTAACCTTTTAGAATTCAAACATTTTTTTTAAACTATAATTTTTCTTTTTTTAAAAAAAAAAAAAGAAAAAGAAACCTAAACAAAACATTTTATTTAAAAATTTGAATTGACCAATGGATGCAGACAATTTTGACAATAATGATGCTGTTATCATGACCTTAATGATAGGGTGATGGTAGTTGGAATCATGATATGACAACTATATAGTACAATAAGATTCAATTATTATTATTATTTTAAAAAAATAATTTTCTAATTTATTAGTTTAATTCAATTTTTATTATTTTTTTTTTGCTAAGTTTGAATACTTACGAAGTGGCCAGCTCCAAGAATCCAATAGAAGTGTAGATTTTCGTATGATTTTGTGAACCCTTTTGTAATTTTGTCATTCCCACAAAATAATGGAGTCCTCTCAGTGCTCAGAAATTTCTCAAGCCCTTCCCACCTGATACACAAAATTTAATCAAAAATTGATTATTTACAATGAAAATTAAAATCCCATTAAAAAATATATATTAAAAAATATCCAATTAAGACTCTTACTTCAGCTTCTCAATCCATGCTTGAGTCCCCTTTGTTGAACAAATTAAATCAAGCTACACAATACACCACCCAAACTTTCAATTACATGTTACAAATGCATATTTTTTGAGGAAAAAACAAGTTTATAGTTTCTGTTTGTTTATTTATTTATTTATTTTATATAGATGTTTGCACTTTTTTAAGATGCAAACTATCAGATTTTGTTAAAAAAAAAATTATCAACTCTTCATATAAAAAGAAATTAACGATATGTATTTTAAAAAGTACGGCAGACTGCACAAAAAAATTAATAGAAATTTTATTTATAAATATGCATATAGGATATAAAGTGGGTGGTCCAAATGGAATCCGGGTGAGATTAATGAAAAATGAGTGGATTGAATCTTACTTGCCCATTATATACAGTAACATTCACTCCTTTTGCAAGTAGCTCATCAACCTGTAAAGAGTTGTAAAGGTGAAAGTGATAAGACACTTGTTTGGTAACAATTTAAATAATTCAAGGAAGCATGTGTTGTATTTTGCCAAGAATATTATTATAAAATAAATAAAAATTAATTCGGAATCTTTTTGTTTAATCAAACTTTTGTAAAAAAAAAAAAAAGGTTTCGGTTGAAATTTCAACATCTTTATTGGTGGCCAATAGATCATAATTAAAAAGCATTCATTAATTTTAGAACTTTATAGCAGGAGCTTGAAGAAAGTTATTCACATACCTCATTAATCCTTGGTCTCATAAAATCACCTGAAAGATCTGTGAAAACAAAATCTGATTGTCCTCCCCATCTGTTTAAACACAAAAATTAATTACACTTTCAAATCATGGATTAAAATTAAAATTCAGCATTTAATGAATTATAAGTTTTTTTTTTTTTTTTTTTTTTTTTTTGGAGAAATATAATTGGACGTTACGTGATGTTTTCTGGGATAATCTTGAGTTTCTTTTTTATAGCTCCATTCATCAATGTATTTATATCACCGTCACCACCAGGAGAAGAAGATAAACTAAGATATCTCGAGTATTTTTTCATTGAAATTCCTTCCGTTAATGCTGATGATGTTAAAGACACCGGATCCATGCCCGAATCCAGTAGGAAATTGTAAAAATCCTGCTTAATTCAACATGTAAAACTGAACAAAATTAAGCCCGTCATTAATTAATTAATTTGATTTAAGCACTCAAAATGAACAAAAAATTCAGTAACAATTATTTACCACTCCGTTGCTGTTCTCACTAATCACACCCTCCAGTCGCGCCCATGAATCTGTAGCATCAACATACTGACCAGCTTCAAGTTGCTGCTTAATCTTTTCAGCTACTTCATTTGATTTTGCAAAGCCATTTTTATCAAGCCTTGACACATCTTTAAGTAGAGGCCCCCATGAAAACTTCATATAAAATTTTTAAAAAATATATATATAATTAATTAATGTAAATAAATGCATGCACTTCATATTGTAACATTATTTCAATTCAAATTTTACCACAAAATCCTCTGGTGAAATCCAACTATCTCCCAAGACAACTCCTACATAAAAATTGAAGAAAAAAATTGATCATTTATTAATTTTTTCTTTTGTATTTGACAGTAAAAAATTAAAAATTAATTACCTCCAAGTTTGAGATTGAGGTTCCCAGCTTGTATGGCTTTTAGAGCTGCAAGACCAAGAGTAACAGCAAATTTACCTCCATAAGACTCTGCAACAATAAAGAGAGGACTCTTTTGCAAATGGTCATTTTTGTTAAACAACTCCATTAGCAATGAAGTTAAATCATTTGCATTCTCAACATCAGTTTTAACAAATAAGCTGTTATCCTCAACATAGCTATATCCTGTTCCCACTGGATTGTCCTGTTATCAAACATTAACAAGAGCAAGAGCAATGCATTGATTAAATTTTAATACACAATAAGATTAATATCAAATGAAGCTTCTGGTTTATTTTTAACCATACAACAAATAATAGATCAGCTTTCTTCAACCATGTTGAATTCCTTGGCTTCAAATTAATATCCAATGGCCCAACCTCTTCAAAATTCCCAATCCCAACTCCTGAAGCACCCTGTTTCATACATCAATATTCAAATTTTATTCAAAATTTCTGGGGTTTTTTTTTTTTAAATTTTTTTAATTTTTTAATCATTAATACTCACAGGGCCACCTTGCAACCAAAGAATGATAGGCCATGGCTTTGAGGGATTTTCAACTCTGTATGGACTTTTGTATAGCCACCAAAACATGTGTGCTTCTGCATAATAACACAATCCCAAAACACAAAACAATCTTTAAAGCTATTTGAGGAGAATCAAAAGAAAAAAAGAAATCGTAACCAGTGTACAAGATTTCCGCTATAATCAAATTATAAAGTGTTTGGAGAACAAATAAGAAAAAAAAAATTAAAAACTTACTGGGTCTGACTTCAACATATCCCCACTCTTCTGATGTGGTCACAGCTCTTGCTGTTGATGCTCCTCCTCCATTAACAAGAATAAGAGAAATAAAGAAAAATAGAAACACACCAAAGACACGAAGCTTCGCCATTTCAATGAGTGAAAATGGAAACACAAGACACCAATGATGTTATATATATATATATATAAATAAATAAATAAAATCTTTAAAGGGTTGATTGAAAAAGTAGACTTTGTTCCTGTACGAAACAGATGTAACAATAAAGTGGAAACTTCCTGCTAATTTAAGGTAAAAGCATACTATATTTGTATAAAGAATCATAACAAAAAGATCTTGTATTTATCTTTCTATATACACTTCTGTTTTTTCTTATTTTTTTTTTATTTAAAAAAAAAAAAATAATAAAACAATATACCAATGAATTTTTATCTGCCGGCATATATATTATATATTAAAAGAATTTTATTGTAACAGGTTGTTTCACAAGGTGTCTGCTTCTGCAAATTATTTAATGTTTTCAAAGAAAATTATAATATTATATATATATGTGTGTGTATTATTGTTAAAAAAAGAATTAATTGGGCTGTGAATTATGTGAGGGGTGGAAAGATTGCGTACAAGTAGTTTTGCACTGGATATGAAAAGGACATGACACAAGTGTTCTCTCTTCTGAAAGTCTTGCAAATGACAGTATTTAAATAATAAAAAGAAAAAGAAAAAAAATAATAATAAAAAGAAAAAGAAAAAAAAAAATAATAAAAATAATAATAATAATAATAATAATAATAATATATTATTATTATTATTATTATTATTATTATTATTATTATATTTGAATGAGTGCATGTGTAATGGGATATTTTGGGAACAAATGAAATCTTGCTCTTTTGAGTTGCTGATGGGAGATCCTTAAAATGTGGAGACTTTGGGATTATTTTAATTACTTTTTTCAGATGGGAAATGGGAATTGGTTACGTTTGCTCAATCATTCCATCTCTCTCATCTTATAATAATCTAATAATATTTTATCATAAAATATCAATGAAAAAATTTATAAAACAAAATCTTATATCCCAAATAATTTGACATCCAATATCAAGTCAGAGCAGTTCCATCGAGAGCGAAATATTATATTATTGTTAAAAATAAATAAGAATCAGAACCATACAGAAGAGAGGAGATAAATGAAAAAAAAAATACTAAATCTAGTTTAAGAAAATTTTAAAAACATATCAATCTCGTTAAAATATTAGTTAATAAATTTACTGAGAACTCTGATTAAGGAAAGTGTATCGGTCTCCTACTAAAATATTACTAAACTGGATATATTCCAAATCAAAAATTAAAACTGCTGCAAATAAGCTGAAAGTTGTAACTTGTAACGCCACAACACTTGTCATGCACCAAAAGAAAACCACAGGAGATCATCCACTACCCATCAAAATCAAAATAACAAACATTAGCCAATAATAATTGTTGACAACTTATTTTCGTCTCAGGGGCAATAAGGAAAATACTCCCGGGACAATCTTCCCTCAATCTTTAATTTGTTTGTTTGAATGACCAAAAACAAATTTAGTAAAAAATGAAAAAATGCACACAGGTTGACAATGGAGTTTTAACGTGATTCGGTGAGCGAATCCAACCTACGTCCACGGGCACAAAAACGGTGAGGGTTGTTTTATTGCCAAGAACTGACTCGGCTGACCTGTTTTGAGACAGGCTAGAGCGCGACTGAGCAGTTGAAAGGAGTTACAAGTGGTGTTCTTTTGTGTTACAAGTTGCTATGTAAAAAACCCAACCTATACAAATGAGGCTACCCTCCCTTTATATACTAAGGAAAATACATCACTGTTCCTCCAACTCAAAGGTGTTTCCCGCGTGATGCCTGACCGACTGATGGGTTCTCTTCCCAAAGTCTGTCTTTTCCGAAAGCAAGCATGCCGCCTGACAGTCTGTCACATCACCCCATTTTCTCCTCTGCTACACACAATAATAATAATGGTGACAGCCTGTAAAGTGCCTTTGATAAATGACACGTGTCGAAGGAAAAATCCAGCTCTTCTGATCTTTTGTCGGTCTTCAAGAGGTCGGTCAAATGACTTGCTGAGCTTCCAGAATTACTTCCTCCCTGATTCGAGATATCCGAGCTCATCGATCTGCTCAAAGAGCTGGTAGATCCGGTCTGATTCCTTGATCTAGTGTGGTCGGCCATAGCTCTTATGTGGTCAGTCTCTGAAACTGTATTGTGCTACATCCTCTGGTCGGTCATACTCATCAACCGAGCTCCATATTGGGCCGAGGAGCCGATTGTTGGCAAATCTAGGGGTCCCAAGGATCACAAATCAAGCATGAAACTTAAGTGAATACATTCGAGAAGTCGCAGAATACTTACATCGATCGGTTGAGCGACGCGGAGGACAACAAAAACGATCTTACTGCCTCACTTCACTGCTTGGCAGTGAGCAGCCCAGCTCACTGGTTTGGCGCCATTTGAGGATCATCTTCGAGCTCCAAGCTTCGTCGAATGGTTCCCGGCTCATGGGTGAACTTCCCTATCACCTTCGCATGTCTCGTAGTGTGCTAGCACTTGCGATTTTTGCCACAAAAATCCAACTATTGCTTCCCATTTTCTTTCCTTTATTCGGCAGTTCACTGCCTCACAAAAACAAGAAATGGCGTGAGGAGAGAGGGAGAAAAGAGAGAAGAGATTGTGTGTTGGTTTGTGAAATTTTGTATATCTTATACACAAATTTGAATTTCAATTCATTTCACTTGAATTTGGCTTTCAAATAGCAAATCATTAGAGCCATAAATGACACCAACCACTCACATCACTTCACATCAATCTATCAATCATGAATAGTGACTTGTGTTAATCACTCAAAGTGAAAGACATCCATCACTTGATTGACGAATGATGTGACGCTAGTTGCGACTAGCGATTTGACGCTTGATTTGACTTGCGTGCCGCACTCGAATTCGAAATGCGAATGCGCTCGCAAATAATCTCGGGCTCAGGTTCGCTAATTCCAAATTAACGAATTTTCCGTTGCGTCGTAATTAAATGATTACGCCTAGCGAAATCACTATTCACGTCGCTAACGAATTAATTCTAAATTAATTCGATCGCCCGAATTAAAATCTAATTTTAATTCCGCGTCGAAATCCAATTTCCTTTAATATATCAAATATATTAATTTATCGATTAATTCCAAATTAATCGTTATCTCTCTCTAATGATATTTTATCCCGGATAAAATATCTCCGCAATTAATCCCAGATTAATTTTCTCTCTCATCTAATTAATCCCAGATTAATTTAGAGTGCGAGTTATACGTCATCAGTGAATCTTTGGGAAGCGACCCATGAGATCCCCGGATATGTTGATAGTAAATTCGGTCGTCGGAATATCCGAACACGTAAGTACCTCGTACTACGTTTTACCGATTTACAAGACAAGGTTGGCCTCTAGCAAAACGCCATGCTTACCCAATTCTCCGGAAATATCCTTACAGGAATAAAGGATCTGTATCAGGCGTAGTATACATAGTATTGCGTATTTCTGTCCAGTATCAGATGATCACATGCAAGGCCTGGGGCTGGTACAATGGTCTGCCCCGTACGAAGCATATATCAGATTACGAGCAACTAGTCTCTTATAATCGGATAATCATGACAAGTATATTATCCCGACGTTGCAACCTTTATAGAGAACCAGTTCTGTATCCTTGCGCGTCATCAACTTCCATATGACTGGAGTTAGACCCGGCCGGCGGTTCGGTTCCGGTTCGGAACCGAACCGAACCGGCCGGTTTCCGGTTCCACTTAGTGTGGAACCGGAACCGAACCGGTTAAATCCGGTTCGGTTCCGGTTCCACACTTAAGTGGAACCGGAAAGTCGAACCGAACCGGAACCGAACGGTTCGGTTCGGTTCATTTTTTTTTTAATTAATTAAAATAAAAAAATGAGAGGAGTCAAATCATTAAATAAAAAAAAATTATTAATTAAAAAAAATGAGATTAAATTTATAAATAAAAAAAAATTATTACATTGAAGAGCTTGAGCTTAAATTTTTTAAAATTTAAGTTGCCTACGTATCCTCCAAGGGTGAGAGGAATCAAAGCTCACGTAGTTCCATTACAAGTTTAAGACATATCCCCTTGTAAATTATATTTTACATTTATCAATCATCATTATCAGTTGATCCTTCGGCTCCGGGTCCGCAGCTTCCGCTTGCACTTGTTGCAGAAGAGCATTATCGAACAAATCTTCAAAATCATCGGGGGCATCTTCTTGTTGTCTCAGATCAGCTCGAGTCCAATCATCCACACAAGCTGTTGCTTCTAGAGTGCTTGGATGTAATGAAGATCGCCTAGCTTCCAATATATTACCTCCCAAGCTGAAGGCTTGCTCAACCGCAACGGTGGAAATAGGTGCTGCCAATATCTCTTTAGCAATAATAGATAAAACAGGATATATTTTGATGCCGGTTCCACCATTCAAGGATTTTAAAATTTTTACTGCATAAACTTTCATTAGAAAACTCAAAATTTGTAGATAAATAATTATCTAATTCAGGGTTATTAGTTGTTGTCGTATCCCTAGATTTTTATTTCGTTGTAATAACCAACGATCCCCTGCGCTAAGTCTTGGTTGAATTACCGGTTCGCTACTACTAGACTGACCTATTGTTCCTAAGTTATATCTTACAATATAATCATTAAATAAAATAATTAAATCACTTTTTAAATTCGTCATTATGCTCGTAATATCAATGTCATCTAATATTCCTAAATAACCATAGTAAGCTTGTAAACCACCATTCAAACCTTCTAATTTAAATCTAGGATCAAAAACAGCAGCAATAAGATAAAGTAAAGGAATTTCTCTAAAATAATTCAACCATTTTACCTTCATAACAGTAATGGCTTCGAGCAAAACAATATCATTAGGGTTGTCACTGTCAACATGTTCATCGAGAGTGCCAACAATATTCAAACTTTCAAGAAGAAATAAATGTGCAGTGGGATAATAAACACCGCTAAAAACTAAAGTAGCATCATTAAAAACTCTTAAAATATCTAAAATTCTTTCACAAATATCCCATTGACTAGGATAAAGTGTGATATTTTGAACATGTTGAGAAAAAAAACTACATAATGCATCTTTGTATTGAAGTGCTTGACATAAAAGAAAATAAGTAGAATTCCAACGTGTTGGAACATCTCTAGAAAATTTAATCGGTTTAATACCATTTATTTTACAAAACTTGGTCCATTCCCTCCTAACTTGAGAATATGACCAAATACAGTTAAGTGCCGTTTTAATAGGATCAAGGAAAGGAGATAATAATTTTAGACCGTCTTGCACACATAAGTTTAGGACATGACATGTACAACGAATATGAAAAAATCGACCCCCTAAATTTGGTTGACATATTTCTTTTAAATCATTGATGGATGCAGTATTTGCAGATGCATTATCAAATCCAATTGTTAAAATTTTTTCTCCTAAACCATATTCATCAAAAATTACCTTCATCATTCTATAAATATTATGTGCAGTATGTTGGTCATCAAAAACTCTAAATGCAATGAGTCGTTTTTGCATGGTAAATGATGCATCAATCCAATGACAAGTCACACCCATGTATGAGTGTGTTGCCAATGGTCACTCCAAATATCAGAACATATAGAAATACGACCTTTCATTTCTTTAATATTTCATTTAAAATAATTTTACCATCTTTATATAATTTGAAAATATGACGTTTTGTTGTGTTTCGAGTCATTCTACATGCAGCAGGGTTTAAAGCATTATGCACGTAATTAGTAAAATGAAGTTTTTCACCAAAGCTTAAAGAAAGATGTGCCATACATGTTAATTTCGCAAATTCTTCTCTATTTTTTGCATCAGAATATTTAAATAAATCTACACTACTCGTACCTCTACTAGATGATGCGTACCTGGCCATTTGAGTCTGCGTCGTATCAATGCCAAATTCAACCGGATGATGTTTCTCCATGTGCTTGATCATATTTCCGTATCCACCAGAAAATTTATAGATAACCCCACAATAGTTGCAAATTGCTCGTTGTGAACCATCGTCTAGGCGTTCCAAATTAAAATGAATTTTGAAAATATCGGAGGACCGAGCCTTAACTTCTCTTCTCCGTGATTGTGCACTGACACTGGGGCCGCTCTCTTGGGTCGGCATATTTGACATTATGTTCTCGGATGAGCTTGCCATTTGAATAATTGCGATGCGAATGCCGAATGACGAATGTGATAACAAATTAATTAACAACTAAAATAAGAGAATTGTATTGAAGTAAGATTGAGAATAAGAGATTTATATAGAAAATGAGAGAGTTGAGAAATTGGTGTGATGAAATTATGAAAAATGAATCCTATTTATAGAATTTTAGAATTTTTTTGATACCAAAAATGCCCCTAAATATAACCGTTTTATTACCGTTATTAGGGGTACATTAGTAATTTTTATTTTATATAATAAAAATTTTTTTATAATTTTATTTTATTTTTTTTTTGGCAGGGAGCCGTTTGGCAGGGAGCCAAACGGCTCCTGCATCCCCCAACGGCAGTAGCCGTTGGGGGAATAACTAATAAGGCCCCCAACGGCTACTAGCCGTTGGGGGCCTTAGGGTTCCTGTTGGAACCCTACGGTTCCAACAGGAACCCGACGGTTCCAACCGGAACCGTTCGGTTCCGGTTGGAACCGTCCGAACCGGTGGAACCTTACGGTTCCACCGGTTCGGACCGGTTCGAGTTGGGGTGGAACCCCAACCGAACCGGTCCCATTCCGGTTCGGTTCCGGAACCGGAACCGTGGCCGGGTCTAACTGGAGTGACACTTCCATCTTGACATCACACCTAACACACTACGATTCTCGATATACCGAGAATTGGCGTACACAGGAACCGGTTAAAGCCCTGGACGACCTCAACCAAAGCATATTGATTGTCGTATGTATTAGCGGTGCAAGTCTTAGGTTAAGACCAAATACACCTACCCTGATTTCAGATTTCCATAAGCACATAGTCATACTACCAATGGAATTCCGAGGGGGTCTTATCCATAGCGAAGCTGTTTCCCGTACCATCGGTGAAACACAACCTCCTATTACACTTGCGTGAGTATCCTATACCCAAATATATGAGAACTATGTTGTTGTGTCCTCACAACGCGCACAAGTGTAATACTAGTCATTTACGCATTCATCGATGTCCAATCTCGATAATGCTCTGACTAGGGATATTTAGTGATTTATCCTTCGTGGATTGATACTGTCTCATATCATTCTCAATCCAGGAACAAATCACAGGGACCTCCTATCATTTATATATCTAGGTGATCTAATCACAAATGATAAGAGTGCAATCTCCTTTGTCACATAGTTAATTTGTACAACAACACAGTGATCTGTACAAATAGTGATGCTATGGGTCATAATTGTCCAACACTGATACACATCTCCCGACCCTTTGTCCTCCCGATGAGGTGAATTTCCCCTTCTGCCATTACCGAATTGTAAAAAAGACTTAGCAACAGAAATCCCCATCAACATATGTCCCATAGTTCTCGGTTCCAACGAGTGTACGAGTTGGTGCCGGGAACTACAAAAAGTCTGAAGTGATATGCTCAGCTAATTGGTGGTCGGTCTTAGGAACAAAACAGAGTACTCCCCTGGAGTCTGACCAAATTACCTTCGATCAGCTCCATACGCTCGGCCAGAAAGTGCTGATGTATTTTCAACCGCTTTTCCAACCCAAGACAAATTCCTCTTTTACCCTTAAGATAGCCGTCCCTCGAGAATCGCAAGTCATCATATCTTCATAAATGCCCATCCAATCAATCTTTAGGGTTTTACCCGGGAGTTCCACTTGTCAAAAGCTTATGGTCTTCCCGCCCAAAATCTCAAATCAATCGGCCCTTCCCGAGGTTTGCCAAAGGTCTTTCAATCCTAGCCGTTCATATCAACCTGATCAGACGGAGCCCAATGACAACACGCGGCATATATCTGAAGATTATTCCGATCCGACGGCCACTAATACACCGTGTCAGGCATATACGGATGCAAACCAACCTCATTTCTCTCTTTTTTACGAAGATCACCACTCTCACTGACTTGCGAGAAGCTTCTTCATTCTCAAATGAACTAGCAATTCATCACCTGTCTCCTCTTCTCCCTAATTGTTGTATTATCCCACTGTTGACTTGGTGCTTTTTGGTTTTCTTCTTGTTGTCGTTTGTTCTTTTCATTCTCCTAGCATGCTCAATCTCTTCATTCTTCGTTGAACATTCTATCTCGGGTTTGGGGTTGGATGTGTTGTACATGCGCTTTAGGTTAATAGATGGATAGCGGGTGGGATGCATGTGCTTGGGGGTTTCTGGTTTTGTGTTTGGCTGTATGTGTTTTAGGGAGAGACTTGCTGTTTGTGGCCATTGCTAGGGCGTTTAGAGACTGCAGGCGTAGGTTTAAGGTAGTCAGAATAATTTTTGGACCCACGACACCTTTAAATTGATCACTGACCTTCTTATATTCCACGGCGACTGTTAGGCATGTCCGACGCTGAATCTTCTTTGGCAAAACTGATATGTCTTCCATCGTGTTGCAGAAATGTCTTCCAGCTCAGAGACGCCTATTGTAGAGGATTGGATACTACCCACCCCTTCTGAAATAAAGAGCGACTCTTACCACCAAAGAATTTCCCGAAAAGACCCTGAGCCCGGAGAACTTGGAAATTCGGCCTTGGACATGAATCAGCCTTCCACTATCACGGGAGATGCCATATGCGTGCTCCGGCAGTAGTATGAAGTCCCAATTGACATAGCTCTAGAAGTCCCTGGCTCGTGTGATCGTGCAAGCCAGCCCGACGAGGGCTTAGTCGCTCTTCTCCCCTCTTTTTTTGAGTGCGGTCTTCGGCTGCCCATTCAACCATACTTTGTCGGAATGCTGGCCAGGATGGAGATTGCCCCCTGTCAGCTAAATTTTCCGGAATGCTTGCATGTGATCTGTCACTGGGCCAGCCTCGGAGAACCGACTTTTGAAGAACTGAAGAGGCTCTATAAATTGAAAGCCAACCCCAAAACACATCATGGTTGGTACTACCTCTCTTTTTATGAAGACGTCCCTGCCCTTATCAAAGACCTTCCCCAAACCAATAAAAAATTCAAAGACACCTGGTTCTGGGCCACAAGTGACTAGGGGCGGACCTTGTCCGTGTGCTCGGAGATGACGAAGTGCCTGATATCTTCAGAGCGGGAGGTCAGGGCCTTTTGTCTCAATTTCTCTTTCTTTCTCAACTTACATGCAAAAAACACTGACTTTTCAACCTTTCTCAGCCTGCTGGAGGGATCCTCCCAAGGTAACCGTGTGGTCCGTGCTAGGATCAAGGTGGCCCGGAGCTACGCCTGCCACTAGAGGAGGGTAGTTAATGACTCTACCTTCTTGGAGTCAGGGCTCGTCCGGAGTGCACCTTCGCAGGTCCCGAGGCGGCTGGGTAGACTCTTACTGACTTTCTAACTGATCCTCTTACTTTCTCGGCTCGTAAATGACCTGAACTTATCTGACATCTGAACTGATCATGTCTTCTTTTTTTTCTTGGCATGAATGTCGGTGCTCTTAACAAAATCAAAGAATCGACGAAGAGGCCAGGGCCAAGTGGAGCTGGAACCTCCCGAAAAAAGGCGGCTGTAGCGAAGGCTAAAACTAATGCAGTGACCCGCCCTTCTGATCAATCAACAATCCCATTTCCAAGGGCGGTCCCGGTGTCTGAAACCCAACATTTTGGCCAATCTAGGTTTGCTAGCAAACGAAAACGCCTGATCGGATCGGGGGGTTCCGGACATAAGAAGAAGAATGAGAGGAACAACCTCTGATCTGATGACAGACTGCCCAGAGAGAGAATAGAACTGCAGAGGCCTCCTCTAGAAAAGAAAAAGGCGCTGTGGCGCTTGGGGTGGACGACCTCAGTGAAAAAATCCGAGAAGCCACCTCCCACCTGGTGCCAGTATTCAATCAACTGGCCGAAACGGTGCCTCCCGAGAAGATCTCGCACTTCGAGGACATCTTAATGGAGGAAATAATCTCATGCTTCTCCGTCCGCATAGCCGAGGTAAACTTTCTCCTTTACTCCCGCGTTGTATTTTTATCTTGCTCTCTGATTTCTCCTCATTTCCCATAGGATAATTACTTGATGACACGAAATAAAGACATGCTCATGAGTCTTCTTTTTGAGGGGGGCCAGGTGCAAAGGCTCCAAAGTCAAATCACGGAGCAAGAGGTTGCTCTGGCAAAAAAAGATGAGAAAATCAAGGCTCTGGAGAGGGTCAGGGACGAGGCCCTTAAACTGAATGACTCCCTTCGTAATGCGTCTAATCTGGCCAAGGAGAATGCCAAAATTGCCAAAAGGACCGGGAGGATGCTCTGGTTGAGAGTAAACGCCTGGGGTGGGAGTTGGGCGATACCGATGCCAAGCTGAGGAGGATAAATGAGGAGAAAGATCGGGCTCTCGAGGAGCTAAAAAAGAGAGAGGCCGACCTTGAGGAGAAGGAGGCTGAACTGCAGAGGAGGGAGGCCGAACGGCAACAGATGGAGGTTGCACTGGAGGGGGAGCTAGAGAGTGCTCAGCTCAAGAGGATCGAAGATTGTGCCGAGATCATCTCAATGCTGATGCCCAAGGTTAACATGGAGCCGGTCCATATGGACATCCGCTACTGTAAGAGAGAACTCTCCACGGAAGAGGCCCGAGAATTGCTTGCTCTCCCTTCAGAGGAAATCCAGGATCCGGAGCCCGTGTCAACTGTTCCCCCGTCTTTGACTCCTAAAGAGATCCAGTCTGAGGTTCCCGCCCCTGAAGTTCCTGAGGCTGACGTTGCAGCCCCTCTTTCCTCCCATGCTGAAGCTGAAATTCCCCCTGTCGAGCTTGCACCAGTCGTCCAGCCATCCGGGCTTGCACAAGAAGAAACAACTACTGCGCAGGCCGATTGATGGGGGTGACCCAAAGGGGGCCCCATGTAATTTCAAAAAATACATTTCCTTTCGTAACAATAACATTAACTCCTCATTTCGATACTTATCTCAAATGCTTTCCGTTCTACTCTTTATACTTAGTTTGTTTTGGCATCAAATTTTTCTGACTTGCCATTCTATACCTCGTTTCGACCCGCCACTCGGCCAAATTGGGTCTGGCCTTGAGGTAATAATCTGTCTTTGAGCCGAGATCAAATATGTTCGATGGGACGGAGAGAAGAACACTTGGCCCTGAGGGGATGCTGCGTCCCCAGATCGAAGAAATGGACTCGGTGGGATTCACCCCAACCCCGAGCGGGTGAAATAACTTAGATTCGGCGGAATGAATCCAGCCCCGATCTGGTGGAACAATAGCAGACTCGGCGGAACGAATCCAGCCTCGATCTGGTAGAACAATATAGATTCGGTGGATCGAATCCAGCCCCGATCTAGTGGAACAATATCAGACTCGGTGGGATTCATCCAGCCCCGATCTAGTTGAACAATATAGATTCGGCGGGATTCACCCCTACCCCGAGCTGGTGGAGCGTAACAGATTCAGTGGAAAAAATCCAGCCCCGAACTAGTGAAATAATAACAGGCTCGGTGGGATTCACCCCTACCCCGAGCTGGTGAAACGTAACAGATTCGGCGGAACGAATCCAGCCCCGAACTGGTGGAATAATAACAGACTCGGCGGAACGAATCCAGCCCTGATCTGGTGGAATAAGATAGCCTCGGCGGAACGAATCCAGCCCCGAGCTGATGGAACAATAACAGACTCGGCGGAACGAATCCAGCCCCGATCTGGTGGAATAAGATAGCCTCGGCGGAACGAATCTAGCCCCGAGATGATGGGACAAAATAGCCTCGGCGGAACGAATCCAGCCCCGAGCTGATGGGACAAAATAGCCTCGGCGGAACAAATCCAGCCCCGAGCTGATGGGATAAAATAGCCTCGGTGGAACGAATATAGCCCCGAGCTGATGGAATACTTGAGACTTACACGAGGGGTGGTTCTCAACCTCGGAGGCTCTGCTAACCCTGGAGCGGGCGTCCCCTTGCCAGACCAGCGAAAAAATAAAAATTAGAACAAGGAAAAATTAACAAAAGGGTGGGGGTGATTTAGCACATACCCAAAAAAGAATTTACAAGTGTAAATAACAACTCGGGTTCCCCGAGGCAGCGTCCCGCCCGAGGTCTCCAAAACATAATTTTGAACCTTACAATTCAGTGTCCCGGCTAACCAGGCTTCGGATACGCCGATCCGAGAGGTCAGGCAATTCCCCATGGGGGACATGGACACCCCGTGTGTGGCTTCCCTGGGTGGTACTCAATGGGACTCACCAGCCGACCTGTAGGGGCAGAAACCTCCCTAGGTCCGGTTTACCTGAGACTCCTGTAATCAAGGGCGTCATTCGGCCAAATCCGAGCCAGGTGGTCTGATGGTACTCAACAAGACTCACCAGCCGACTCGTAGGGGCAGAAACCTCCCTAGGTCCGGTTTATTCGAGGCTCCTATAATCAAGGGCGTCATTCGGCCAACCCAAGCCAGGTGGCCTGAAGACTCCTACAATCAAGGGTACCATTCGGCCAACCCAAGCCAGGTGGTTTGATGGTACATAACGGGATTCATCAGCCGACCTGCAGGGGGAGAAATGTCTCTGGGTCCGGTTTACTCGGGAGCATGATGGTCATGGAGGCAATTAAGCCATCCCCATGCCCTACTCTCCGAAAGTCTTTACTGGGACTCACCAGCCGAATTGGAGGGGGAGAAACGTCCCTGGGTCTGGTTTACCCAAGTTACTCCTAAAAAATACGAGCCATATGGTAGTAATGCTCCAGCCTCGGGGGTTTGATAATGACACCCGGGATTGGCGTGCCGCGAGGGGTTCGCACGTTTCCCTTATGTGCTCCACCCCTTGATGCGTTCTGGATCCTCAAAAGCGAAAGGAACCAGGTCGGAACACTTCCACCCGGGGGTTTGACAATGACACCCAGAAATGGTGTACCACGAGCTTGGTGCCCTTCCCAGTTATCGATCACCTCTTCTCATCGAGCACATCCCAAGAATATTGAAAATAACTTTTGCATTCAATTAACAAACAAGCAAGACAAGTTTCTTAAGAAAAATGAGAGTTTTATTCATATTCAAAGGACATGCTACCCTTCTTACAACTCTTTACGGGACATTTCAAGAGAGGCTTTTACAATATTTTCTTCTGGTTCTTTATCTTGCAGTCCGAGCTTGACTTCGAGAACTTCCGATGCGTATGCCGTAGTTGTAAACTTCACCGGCAAGTTGGTTTTCGCGTCGGGGCTTCTGCAGATCCTTTTGTCCTGAGCTCTTTCCGACCTGGGCTCCCAGGGTCTACTGCACCAGACCCCGCACGGGCGTTGATGAATAATGCATTTTCCCTGGGCCCCACATATCCCGAGCGAATCTGGGGACCCGAGCGAGGCCCTCATTCGGTGCACCTTGTGGTTTTCCCGGTGGGCTTTTTCTCATTTCTTCTTATTCGGGGAAGACCACCTCACTAATTGAGGACTGGCCTGATGGGAGTCCCCCCTGGCCCTTGGCTGACTAGTTCCCTGACCAATCCTTCAGTACAGGTAACCTACGAAACTAAGGATTGGTCAGCTGAGCAAGCGCAGCACATTCCCACAGAGGAACTTGTCCAGCCGCTGCCGACGGACGTCATCCATCCCCAACATTACATTCTATTCTACGACTCAACCGGGGTGGGTGGCTGTTGGCTAACCCGTTTACATTCCATTATACAACTCAATGAATGCTTTTGTTGCTACCATGCCTTCTCCGTGTGAACAATTTCTTCCCCATCCATCCATTCTGTTGTTGAACTACCCACCAACCCATGGTTTCCACCTTCTACCATCGTCTTACTACGAAAATTGTTTTTGTTCGATTCCCCACAAACGGCGCCAACTGTTGATGGCTGATTTTCATCTCAGGGGCAATAAGGAAAATGCTCCCGGGACAATCTTCCCTCAACCTTTAAGTTATTTGGTTTGGGAATGACCAAAAGCAAATTTAGTAAAAAAAAATGAAGAAACACACAGAGGTTGACAAATGAGTTTTAACGTGGTTCGTCGGAGCGAATTCAACCTACGTCCACGGGCACAAAAATGGTGAGGGTTGTTTTATTGCCAAGAACTGACTCGGCCGACCTATTTTGAGACAGGCTAGAGCGCGACCGAGCAGTTGAAATGATTTACAAGTGGTATTTTTTTATGTTACAAGTTGCTATGTAAAAAACCCAACCTATACAAATGAGGCTACCATCCCTTTATATACTAAGGAAAATACATCACTGTTCCTCCAACTCAAAGGTATTTCCCACGTGATGTCTAACCGACTGATGGGTTCTCTTCCACAAGTCTGTCTTTGCCGAAAGCAAGCCTGCCGCCTGACAGTCTGTCACATCACCCCATTTTCTCCTCTGCCACACGCAATAATAATAATGGTGACAGCCTGTAAAGTGCCTTTGAGAAATGACACATGTCGAAGGAAAGATCCAGCTTTTTTGATCTTATGTCGGTCTTCAAGAGGTCGGCCAAATGACTCGTTGAGCTTATAGAATTACTTCCGCCCTGATTCGAGATATCCGAGCTCATCGATCTGCTCAATGAGCTGGTAGATCCGGTCTGATTCCTTGATCTAGTGTGGTTGGCCATAGCTCTTATGTGGTCGGTCTCTGAAATTGTGTTGTGCTACATCCTCTGGTCAGTCATACTCATGAACCGAGCTCCATATTAGGCCGAGGAGCCGATACATATCTCCTGACCCCTTGTCCTCCCGATGAGGTGAATTTCCTCTTCTGCCTTTACCGAACTGTACAAAAGACGTAGCAGTAGAAATCCTCATCAACAACAACAACAACAACAACAACAATAATAATAATAATAATAAAAATAATAATAACTACGCAAATTGATAGTATGGAAAGCTCAAAGCCATTTGCATCTTTAGCACTGTTTTGAAATCCGGATTGGATTGGCTGATTGGACTAATCGAATCGGGAACTGATCATGAGTTCAGTCCGATTAATTGATAAAAATTAGATTGTAAAAAATTGGTCAAAACCGGTGAATCAGGTTAATATTTTTATAATTTTTAAATAAATAAAAGTGTAAAATTATTTATGACGTATGTCGCTTCTATCGGTTTTTTCTAAACGGTTTAACCTATCGAACCATTGATCTATTGAATCTTTTAAATCACTGATTCGATCTCTGGTACGATTTTGAATACTGATCTTTAGAGAGAGAAGCAACAATCACACACGCCACTACACAACATCAGTTCAAAGCAACTCTTTATTACACTACAAGAAATTACAGATTAAGCGACATAATATTTCGTTTCAATTATTTGAAACGAAATAGCGACGAAATTGAAATGGATAACGAAATTAGCTACACAATTTAGCGACGGGAAAACATTCAGTAACTACTAAAAAATTCTGTAACGAAATTATTATGATTTTCGAAAGCTTATATTATTATTATTATTATTATTAAAAAAACTACTAAACATTTATTTACTATTTCATATGCAGGTTCATACATTCGGCCTCTCGCAGGATAGAGGAAATATTTAAGGAGAAATTTGCATATGAGGGCACACAGTGAACTAAAGTACCTAAAGACATAAAAGAATACCAATGGGATGAATTTCATGTATATTATTATTATATGTAATGTGTTATTTATCATTGTTGATTACTAATTGTTTATTCCAATTGTTTTTAATTTTTTACAGTAATTTTATCAGTGGGATTCTGCGCATGCGGTCGGGGTTGGAACTGCATGGAATAATGTGTGCCAGAATCAGTATAATGATAAACTCTGTAAATGACGCTATAAATATAAAGAATGAGGGAAGCCACTTTTCATTCCATACAATGTTTGAAATAAATGACATAAGTATTGGAGTAGTACAAAGTTTAAATTAAAATCTCAGCAAGCATAAAAAATAGAAAGACTGAGAAGGCTAGAGAAAGATCGAATGTTTCTAAACATACCAGTGGCTCGAGGTTTACCATTCAGCATTCTATTGATATGATTAGATTTTTTAAACATGCGAACATTTTTTATTACTATTATTAAAATATATTTATTAATTCTTTATTTGGGACATGCATCCACAGGCTATGACGTGTTTAAACACATGCACACAAAGAAGGACAATACTTTTGTTGACAAGATATCGAGTGACATTAATGTAATTTTTTCTTTATAAATTAAATATTTTTAATTTTCTCTTTTCAAAATCATTTTTGCATTCTTATATATAATTTTATTAATAATAGGCTAATGTGGAGCAAATGATAGCGATTGCATCTCAGTTTGCAGAGGAGTCTGGTGAGCTTGAGACTCAGCTCGACACCAATCGCCTATACTTAGATATTGTTGGAGTGGATACTAACAAAAACGTCGAGTGTACGGTCTCGGCTCTCTTGCATCGCTTTCATATCCAGATTCATTATGTAGCTCAAGTGGATCATTCTACGATTAGGCTTTTGATGATATATTTGAGCAGCGGGTACAAGAGCGAGTTAGGATTGAGATATAGACTATACAACAACGATTGGATGAAAAGCAACGAAAGAGAAATGAAGAGATGCAACGACTAGATGAAGAACATCAGAAGATAAATGTGTTAGGTTTGGTGCTCGGAGTGCCAATCCGGATCGTATTTATGTCCGATTTATAAATACGAGCGATTCAATTTTCCATAATATTACTAATTTTAACGGCAGCACCATTGTCTTTTTTACGCTTATTCGATCTAATTGCGATTAGTCATCTGATTACAATTAGATTGAAACTGAATATGGTTCAGTGATACGTGTATATTAGACAAAGACCATATGATTTACAGTATAGTGCGGAGTTACAACGTAGTTTGTAATTGACATTGGGAAGCGCACTATTAGTTGTATATCCTTAAATAAAGTTTCCGGTCAAGATTTGCTAACACGGGTCGGTTAGTAAAATCCGCTGAGACCAATACATGTCGTATATCATGACTTGGTCCGATGGTTTATCCTAGTGAACCATGAGTCTCGGGAGACTCATATAGACATGTAGGTGTTTATTTGATAATATACTGAATGACTCACTGAAGGTTTCCTAATAGATGGTACACCAACGTCAATAGGAACCTTCTTGAGTTGAGCGAGCATAGTGGTCCTTCGACTTGAGATACCATTGTGGATATATGAGCTATCCTCCACACTTTGATGGCAGTCACGTCAACGATCTATTCATGATCAGACCTCCGCCTGTTCGTTGGGTGTGGACTGATGCTCATGATATCCTGTGCGTATCAAGATAGGATCCGTCAGTCCTGTGTACAAGGTATAGGCATCCAGCACGTGTTTACGATCTAATAAATCCATAGCCGTGGTATAATGTCGGAAACCAGTTCCGAGTGTTATTTCGTGATCGTAAATTGAAAGTCGATTGTATTAAACCAAACAGATTTGACGTTCTCATCTATATCCCAGGTATAATACGAATAGCTTGTGACGGGGAGATTATATGTATGCAATGACCTCGGCTTGCATAGTTTAGCGAGATTATTTGTGGTCGTCATAATTCATGAGTGGGTGAATTATGGACACGAAATTGGATTTCGTGACGGATAAATCAAAACTTAGAGAGTCTCACAATATGAAGTATACTCGTTGAGCACTTGGGTAACTCGATACGAATAATACAGATTATTCATAATACTTCATCGGATTAAATTAGTTAATTCGAATCGTTTAATTGGTAAACAAATTTTCACATGCCGGGGGTAATTTTGGTCGTTCTAATATGTATTTGTATTTGATACATAATTAGATTAGATACATATTATTTGGTAAATTATTTGATGACACATGTAAATTAAATAATAATTGTTTGAATTTTATTATTTGATTTAAATGTGTAATAGTTGCACTTTTATTTAAACTATATTAAAAGTAATATGTGATAAATATTGTGCCATGTGTCATGACTATTTACCACATGTTTTATTTTAATTAATATTGAAAAGAAATTGTTTTTCTTTCTTTGGTTTGGTAGTTGACCAAATTAAAGTGAAATGACCAAATACCCCCCCTCTCTTTCATGCCATTTTGAATATAAAAGGGGAAGAAATTATTTCTCTCTCTTGTTGTTCACTCCATAGCTGAAAACTTCCTAAGAAAAATGGGTTTTTCATTTGGTTTGATGATTCAAGCAAACAAGTGAAGGAAAATCAAGAAACGGCTTATGGAATTTGGAATTTTTAGAGGTAATCTTCAAATCCCTAAAGTCATGAAATTTGTTTCTTATTTCTTGATTTCTTAGAATAGTTATGGGGATTCTTTGCTTGAAACATTTGGGGCTTTTGGTTTTGATGGATGAAATTGGAAGTATTGGCATGTGTGAAGTGTAGATTTGAAAGTAATTAGTGTAATTAGTTTCAAATTTAATCAATTTGTTCATTTGATGAATTGTTGCCATTCTAGAGTTATTGATCCACTCTAAATAGCCTAGAATTATTCTAGAGTTGTTCATGTATGGTGGGACTTCTTTGGTGATGGATTAATTAGATTAATCTTGGTTTTAATTGGATTAAAGCATGAATTTAAGGCCAATTTCGTTTTCTGTTTTGACTTGGAAACAAGTGGGAGAAATTATTAGGGTTGGTTCTCGGAGTGCCAATCCGGATCGTATTTATGTCCGATTCATAAATACGAGCGATTCAATTTTTCATAATATTACTAATTTTAACGGTAGCACCCTTGTCTTTTTTACGCTTATTCGATCTAATTGCGATTGGACATCTGATTACAATTAGATTGAAACTGAATTTGGTTCAGTGATACCTGTATATTAGACAAAGACCATAAGATTTACAGTATAGTGCGCAGTTACAACGTAGTTTGTAATTGACATTGGGAAACACATTATTAGTTGTATATCCTTAAATAAAGTTTCTGGTCAAGATTTGCTAACACGGGTCGGTTAGTAAAATCCGCTGAGACCAATACATGTCGTATATCGTGACTTGGTCCGATGGTTTATCCCAGTGAACCATGAGTTTTGGGAGACTCGCATAGACATATATGTGTTTATTTGATAAGACATTGAATGACTCACTGGAGGTTTCCTAATAAATGGTACACCAACGTCAATATGAACCTTCTCGAGTTGAGCGAGCATAGTGGTCATTCGACTTGAGATACCACTGTGTATATATGAGCTATCCTCCACACTTTGATGGCAGTCATGTCAATGATCTATTCATGATCAGACCTCCGCCTGTTCGTTGGGTGTGGACTGATGCTCATGATATCCTGTGCGTATCAAGATAGGATCCGTCAGTTCTGTGTACATGGCATATGCATCCAGCACGTGTTTACGATCTAGTAAATCCATGGCCGTGGTATAACGTCGGAAACCAGTTTCGAGTGTTATTTCGTGATCATAAATTGAAAGTCGACTGTATTATACCGAACAGATTTGACGTTCTCATTTATATCCCAGGTATAATACGAATATCATGTGATGAATGGATTATACGTATGCAATGACCTCAGCTTGCATAGTTTAGCGAGATTATCCGTGGTCGTCATAATTCATGAGTGGGTGAATTATGGACATGAAATTGGATTTCGTGACAGATAAACCTAAACTTAGAGAGTCCCACAATATGAAGTGTACTCATTGAGCACTTGGGCAACTCGATATGAATAATACGGATTATTCATAATACTTCATCAGATTAAATTAGTTAATTCGAATCGTTTAATTGGTAATCAAATTTTGACATGCTGAGGGTAATTTTAGTCGTTCTAATATGTATTTGTATTTGATACATAATTAGATTAGATACATATTATTTGGTAAATTATTTGATGACACATGTAAATTAAATAATAATTGTTTGAATTTTATTATTTGATTTAAATGTGTAATAGTTGCACTTTTATTTAAAGTATATTAAAAGTAATATGTGATAAATATTGTGCCATGTGTCATGACTATTTACCACGTGTTTTATTTTAATTAATATTGACAAGAAATTATTTTTCTTTCTTTGGTTTGGTAGTTGACCAAATTAAAATGAAATGACCAAATACCCCCTATCTTTCACGTCATTTTGAATATAAAAGGGGAAGAAATTATTTCTCTCTCTTGTTGTTCACTCCATAGCCGAAAACTTCCTAAGAAAAATGAGTTTTCATTTTGTTTGATGATTCAAGCAAACAAGTGAAGGAAAATCAAGAAATGGCTTATGGAATTTGGAATTTTTAGAGGTAATCTTCAAATCCCTAAACTCATGAAATTTGTTTCTTATTTCTTGATTTCTTAGAATAGTTCTAGGGATTCTTTGCTTGAAAAATTTGGGGCTTTTGGTTTTGATGGATGAAATTGGAAGTGTTGGCATGTGTGAAGTGTAGATTTGAAAGTAATTAGTGTAATTAGTTTCAAATTTAATCAATTTGTTCATTTGATGAATTGTTGTCATTCTAGAGTTGTTGATCCACTCTAAATAGCCTATAATTGTTCTAGAGTTGATCATGTGTGGTGGGACTTCTTTGGTGATGGATTAATTAGATTAATCTTGGTTTTAATTGGATTAAAGCATGAATTTAAGGCCAATTTCGTTTTCTGTTTTGACCTGGAAACAAGTGGGAGAAATTGTTAGGGTTGGTGCTCGGAGTGCCAATCCGGATCGTATTTATGTCTGATTTATAAATACGAGCGATTCAATTTTCCATAATTTTACTAATTTTAATGGCAGCACCATTGTCTTTTTTACACTTATTCGATCTAATTGCGATTAGTCATCTGATTACGAAATCTTGTTCAGTGATACATGTATATTAGACAAAGACCATAGGATTTACAGTATAGTGCGCAGTTACAACGTAGTTTGTAATTGACATTGGGAAGCGCACTATTAGTTGTATATCCTTAAATAAAGTTTCCGGTCAAGATTTGCTAACACGGGTCGGTTAGTAAAATCCGCTGAGACCAATACATGTCGTATATCATGACTTGGTCCGATGGTTTACCCTAGTGAACCATGAGTCTCGGGAGACTCGTATAGACATGTAGGTGTTTATTTGATAAGATACTGAATGACTCACTGAAGGTTTCCTAATAGATGGTACACCAACGTCAATAGGAACCTTCTCGAGTTGAGCGAGCATAGTGGTCATTCGACTTGAGATACCACTATGGATATATGAGCCATCCTCCACACTTTGATGGCAGTCACATCAATGATCTATTCATAATCAGACCTCTGCTTGTTCGTTGGGTGTGGAATGATGCTCATGATATCCTGTGCGTATCAAGATAGGACCGTCAGTCCTGTGTACAAGGCATATGCATCCAACACGTGTTTACGATCTAGTAAATCCATGGCTGTGGTATAACGTTGGAAACCAGTTCCGAGTGTTATTTCGTGATCCTAAATTGAAAGTCGACTGTATTATACCGAACAAATTGATTCTAAGTTTAGGTTTAGCCGTCACGAAATCTAATTTCGTGTACATAATTCACCCACTTATGAATTATGACGACCACAGATAATCTCGCTAAACTATGCAAGCCGAGCTCATTGCATACGTATAATCCCTCCATCACAAGCTATTCGTATTATTCCTGGGATAATTAGTTTCAAATTTAATCAATTTGTTCATTTGATGAATTGTTGTCATTCTAGAGTTGTTGATCCACTCTAAATAGCCTAGAATTGTTCTAGAGTTGTTCATGTATGGTGGGACTTCTTTGGTGATGGATTAATTAGATTAATTTGGTTTAATTTTAATTGATTAAAGCATGAATTTAAGGCCAATTTCGTTTTCTGTTTTGACTTGGAAACAAGTGGGAGAGAAATTATTAGTGTTGGTCCTCGGAGTGCCAATCCGGATCGTATTTATGTCCGATTCATAAATACGAGCGATTCAATTTTTCATAATATTACTAATTTTAATGGTAGCACCCTTGTCTTTTTTACGCTTATTCGATCTAATTACGATTGGACATCTGATTATGATTAGATTGAAACTGAATTTGGTTCAGTGATACGTGTATATTAGACTAAGACCATAAGATTTACAATATAGTGCGCAGTTACAACGTAGTTTGTAATTGACATTGGGAAACGCACTATTAGTTGTATATCCTTAAATAAAGTTCCTGGTCAAGATTTGCTAACACGGGTCGATTAGTAAAATCCGCTGAGACCAATACATGTCGTATATCGTGACTTGGTCCGATGGTTTATCCCAGTGAACCATGAGTTTTGGGAGACTCGTATAGACATGTAAGTGTTTATTTGATAAGACACTGAATGACTCACTGAAGGTTTCCTAATAGATGGTACACCAATGTCAATAGGAACCTTCTCGAGTTGAGCGAGCATAGTGGTCCTTCGACTTGAGATACCACTGTGTATATATGAGCTATCCTCCACACTTTGATGGCAGTCACGTCAACGATCTATTCATGATCAGACCTCCGTCTGTTCGTTGGGTGTGGACTGATGCTCATGATATCCTGTGCGTATCAAGATAGGATCCGTCAGTCCTGTGTACAGGGCATAGGCATCCAGCACGTGTTTACGATCTAGTAAATCCATGGCCGTGGTATAACGTCAGAAACCAGTTCCGAGTGTTATTTCGTGATCATAAATTGAAAGTCGATTGTATTATACCGAACAGATTTGATGTTCTCATTTATATCCCAGGTATAATACGAATAGCCTGTGATGAAGATATTATACGTATGCAATGACCTCAGCTTGCATAGTTTAGCGAGATTATCAGTGGTCGTCATAATTCATGAGTGGGTGAATTATGGACATGAAATTGGATTTCGTGACAGATAAACCTAAACTTATAGAGTCCCACAATATGAAGTGTACTCATTGAGCACTTGGGCAACTCGATATGAATAATACCGATTATTCATAATACTTCATCGGATTAAATTAGTTAATTCGAATCGTTTAATTGGTAAACAAATTTTGACATGCCAAGGGTAATTTTAGTCGTTCTAATATGTATTTGTATTTGATACATAATTAGATTAGATACATATTATTTGGTAAATTATTTGATGACACATGTAAATTAAATAATAATTTTTTGAATTTTATTATTTGATTTAAATGTGTAATAGTTGCACTTTTATTTAAAGTATATTAAAAGTAATATGTGATAAATATTGTGCCATGTGTCATGACTATTTACCACGTGTTTTATTTTAATTAATATTGAAAAGAAATTATTTTTCTTTCTTTGGTTTGGTAGTTGACCAAATTAAAATGAAATGACCAAATACCCCATATCTTTCACGTCATTTTGAATATAAAAGGGGAAGAAATTATTTCTCTCTCTTGTTGTTCACTCCATAGCCGAAAACTTCCTAAGAAAAATGGGTTTTTCATTTTGTTTGATGATTCAAGCAAATAAGTGAAGGAAAATCAAGAAATGGCTTATGGAATTTGGAATTTTTAGAGGTAATCTTCAAATCCCTAAACTCATGAAATTTGTTTCTTATTTCTTGATTTCTTATAATAGTTCAGGGGATTCTTTGCTTGAAACATTTGGGGCTTTTGGTTTTGATGGATGAAATTGGAAGTGTTGGCATGTGTGAAGTGTAGATTTGAAAGTAATTAGTGTAATTAGTTTCAAATTTAATCAATTTGTTCATTTGATGAATTGTTGTCATTCTAGAGTTGTTGATCCACTCTAAATAGCCTAGAATTGTTCTAGAGTTGTTAATGTATGGTGGGACTTCTTTGGTGATGGATTAATTAGATTAATCTTGGTTTTAATTGGATTAAAGCATGAATTTAAGGCCAATTTCGTTTTCTGTTTTGACCTTGAAACAAGTGGGAGAAATTGTTAGGGTTTGTGCTTGGAGTGCCAATCCGGATCATATTTATGTTCGATTCAAAAATACGAGCGATTCAATTTTCCATAATATTACTAATTTTAACGGTAGCACCCTTGTCTTTTTTACGCTTATTCGATCTAATTTCGATTAGACATCTGATTACGATTAGATTGAAACTGAATCTTGTTCAGTGATATGTGTATATTAGACAAAGACCATAGGATTTACAGTATAGTACACAGTTACAATGTAGTTTGTAATTGACATTGGGAAGCGCAATATTAGTTGTATATCCTTAAATAAAGTTTCTGGTCAAGATTTTCTAACACGGGTCGGGTAGTAAAATCCGCTGAGACCAATACATGCCGTATATCATGACTTGATCCGATGGTTTACCCTAGTGAACCATGAGTCTCGGGAGACTCGTATAGACATGTAGGTGTTTATTTGATAAGATACTGAATGACTCACTGAAGGTTTCCTAATAGATGGTACACCAACGTCAATAGGAACCTTCTCGAGTTGAGCGAGCATAGTGGTCATTCGACTTGAGATACCACTATGGATATATGAGCCATCCTCCATACTTTGATGGCAGTCACGTCAACGATCTATTCATAATCAGACCTCTGCCTGTTCGTTGGGTGTGGACTGATGCTCATGATATCCTTTGCGTATCAAGATAGGACCGTCAGTCATGTGTACATGGCATATGCATCCAGCACGTGTTGACGATCTAGTAAATCCATGGCTGTGGTATAACGTTGGAAACCAGTTCCGAGTGTTATTTCGTGATCGTAAATTGAAAGTCGACTGTATTATACCGAACGGATTTGACGTTCTCATCTATATCCCAGGAATAATACGAATAGCCTGTGATGGAGGGATTATACGTATGCAATGACCTCAGCTTGCATAGTTTAGCGAGATTATCTGTGGTGGTCATAATTTATGAGTGGGTGAATTATGTACACGAAATTAGATTTCGTGACGAATAAACCTAAACTTATAGAGTCCCACAATATGAAGTGTACTCGTTGAGCACTTGGGCAACTCGATATGAATAATACAGATTATTTATAATACTTCATCAGATTAAATAAGTTAATTCGAATCGTTTAATTGGTAAACAAATTTTCACATGCTGGGGGTAATTTTGGTCGTTCTAATATGTATTTGTATTTGATTCATAATTAGATTAGATACATATTATTTGGTAAATTATTTGATGACACATGTAAATTAAATAATAATTGTTTAAATTTTATTATTTGATTTAAATGTGTAATAGTTGCACTTTTATTTAAAATATATTAAAAGTAATATGTGATAAATATTGTGCCATGTGTCATGACTATTTACCACGTGTTTTATTTTAATTAATATTGAAAAGAAATTGTTTTTCTTTCTTTGGTTTGGTAGTTGACCAAATTAAAATGAAATGACCAAATACCCCCCCTCTCTTTCACGCCATTTTGAATATAAAAGGGGAAGAAATTATTTCTCTCTCTTTTTGTTCACTCCATAGCCGAAAACTTCCTAAGAAAAATGGGTTTTTCATTTTGTTTGATGATTCAAGCAAACAAGTGAAGGAAAATCAAGAAATGGCTTATGGAATTTGGAATTTTTAGTGGTAATCTTCAAATTCCTAAAGTCATGAAATTTGTTTCTTATTTCTTGATTTATTTGAATAGTTCTATGGATTCTTTGCTTGAAAAATTTGGGGATTGTGGTTTTGATGGATGAAAAGTAATTAGTGTAATTAGTTTCAAATTTAATCAATTTGTTCATTTGATGAATTGTTGTCATTCTAGAGTTTTTGATCCACTCTAAATAGCCTAGAATTGTTCTAGAGTGGTGGGACTTCTTTGGTGATGGATTAATTATATTAATCTTGGTTTTAATTGGATTAAAGCATGAATTTATGGCCAATTTCATTTTCTATTTTGGCCTGGAAACAAATCTAATTTTTTGATGAAATTGTTGTCTTTAGAATATTTTGGATGTATTTTGGGTGTTGGCACAATTTCCGGAAAGTGTTTCCGACTTGAAATAAGCGAAAACGGCCAAAAACGGCGTTACCGGGTGGATTTTGAACCAACCGGGTGACGGCTATCCAAACAGTGAGTTCGTCACTGTTCGGGCAGCTCATGAACTGCCCCGACTCTATTGGAACTGACGTGGACAGTTTCCATAAGTGTCAGGTAGTCGGTTCGGTCAAAAACGCGTTTTGCGTCATTTTACGGAAAATCGATTTTCGTAAAAGTTTCGCGAGGTTTCAACTTGTTTATGTCAATATTTGATATTGAATAAATTGGTTTAGGTGAAATATGAATAAATTATTCATATTAGATATTGAATAATTTATTCGGTATTTTGAAAAAGTTTTAAAATATGATTTCGCCCGACCCGCGCTTCCGCTGCGCCCCATCGCCCAAAACCCCAACAAAATGAATAAGTGCTTGATCTCAAATAGAAGATGGCAGAGATGGAGCGGTATTTTCGGATATGAGAGACTTGGGTTCACAGCCTTCCCCTTCAGGTCCACTTTATCCTCCGACTAATTGTGAGCAGACAGATAAAGATGATTAACTTATATGTATTTTTTTTATATTGTACTTTTTTTAACATCATAACATTTATATAATAAAATTTTAATTTCACTATTAATTTTATTTATTTTATAATTTAAGTAATTAATATATTTATTTTATAATTTTAATAATATTAATAATATTATTTAAAAATAAAATTAATTTCTTTAAAAATTTGAAAAACGAAAAATTTTATAAAAAATGAAATTTTCGTAGGTAATTTGAAACTGAAAATTTTTATTTCTAAATAAAGACGGAATATCTGTAGCACTTTTATATCTATTTAGCAACAGACTTTCTGTTTCTAAATAGGGACGGAATTTACCGTCGCTAATTAGAGACGGAGTTTCCGTTGGTAATTAGCGACATAATTTTTCGTCTCTAATTAGAGATAGAGTTTCCATCGCTACTTAGAAATGAAAAATAAACTATAGCAACTACGTCTCTAATGAGATATAGATTTTCCGTTGCTAATTAGAGACAGAATAATTTCCATTGCTAAATTTAGAAACAGAAAAAATTATTTCATCGCTATTTATTTGGCGATTAGGGAAATAGAGACGAAAATTTTAAGTCTCTGCTCCGTCGCTAAGGATGATTTAGCGACGGAATAGAAACTGATTTTTCCATCGCTAATTCACTGTTTTCTTATAGTGTTAGCAAGTCAGCTACGACATTCCCTTCCCTCAAGAGCTCCCAAGGAGGATCCGAAGACTGATTAATATACAATTTGTTGAAGCTAGACAAACCTTCTTCATTAATTTATAAGATAAGTCTGTCCCATATTTAAAAAAAGTGGGGGGGGGGGGGGAACAAATGTTTATAAGTGGAAGCCCTCTCATCCAATATAATTGGAGTTTAAAAGAAAAATTGGAGAGAAATCAATTTTAGATATTATTATTTAAATGGCACTTGAAACTTGAAACTAGTAATATCAAAGTGTGTTATTATTTAAAATAAATAAAATGTTTTTTAATAAGTAATAACTGTAACCACTATAACATTATTGACTTTTAATGTCGAACAATTCTGTCACTAAAAGTCAAAATTTCGTTGTTAAATGTCTTATGCGTCGAAGTAAAATTTTGATATGAAAGCTTGGTCGATGAAGGTATTTAGCGTCAAACACTGATTTCGATGCTAAAAATATATATTTAGTGACAAAATGCTTTGTCGCTAAAAGTATTTATCTTTAGCGTCGAAAATCATTTTCGACACTAAATGTAAATACTTTTAGCATCGACCTAGAAGACATTTAGTGACGAAATATTTCGACGCTAAATGTGAAAATAATTAAAATAATTATTATAATTAGTTTTAAAAACTAATTATAATAAAATTGACATTACAAATTAATTTCAAACTAAATTTCATTACGAAAGTAATTAAATTTGTAGAAAATATAAGAACATCATTATAAATTTGTTATAAAAAAATTATAATAAGGATATCTTTATTGATATAAAAAAAAATTATAAAATTTATCACAATAAACAAACATAAAATAGTAAACAAAATGATAAACTATAATTTTCTATATATTTTCTATATTTTTCATCTTCACTTTCATTTGTTTTTCGTTTTCTTCACCATCTTCACTTCCAACATTTCTTCATCTTCATATATTCTCTACAAACAAAATAAAAACATTGGATGTTAACATAAAATACAAAAAAAATGATACAAAATCCTTAAGGAAAAAAGAACAAGAGATGAAAGAATAGTAGAAGAGAGAGAAAGTGAGAATATGAGAAATGAAAAAGAAAATTAATATTTATAGGAAAAAATAACCTTTAGTGACGAAAACCTATTTCGTCGCTAAAGCTGCTCAAATTACGGGAATTATTTCCGTCAATATTTTGATATTTAGCGTCGAAATTTTTAACTTTAACTTCGAAAATTCATCTTTAAATGTCAAAAATTTAAATCTAATTTTAGAAGGCAGGAAATTCAAAAATTTAAATTTAGCCTATAGCGTCGAAATTCAAATTTGACATTAAAAATTTATGATTTAGCGTCGAATTAAATTGTTCGATGTTAAATGATATAATTTTTTTTTTTTTTATCTTTATGGCTTCTTGTGACGAAAAATTAATTCGTCGCTAAAAGTTTTAATATTTAAAAAAAAACTCACGCCTTATAAAATTATATTTAAATATTTTACATTTAGCACTTAACGTTTACCCTTTAGCGTTGAAATTATAATTCGACGATAAACGGTTGCACCTTTAGCGTCGAAAGAGTTTTTCGACGCTAAAGGTCTACCCTTTAGCATTGAAATTCAAATTCGATGCTAAATGGTTGAACATTTAGCGTCGAAATAATTTTTCAACACCAAAAGTAGAACATTTATTGTCGAACTTGAAATTCGACGCTAAAGAACTGAACTTTTAGTGTCAAAATAGTTGTTCGATGCTAAAGTTCTGTCTTTTAGCGTCAAAAATCAAATTCAATGCTAAATGGTTAACTTTTAGCATAATAAATATTGTTCGACGCTAAAGTTCTACATTTTGGCGTCAAAAATCACATTGGACGCTAAAGGGTTAACCTTTAGAATCATAATTTTTTTTTTACGCTAAAAAATTATTAGCGTCGAAAAAGTGTTTTTACGCTAAAAATCTATTTTCTTATATTGCACTAACGAATTCTTTCAATAGTTGTGTTGGTATAGTAACTACAACAGTTGTGATATTAATTAATGAATTCTATTAACATCAAAAGAATTCCATCAAGAGTTATATTGGTTCATTAATTACAGTTATTAGAATTATCTATATATGCACCCATCCTGCATCAACATTATTACGTTCTTCTTCTTTCTTTATTTTTTCTGAAAAAAATCAAAAACCAAAGATATTTCCCAAATGAAATCTTTCGAAATTGCTGCCTGCAGATTTGGGTTTTATTATTGTTGGGGAAGTTGTGGAACCCCTAGGGTCGGATCGGTGCCTCGTGCAGCGGAAATGGGTCTAACCCGTGTATATCAAACATGTGTGTAATATTAAAATATTTAATGAAATACTATATTCCATTACGAGTGTATAAGAAAAACTGAGGCTGAATCGGAGTCCGGAAGCTCAAGAACGAGAGAAAATAAAATTAGCGCGCCTAGTCAATCCCAGGACGTTGAGTGTAACCAATGGCTAAAAGAATCATAATGGATTTTAACATGGCTACTGGTGAAAAAATTTCCTCATAGTCAATCTCAAGATTTTGAGTGTGACCTTTTGTTACCAGTCGAGTCTTAAAGGTTTCCACCTTTCCATCAGGCCCTCGCTTCCTTTTGTAAATTCATTTACAATCAATAGGTTTAACTCCTTCAGGAAGTTCAACTAAGTCCCCGACTTTATTTTCATGCATTGAATCAATTTCAGAGTTCATGGCTTCCTGTCATTTTCCCGAATCGATATCCAATATACATTCTTTATACGTAGTCAGATCTGTTTCCTCCAAGAGGAGAACATCAAGGCTCGTATCAGATGTTAAAAATAGTCTTTCAAGAGGCCTTGATATTCT
Organism: Zanthoxylum bungeanum; assembly: GCA_019454045.1. Classification (NCBI taxonomy): domain Eukaryota; kingdom Viridiplantae; phylum Streptophyta; class Magnoliopsida; order Sapindales; family Rutaceae; genus Zanthoxylum; species Zanthoxylum bungeanum. The sequence goes on along the minus strand of SKCR01028283.1, from coordinate 5,680 downwards.
ATTAGACTTACGTAGAACATGTGTTGTAGATCATTCACCTATTTGGATATCTGGTTCCATCTTAGGTTTCTTACTGTTGGGATCAAACTCATCAAATTCAATCTTTCTACAACTCCCACTATTTCTCAAAAATTCATTTTCAAGAAAAATGGCAAAGCGAACAACAAATACATTTCGTTGCTCATAATCATAGAATTGATATCCTAAATAGTTTTCAGGATATCCAACGAACCTATAATTATACCCTCTGGGTGCTAGTTTATCCCGCTGCACGATTCGAATATTTTTAGGACAATCCCAAATCTTTAAATATCTAAGACTTGGATTTTTACCGAACCATATCTGATAGAGGGTCATAGAAACAACTTTTGATGGAATTCTATTAAGTATGTGGGCAGCAGTCAGTAAAGCATAACCCCAAAGGTAATAAGGAAGATCTGTGTAGCTCATCATAGTTCGCACCATATCCAATAAATTATGATTTCTATGCTCAGACACTCTATTGTGTTGAGGTGTTCCTGGTGGGCTATATTGGGCAAGAATTTCTTTCTCCTTTAAATAATTTCTTAATTCTACACTCATGTATTCACCACCTCGATATGATCTAAGGTATTTGATGAATTTACTGGTTTGTTTTTCTACTTCGTTTCATAATATTTTGAACTTGTTAAATGTTTCTGACTTATGTCTCATCAGATAGACATATCCATATCTAGACTTATCATCCGTGAAAGTCACGAAGTGGGTTGAACCATCATGAGCGGCATGATTTAATGGACCACATACATTGCTGTGTATTAGCTTCAATAAATTTCCAACACGGTGTCCAACACCAAGAAATGAGGCCTTTGTCATCTTTCCTTTTATACATGACTCACAAATCGGATAATGATCTAAGGTAAGATTTTCAATCAAACCATCTTTTACCAATTTGGATAGACGTCTAACACCTATGTGGCCCAATCTCATATGCCATAATTCAATATTATTTAGTTCAGATTTCCAACTTGTATTTTCCTCTACATTAAAGACATCATTATATGTTTCCAAAACATAGTGACCGTTTGATAAGGAACATTAACATTTCAATAAATTATCTTTATCATGTAAACATAAAGTTTCATCTTTAATGTTTATTTTATATCCCTCTTTATTTAATATTGACAGGGATATTATTTGTCTGATAAGTGATGGTACATAATAACAGTCTTATAAATTTAATTTACAACCATTGGGGAAGTCTAAAACAAACGTTCCTATGACTTTAACATCCAATGTCTCGCCATTGCCAACTCTAAGCTAGATCTCCCCTTTATTCAGTCTTATTTTTACCCTTATTACATGCAGTGAGTTATAAATATGAGTACGACTGCCAGTGTCTAACACTCATCCACTATTTACATCTACGGCTAATGAGATGTCAATAATTGGAAAAATATAAAACGTACATGAGAGTCTTACTTTTCCTATCAGCTTTGGATAGTCATTCTTCCAGTGTCCAGACTTCTTGCAATGTAGATATTGATCACGAGCTATTTGCAGTTTTGCGCCTTTGCGCTTCTCGGAGTTCTTCTTTACAATCTTCTTATTCTCCATTTTTATTTTCTTTGACTTCCCAGAAGTCTTAGAAGAGCCGGCTCCACCATGGAGGTACAATATGGGGTTGTATTTTCTCATATCATGCTCTGTCGTACGTAACATGTAATGAAGTTCTTCATAGATGGCTTGCATCGAGTGCATATGGAAGTTTAACACAAAGCCAGTATAAGATCCAGGCAAAGAAGACAAAATCAATTTACGGCCCAGCCGTTTATCAATCACAATGCCCTGTCGTTCCAGATATCTGATTTGATCGATCATGTTCAAAACATGAATGCTGACAGCTCATCTATCATTGAGTTCAGCACAGAACAATTTCTTAGACCTCCGATAAATTTCGATCTCTTGATTTACTTCGAACAACTCATTGAGTGTTCGCATAAGGCTCCAAACATCTGATACCTCTATGTACTATCTCAGCAAATCTGGAACCATCGATCCCAAGATGTAAGATTTCACCTTCAGGTTATCATCCTTCCATTTATTAAAAGTTTCTCGCTCTTCTGGAGTGGAGTCGGGATCGATTTCAACAGGCAGTGGATTGATAGTGACATCAGTCAACTTTTCAAACTCCAAGACAAGGCGTATGTTCATTTCCAATTCGAAATATTATTGGTATCCAAAAGTCTCATCAATAGATTAGCGACAGTCATTTACAAGACAATATTTTAAACAGTAGCAGAATATTTTTCATTAAAAAAATAATAACACTAATTGATTATGGAATTTTAAATCTATTAGTGCTCTCCCACTACTTTACGTAATCTCCCTTAATGGAAAAATAGAAATTTGATTATCAAAATTTCATAGCGGGAAGTGGATCCCATGACATTTACTCCAGCCTCACAATAATGATGGTATTGGCTTTTATAAACTCATTAGGTAGACCTCCAAGGTCAATCACATTCATGTGACTCATAGTCTGGTCATGAACTGTTTCTTATCCTCACAATAATGATGGTATTAGATTAAGACGTATTCTAGGTGTATACTTGTCAATGTGCACTAATGAGCTTCTTATGTACACCCTCACAATAATGACGATATTGGGTGACTGTGTTAACTCATCACGCTACATCTAATATTTTACCGGATCGACCTAAGTTCCAAACACTTATACTCTCACAATAATGACGGTCTTGTATATAAGTAGTAAGAACCCATTCATCTTTGTATTGACAAGACAGATCATCCAATAATACTCCAACATTACTAATACTATTACTTAAATAAAGTAATCACCTAATCACAAGAGATTTATGACAATCAAGTCATTAATTTAATTAGGTATAAATTTTAATTTAAAACATGCAATACATATCCAATATGACTTATGCATAATTAAATTAAAATTACTATGGAATATATTCAAAAACATGTGTTGTGGTTAAGTCTTATTACTGATATCATTCTGTTGGGGCAGTTGTGGAACCCCTAGGGTCGGATCAGTGCCCCCACACAGTGGAAATGAGTCTAACTCATGGGTATCAAGTATGAGTGTAATTTAAAATATTTAATGAAATACTATATTCCATTACGAATGTATAGGAAAAAATTGGGGCTGAATCGGAGTCCGGAAACTCAAGAACGAGAGAAAACAAAATCAGCACGCGTATTGTGCGCACACATACCTTTTTTTATTTGTTTGTTTGTTTATTGTTTATTTCATTTCCTTTAGCTCTCTTTCCAGAGAGCTGAAGGAATTAAGGTCTATTACTCTAATTTCTTCTGGTCTTCTCTAAACACTTCAAAAATACCCAAAATTAATTTTTAACATCAAAACCAACATCTGTTAGCGACACAATCGCATAATGGATTTTGATGATGTAATGAGAGTGAAGTCTTCGACGCACAAAAGCGAGATAATACAAAAAGATGTCGATGCACGACGGTGATGAAGAGTGAAGAATGTGAAGACTTGCACACATCGAAGATTTTATGTGAAGTCTTAGTTTATGACTCTATTTGTAATGTGATTTAATTATTAATGTGCCTAAACTCATAGGAAACATGCACATTCACTTAGATGCATTAGGTTAATGTACAAAATGCCTTAAAACCTTCATATTTACATTTTTGGTACAGAGGCCGGCATACCGGTCTCTTATCGGTGTCAATTCCGATAAGATGCTCTGTTTTGCATGCTCACTGGAACCGGCATGAACCTTATCGGTCCCATACCGGTCAATATACCGGTGAACCTATGGTTTGCACAGTTACTGGAACCGGCATACACCAAACCATTCTCCATACCGGTCTCATACTGGTGAGCCTAATGGCTAGTTCCTTTACTGGAACCGGCATGACCTAAATCGGTCAGCATACCGGTTACCATAACGATCAAACTCTTCATATTGCACACTCACTATAACCGAAAAGGACCATACTGGTCCCTATATTGGTGACCATACCGGCCTAACAGATATATCTTCAACAGTAATATAACTGTTAATACCCATTTCTATGCCAGACCGGTATACCGGTGTCTGGAGACCGGCATACCGGTCTTAGATAGCAAAGTTGGGGCAGTCTTTCATTTTGTTATAAATTGAGCCCCAATTCCTTTTTTGCTTGGTTAGAGAACTTGAAAACCTTCATACACATTCTACCAAGGTAAAAACAAGAGTGTTTATTTAACCTTCATAATCATATACACTCACACACACACTACACCTTCATATATATTTACAGTGAGCTTATATCACTTGGGTAACCAACTCACACAATCTTTTTCATCATTGTGATGGCCCAAGTGTGTTTTACAATTTCTTATACAAAATATTTTCGGTTTGTGAAATCCCATAATTTGGGTAATTGTAAAGGTTTGTGAGTGAGCTTACATAGAAAACTCAAAGTGTAAAGGTTTGGAGTGCACCTTGCATAAAACTCTTGGTTGCGAGTGAGCCATGGCAAAAACTCGGTTCATAATGAAAAGTTTCAAGCGCGGCTTGGGGAGTGGACATAGGCATTGTTGGTTGAACCATTATAAATATCGGTGTCGTTTTCTCTATCTCTTAACTATTTACATATTGTAAGTTTTATTTATTACATGCTTATTTATTAGAAACTTGCATATAAGTTGTTTATTACAATAGAGAAAATTGACCTTAAGCTTAATTGATAAAATAACTTAAAATCGGTAAAAAAAAATTTAATTCTGTATATTTTAGCCGTAACCCAATTCAACCCCCTCTTGGGTATAGAGTTTGGTTTATCGCTAATACTTACATGGAATTTCAACATCAACACATGTTATAGAACAAAAAATCAAGTTTTTCAAAATATCAAATATTTTTACAAAATATAAATTTATTCTAAATACGCACTTGCGTAAATTTTGAATCCAAAACACAAACCAAATTAGAATCCCACAATGAAGTGACTCGTGAACAATTCTAGGTCACCCAAATGTGGTCAAGTGATTCTAGAATGGTAGTCATAGCTCTAAGCGTTAATCTATAGTTCCAAACTATAATTTTGTGTTTATGTCTAACATAAATATTTTGACCCAATTACAATCATTTTGTGTTTATACTTCCAAATTAATTAGCCTAATTTCAATATTATGTATCTAATACATAATTCAACACTATATGTCTCACTAATGAAAAATATAGCTTTTAGAGAAGATCAAACTTACCTAGCAAGGTTGATTCAAATATCCAACCTACTTCTCTTTGTTGAAATATTTGGTGAACTTCCAAGGATTAGCAAGCTTGACTCCAAGATCCAATCTTGATTTCAATGCTAGCAAACTTCACCCGCAAGATCCAATCTTGATTTTTCCTAGATGAAATATTGTAGAGACCTCACAAAGCTTCTCTAAACACTTCTCTAACTTAGGCTAATTTCTATAATACTTACTTGTATTTAGCTTTCTCAAGCTTCTGCTTTGCTTAATTAAAACATTCCTAAAGCTTGCTATTTATAGCAAAACTTTGACAATTTTTAATTAACAAAAGTTATAATTAATTTTTATGTGGGCTTAATCCAATTTATCCAAATATGTATAATTAGGTGTGACTAATCTCCATTGTCTACTACTTTGATTTAATCCAATTAAATCAAATGATTAGGAAAT
>SKCR01028282.1:0-119871 GCA_019454045.1 Zanthoxylum bungeanum | reverse complement strand
GTGATTCAGAACTAAGATAACCCCGAATTTTCAGTCTTTCTTCTGGTTTCGCAAGTTCATGGTTATGATCTGAATTGATATAAGAAACAACCCATACTCCATCACTTACAGTGAAACGAATCTTGGCTTTACAACCCGTTCTTGTCTCCAAGGTATTCGACTTTCTTTCCTCATAATCATATAAGTCATTATCTAATTGAAATCCTTCTTTTGAGCAAACAAAATCACTGTGTCGAATATTATTTGACGTATCTCTTCGAATATTTGATTTACGGATACTGAAGCCTTTCTTCACAGCATAATCATTGTATAAATCATAGGCTTCTTTATCCGAATGAACTTTCATTCCTAATTTGAGTTCTCCATCAACTTCATCATTTGAATAATCCATCAAATCTGCAGAGCACCTGGATAATTAAATCTGCAGAGCACCTGGAAATATTTTTCTCTTGATGTACATGCAAAATACACAAAAAAATGGCAGAACGTGGTGAAAGAAGCCCTCAATTAATGGGTTTTTAAAAACTGCCTAAAATAATCAATTTTAGGGTTTTAATTAATGAAGCCACATGTCATATTTAGATTAGTTTGTGGTACCACATCAGCTTATGACATGGTACAACAGTTGCACTAAAGAATCTCTCTCTCAAAGGAGATAAATAAAACTTCTAAATTTCCACCAATGACTTGACTTGGAGCAAATATAAATATTTAGAATTGTTTTTATTACGACAATTGCAACTTTAGACCGTAGGTTTAATAAGCTGCAAGGACCACTCCCAGTTCCATCGGTGTTGACCTTTCCATTTCTAATTTCAAACAATCGGCTGATAGGAGAGATTCCATTTCTAAGTTCGGGTTTTTAGACATAGTTAGAAAAAAAAAATTTCATATCAGTTAATTGAACGGGACAGATAAAATCTCAATATGAATGAAGACCTTCATGGGCCCATCGAGGATTAATACATAAGGAATGAATATAATAAATAATTTTCATATCAGTTAATTGAACGAGATAGATATAGATATTGACTTTTTTATATCATACCCGGTATGTTGTGGTAAATGTAAGATATTCACATAAATAAATAAATTTTCATTTCAGTCATTTAAAAAAAAACTTGAATCATGTACTTTTATTTTATATAACACCCAATTCTCTACACATGCGAATTTAACAAGGTTATTAAAACAGCCATCCGCCGGCTTTCATATCTAGAATTTCACAAACAACTTGACTCGACTCGACTTAAAAGTATTGCAGATCACACTAATCATGCTGTCGTCTCTGATATTATTAATAATTATGCTTTTATTATTAAGTTTTACAACCATAAACATATTCAAAAAAAGATAGTATTTGTTAATTTCCACACAAATAAACAAATAGATTCAACTTCTTCAACTATCTTATTCATCTCATTATATCTCATATATCAAGTTTACAAATGAAATAGATAATTAAGACCTTATTTTCTAGGTTTACAAGTCTGCTTCTGATGATCCTTCTGCTTATCCCAAGGTTGCATCTTGGAATATGGATAGCGACTGCTGCTCATGGGACGGTGTCAAATGCAATGAAAACACTGGTCGTGTTGTAGATCTTGATCTTGCTAGCAGTTTCCTATATGGTTCTATCAATTCTACCAGCACTCTCTTTCACCTTGTCCATCTTCAACGGCTTCATCTCTCCGATAACAACTTCAATTCTCGGAAATCCCTTCCGAAATCTTAAACTTTTCAAAGCTAACACATTTATATCTCTCTGATTCTTTCTTTGCTGGTCAAATACCAGCAGAGTTGCTAGATCTCTCCAATTTGGAGGTCCTTGATCTTTCATTAACGATGAATATATTTTGAAGCTCCAAAAGCCAGGTCTAGCAAATCTAGCTGAGAAGTTAACCAATCTGAAAGTACTTAATCTTATCAATGTCAATATTTCTTCAACAGTTCCTCGTATATGGCAAATTTATCTTCTTTGCGAATCTTATCCCTCAGTGGATGCCTTTTGCAAGGTGAATTTCCCCCAGAGATTTTTCAGTTACCCAACCTTCATTTTCTTGGTATGATGATCAATCCAAATCTTACTGGATATTTGCCAGAATTTCAGAAAAACCGTCTCTCCTTAGAGATTTGAGCCTTTCAAGAACTGGATTTTCAGGTAAGATTCCATATTCAATAGAAAATCTTAAATCATTGCACTACTTGGATATATCTAGATGTTCCTTTTCAGGAACAATTCCTCCTTCACTAGGTCCTTACCAACCAACTCGAACATTTGATCCTTTCTGATAATGAATTTTCGTGGGTTGCCTACCTCCATTGGAAATCTTACTTCTTTGAAAACTCTAGAAATTTTTTCATTCAATTTCTCAGGCAAAGATCTGGCTTCACTGGGTAATCTTACCCAACTCAGTTCATTGACAACTACTGGTAGCGATTTTTCTAACCTAAACTCTAGTTCATTGTCTTGGCTCGGTAATCTTAACCAACTCACTCTTTTTGACTTTTCCCACAACAACTTAACTGGTGAGATCCCATATGTGCTCTCGAACCTAACACAACTTGCTGCGTTGAATTTGGGTCATAACCAATTAACTGGTCCAATCCCATATTGGTTGATGAAACTAAATAAACTATCCACCCCCCTCTTCTTGTGGGATAATCAACTGAGTGGTCATATTCCAGTTGAAATTAGGAACCTAACTCAACTGCAGCATCTGGAATTTTCATTAAATCAATTGGAAGGCTCTATTCCTACCTCAATCTTTGAGCTCAGGAATCTTGAATCGCTTGACCTTTCTTCCAACTATCTGGGAGGCGCAATGGACCTAAACATGTCCTTTCATAGCTTGAAAAGTTTAAAAATATTAGTTCTCTCATCAAATAAAATATCAGTGCTCACCAGAAATGCTAGTAGTAATATGAATAAATTCCAGATCCTAGGATTCAGATCATGTAACCTTAGAGGGTTCCCATATTTTTTGCACAACCAAGATGAATTGCAGTCGCTGGATCTTTCTTCTAACAAGATTGTTGGACAAGTACCTGGATGGTTTTTAAATGTAAGTCTGAATATTTTGGAATATCTGAACCTTTCTCACAACCTATTGACAGGCTTCGAGCATGATATCTTTGTTCTCCCATGGAATAACCTAGCAACTTTAGACCTTAGATTTAATAAGCTGCAAGGACCACTCCCAGTTCCACCAGTGTCAATCTTTACATATCTCATTTCAAACAATCGGCTGATAGGAGAAATTCCACCATCCATATGCAGTTTTAATGGTCTTTATGCTCTTGATTTATCTTACAATAACTTGAGTGGCATGCTTCCAGAATGTTTGGGCAATTTTAGTTCTGAGCTGTCGGTACTAAAATTACAAGGTAACAACTTTTATGGAAGCATTCCTCAAAGTTTCATGAATGGAACAGAGCTGAGGATGATTGATCTAAGCAACAATTCATTGCAAGAGAGAGTTCCTAAATCACTGGCCAATTGTCTTGTGCTAAAATTTCTCAATCTTGGAAATAACCAAATCACTGATGTTTTCCCTTCTTGGTTGGGAGTTCTTCCGGAGTTGGAAGTTCTTGTCTTGAGAGAAAACAGATTTCATGGAGTAATAAAGGAACCTGAAGGCAGATTTTGACTTTCCCAAGCTGCGCATCATTGATCTTTCTCATAACAGATTTGTGGGCAATCTTCCATCAGAGCATTTCAATTGTTGGAATTCCATGAAAGATGTCAATGCAAGTAATCTAACATATATGCATGATACATTAAATCCTGGTGATCATCCTAAATTTACCTATTTTGGCTTATTTGATTACTCATTAACATTGAGTAACAAAGGCACAGAGTTGGAATATAAAAAGCTCTCCAATCTGATCACAGCAATTATTCTCTCTAACAACAGTTTTGCCGGAGAAATTCCAAAGTCAATTGCTGATTTAAAGGGGCTTCGAAATCTCAAACCTTCCCACAACAATCTGGAAGGTCAAATTCCATCATCTTGAGTAACCTAAAGGCTCTAGAGTCATTGGACCTCTCCAGCAACAAGCTCTCAGGAAATATTCCTCAACAACTAGAAGAGATCACATCCCTTGCAGTTTTTGATGTCTCACATAACAATCTCACTGGAGCAATACCACAAGGAAAACAATTCAGTACATTTAAAAACAGTTTGTTTATGAAAAACCGGATTGTGCGGAGAACCTTTGTCCAAAAAATGCGAAAATCCCGAGACATCACAAGATGAAGATCAACAATCAGAATATTTTTTCGAATTTGGTTGGGAGGTAGTGTTGATTGGATATGCATGCGGGACAATAATTGGAGTGGTACTTGGTCACATCTTCAGCACAAGAAAATATGAATGGCTTCTAAAGACTTTTCGATTACGACCGAAAAATAATCAAAGGAGGACGAGGGGGGGACACATGCAACAAATGTAATTAGTATTTTATTTTTTTTTCTAATGACTTTCAGGCGATAAGTGATAAAATAGAGACATTTGTCTCTATTTCAACACATCTTTTGATTGGATTTAGTTTTTGCTTTCCTTCTTTTAAAAAGAGTTGTAACATCAAGCCAAGAATAATGTGTGTTTTGTATGGTTAGTTGATAATGTTGTTTAGATTTTAGATTTTATTTTGATTTTTTTTTTTTAGATGATGTATACCACGGTTTTCCTCCGCCAAAAGTGAGGGTTATCAATAAAATTTAGGAGGTACCGTCCTCTTTTCTCTAAAAAAAAATTGTTTGCTTATTTCTTTTTTTCTTCCAAATTTAATTTATTCTAAATTTAAATAACCTTAAGGCCTAAAAATAACTCAGAGAACCAAGATCTTTCATTTCAAATTGTTAACTAAGAGTCTGCTTGAGATCTGCAATGCTTGAAATATCAACTACAATAATAATCATATCATCAACATAAAGAAGTAATATCACAATACCATTTTCGGATTTTCGAAGAAATAAAATTGAATAATGTGGACTGGAGGTGAACCCAATTTGATTGACAACAATACTGAATTGGCAAACCATGCACGAGGAGCTTGCTTCAAACTATATAAGGCATGTCTCAGGCGACATACTGTATTTGGTGGATGATCAAGGCCAAGAGGAGGCTTCATATAAAATTCTTCAGCGAGATCACCATTGAGAAAAGCATTCTTGACATCCATCTGAAACAGACTTCATTGCCGAGCTGCAGAAATAGCAAGCAAACTGCAAACTTAGGTAAGGCGAGCAACATGAGCAAAAGTCACCTCATAATCAATCTCATACTCTTGAGTGAATCCTTTAGCAACAAAACATGCTTTAACACTCAATAGATCCATCTGAATGTTTTTGATTTTGCAAACCTATTTGCATCTCACTGGATTTTTTTCAGGAAGAAGATCAACCAAGTCCCAAGTACCAGTCTTTATCAATGCTTGTAATTAATCTTGCATAGCTTGCTGCCAATGAGGATTAGAAGAAGCCTCCCTATATGACAGAGGTTCATGCAAAGAAATAAGAGCAGAGAAACAATGATAATTTCGAAGGTAGGAGGATGATTTCTCAATCGGGTATGATAGGGCGGAGATGAGTCACCAATGGTCTCTGGTGTAGTATCTGCAGGAGGGGCATGATCAAGAACAGACGTTGATGGAGATTGGACATCTGCATGCTCACTATGAGTTCCTGCATCAAGTGGAAACAACTCGATAGAGGGATAATGGAGGTGGATCTGAAGGTGACACTGTGTGTTGGACAGTTATGACCCATAGCGTCACTATTTGTACAGATCATGGTGTTGTTGTACAAATTAACTATGTGACAAAGAGATTGCACTCTAATCATTTGTGATTAGATCACCTAGATGTATAAATGATAGGAGGTCCCTATGATTAGTTCCTGGATTGAGATGATATGAGACAGTATCAGTCCACGAAGGATTAATCATTAAATATCCCTAGTCGTAGTATTATCGAGACTGGACATCGATAATACGGAATAGACTAGTATTACACTTGTGCGTGTTATGTGAGATCATAACGGCATAGTTCTCATATATTTGGGTATATGATACTCATACAAGTGTAATAGGAGGTTATGTTTTACCGATGGTACGGAAAACAGCTTCGCTCTGGATAGACCCCTCGAAATTCCATTGGTAGTATGACTATGTGTCTATGGAAGTCCGAAATCAGGGTAGGTGTATTTGGTCTTAACCTGAGACTTGCATCGCTAATACTTGCGACAATCGATATGCTTTAGTTTTAGTCGTCCAGGGCTTTAACAGGTTCTGAGTACGCCTCTGCTAGGTATATCGAGAATCGTAGTGTATTGGGTGTGATGTCAAGACGGAAGTATCACTCCATTCATAGTGGAGATGATGTCACGTAGGATACGGTACTAGTGCTCTTAAGTACTGCAGTCATCGAGATATTATGACTAGGTCATGTATGTCCGATTATAGAGACTAGTTACCAGACATCCGACATGTGCTTCGTACGGGGCATACACATTCCAGCCCCAGGCCTATCACGTGACAATCCGATACTGGATCGCAATACGCAATACTACGTATAACGCCTGACATAGATTATATATTCCAGTAAGAATATTTCTGGAGAATTGGGTAGGCACGGTGCTTTGCTAGAAGCCAACCATGTCTTGTAAATCGGTAAGCACGTAGTACGAGGTACGCACGTATTCGGATAATCTGATGACCGTATTTACTGCCAATATATCCAGGGATCTCTTGGGTCGCTTCCCAAAGATTCACCGATGACAGTTGATTTAAATTAGAATTAATCTGGGATTAATTAAGAGAGAAAATTAATCTGGGATTAATTAAGATGGAGAAAATTAATCAGGGATTAATTGAGGTATTATTTAATCTGGGATTAATGTGTTCGAAAAGAGAGAACGCGATTAATTTGGAATTAATCGTGGTAAATAAATTTAATAGTTAAATTTGATTTTTCTATTTAATTTATTCGTATGGGCTAAAATTAATATATCAGATATATTAATATGAATTGGATTTCATTATGAAATTAAAGTTGGACTTTAATGCGAATGAACGAATTAATTTAGAATTAATTCGTAGATGACGTTCGTAATATATTTGCGAGGCATCGTTATTTAATTAAATTAGATTTAATTATTTAGCGTCGAAAATTCGTTTAATCGGATTAAACAGAACCGCGCCGCGACAAATGTTCGTAGAGACATTTTGAGTTTTGAATTCAAAATGGTGGGGCCCACTTCACACATGTCACACATGTGAAGTGGTGGTTGGAAAGTGGTTGGCATTTATGCCAAAACCACTTACTTTCCAACTACTTGGTTTAGGTAAAACCAAATTACCCCAACTACATGGTTTTGGTGAAAAGGGTAAAACCCTTTAACAAAACCCTAGCTCTCTCTCTTCACACATGTGTAACACAACACTTGAAACAATTGGAAACCCTAATCCTCTCCTCCATGGGCGTGAGCTTCATCCTTGCAAATGGGCGTGAGCTTCTTGTCTTCCTCTCTTTGATTTTGTGGCAAAATCAACAAAGCTAACACTTGGAGAAATCAACTAAGGTGATAGGGAAACTACTTCAAAAGTTGGAATCATCACTTGAAGCTTGGAATCAACAAAGGAAGGATCTTGGAGATCTTCAACTCAAAGCTTGGAATCAACAAATGAAGCATCTTGGATCTTGGATCTTCTTCTCAAAATTTTAAAAGCCAAATCCGTTCATTGTAAGTATATTCCGCAACTATATTTGAATTTGTGAACATGTTTTCATGCTTATTAGATCTTTGGCATGTTCTAGGGACACTAACAATGGTATCAAGAGCCAATTTTAAGCATGAAAATTTTAGGGTTCATGAGACTAAAATTTGAGGCTTTTATGTTTTGAGCATGATTTCTTCAAATTGATGATTTGAGCATGCTTAGATTATGTTAACTTAGAGTTGTGCATGATTAGATTTGAAATAAATTGATTGGATCAAAAATTAAAAAAATCTTAAGGTGGCCGAAACTGTGACAGTGAACTGGGCAGTTTTTTTGATTTTTGTAACATGAAATGATGTGTTTAAATGCATGTTTAAATGTTGATTGTTGGTTTGATTAGATTAGAATCAAAGTCAATAATGTTTATGTTAAAATCAAAGAGCATGTTGAGCATGAAATGATGATTTAAGGATTCAATTTGTGTTGAGCATGAAATGATGTATTTTGGCTTCAATTTGTGTTGAGCATGAATTAATGGATTAAGCATGATTAATTAAGTTAATTGGTATTTTGGAAATATTGAGTTTAGTTAATTAATTAATCATGGCTAATACACTTTAATTAAAATAATTGTGATATTTAGAATATTATAATTATGTTAATAAGCCTTTAATTATGATGGGCTAAAAGTAGTGTATTTGGGCTTAATGGGCTTGTTTTGACTAAGTTTGGTTTTGGACTTTTTGATTGGATCCATTGGGCCCAAAACCAATTCCATAAGGTCCAAATATATCACTTGACCTTTTAAAGAATTTAATTGGGCCTAATGGGCCTAAATTGAATTGTTGGCAATAGGGTGATTCCTATCGGCCTTGGCATTTTGGGTTTGATCCATTATGGCCAAAGCCCATGCCTTAAGAATCAATTAAAAGCCCATTGGACTTTAATTGAAATAACATTGGATGTTATTGGGCCTTGAGACCCATAAGATTGGATTTGGAATCCCAGTCTTTAAGGCTTAAAGTAAAGTGTGTATATATTTAATTTGGAATTAAATTGGAATTAGTATTGAATACAAATAAATTGGATTTAAAGTTGTAGTTCAATATAATTCAAGAATACTTACTTTGAGTATTATTCTTAAACGAGTTTGACTCACGCAAATCAAATCGTTGTATGAACATTATATGGTCATTAATTCAAAGATAAATTAATTGGATTAGATTGATTGAATAACATGATTTGTATGAATACATGAATGTGTTGTATGAATAATGTATATCGGATGGATATTAGAAGGGCAATGGCAGTTTTGGAAATTGTTGTAATAAGTTTAGAATTTATTAAATTGGACCTACGTGTCCAGCCTTTTATCTCATCTCTCATTGTATTCTCTTCTCACCTATTCCCCTCAATGTAAATGAGGTTTCTTTATTGTATTTTGTAATTGGGTAGAAGTTAGAATAGTTCTAGCGGGGGGAGAGGAAAGAGAGTGTTTTGTTCTAGGAACAATTGTGAGATATCCATCCACATATCATTATTAATTTATTTATTTATACGCGCTTTATTATGTATTTAGAATGCATGTTTAAGGGTGTATGATGATGAGACCTTAACAAAGATAATAAATTGGTTGCCAATTTGCACGCGAAAAAAACCTCACAATATATTAAGCGTTTTTCCTTCCATTGAGTGATTCTTACTCAAGATCCAAAGTGGCATTGGTTTTGTTGGCCAAAGTCAAGACCTTTGTCAATTGCGGATGTGTTTGAATCATGAGAGTTTTGTTCCATATCGGTGCCTTGTCCAAGTTGTGATTTGTTGGCCAAAGTCAAGATCACTTCTTGTCCATCGACATTGATTACGAAGCTTTCCATGTCAATGGGTTCCGCTTAACTGGGATCATTAAGTTTGTTGTGCCAAAGCCAAGGCTTAGTTGATTCAGAGGAAAAAGGTTAGGTAATATATTCGATATATTGGCATATATAAGATATATGTTTCGGACTTGGATGTCCACCTACTGGATCTAGGAATTGGATGAGATCCAATTGATCTTTGAGATCTACCTAGTTAAATATCATACAGCTTGTTGGCCAAAGTCAAGGTTGTGTGTTATTTAACGGGATCCTAGCCCACTAGGAAACTGGGTTTCCCGAGTACTCGACAGAGGGTTAGAGGCTCGCCGGAAAAATAGTGGGAGGCGAGAATTAAATTTGCAATATTCGTTTAATTACTTGCCATACGCGCTCAATCAAATATCATTCGTCAAATATATATTATTTATAGTTGGACTAATATTTAATTGTTGTTTTAATAAACAGTTGGACTGTAATTCAAACTATTCAATTAATGGTTGATTTTATAATTGGATTATAGTAATCAATATAATTGAATTAACCAATAAAAGTATACTTGATTATATAGTTGGACTATAGTAATCATTATATTAAATAGTACCTGAAATCATTGATTAAATAGTTGGACTATTAGAATCAAGTTAAACTGAAAGACTAGTGTTTAAAACATAATCCTGTGATGAAAATGTGTTTAAACGACTTTAATTTTCAAATTGGGAATAAAATTTCAGGATGGTCCTGGAAACTAATAAGTTACTTTATTGATAAAATAACATATTAGGCCTAAGCCCAGAGTTAAGCAAAAGATAGTAGGAACATGATCTTGGAAGATTCATGTGATGATAACTTTAGTGCTTAATTCATTATACTTGTCATAATGACTCCTTAATTTCTTAATCAGAACTAAGGATTAGATCCTTAAAGTATGATAATAAAATTGAAGGATCTTCATAGATCTATTCTTAGATCTTAGAAGTATTAAATTGCAATAAACAACTCTTGGAGAGTTAATAATATTCTCAAGGAGACCAAAGTCAAAGTTTGCAATAAGGCAAGTAGCGCAAGGCGCATCTTACTTCGATATTCTAGAAGGCCAAGACTTGGCCAAAGACTTCTGGAATGTGAAAAGGGCAAAGGCAAAATCATTATAATCTTCTAGGAAGATAAAGACATATCCCAAGATGTCTGCCTAAATTGTCGCAAACGGGGTCATTGAAGCGTGACTGCCGTATGGACAAAGCAGACATGAAGGAATTGAAGACGAGCAAGGCTCTGACTTCAAATATGTTTGTCAAACATTATGTTCACTACTAGTATTAAAATAGATTTTGAATACTTAGTGTGGTACATAAAATATATGTATTGATGTTCAGAATCTGTTTTGAACAGGATACTGACATCATTTGAGATTAATCTGCGAATCGAAGGAAGCGGGACGACAATCGCTGTTTCAACCGTAGATACCTAAGTTTAGGAACTACCCTCGGGTATGTACTTAAATTAGGAAACTGTTAAAATATAACTAGTTTGACTAGAAATAATATCTCTATATCGTGTATAACTCGTTGCGAGTATACCTTTATATTCTAGAACACTAAAGTGTTTTATTTTATAAAGATGATATTGAGATAAACACATTAGATGTGAACAACAGTATTATATTTTGAATATAAATAAATCTCAAACATATAACATGACAAACAAGTAGCTCAAACTGATTTGATTAGATAAGACTTATTTATGGCAGTGTTGTATGGGACACATTAAACAAGACTCGTATATCCACACTTTTGAAGAGTGGATACTAGGACGGATTTGATTCCATTCAAATGAAGTCTACGAATCTAGTTTATTAGGCAAAGTGCCTAAAACACCTTTAATTGGTAGAAGTATAAATGCCACTGATCTATTAGCCCTCGTTCATAGTGACGTAAGTGGGCCCATATCTAGCTAGGCTAAATATGGAAATAAATGTTTCGTGACATTTGCAAATGTGGCATCTCGTTATGGTTATGTGTTTCTTATGAAGCACGAATCGAAAACTTTTAGAGTTTCGACACGAAGTAGACAAATAGATTGGCTAAAGTATTAAAACATCACGGTTTGACCAAGATGAAAATACTTAAGCAATAAGTTTCTCATATACTTGAAAGAGTATAGTATTCTTTCAATGAGGACTCCTCCTGGAACACGTCAATTTGACGGTGTGTCCGAACAGAGAAACCGAATTTTGTTGGACATGATAAGGTTAATCAGAGTCGCTCTGAGCTACCATTTTCCTTCAAAAGGGATAAGCATTAACAGTGCAATACTTATTTTGAATAAGGTTCCATAAAAATCTGTTTGACAGATTTCATATTAGATATAAACAGGAAAGAAACTGGGCTTTTTCACTCATGATGATTTGGGAATGCTAGGCATACGTTTGGATGATACCAAACTAGAACCTAAATTGGATAAGTGCCTAATATAATTGGTTATCCTAAGGAAACCAAAGTATAGTACTTATAAAACTCACTAGAGAACAATGTAATTATTGCTCACCATGCGGTTTTTCTAAGAGAAATACCGGTATGCAGTGGTAAGTGGGAGGATAGTAAAACTCGATGAAAATCGGAGTAATACTGTTCAAGGCACCTAGTCCTTAATGGAACACAAACAGTTCATCAAGGATGAAACTGTACCAGTAATCTTCGAATACACAAAAACCGCGTAGGTCGGAGAGAGTCAGAAAACAACCTGGGGTATGGGTTTCTGATCTCACCTCATAAAGATGTCAATCTTATTGAGGAATACGAACTGACTACGTATAAGGAAGTGATATAAGGTATCGACTCCCTATTATGGCAAAGTGTCATGAGTCCAAAATGGATTCCATATATAACAACTACGTTTGGACACTAGTTGTTGTACCACAAGGCATTGTGCCTATTGGTACTATATAAGTCTTCAAGGAAGACATACATGGAAGGCAACATACCAACGTACTATGCTAGGCTTGTAGCGAAAAGGTATCGTTATCAACATTGTGTTGATTACAACGAAATCTTTATCTGTTGCCACGTTAAATCCATTTGGATAATACTTGCTGATGCTGCATGTTTCATTCATGAAATATGGCAGCTGAACGTCAAAATCGCTTTCCTTAAATGAAAACCTCTTTGGAGGATGTTTACAACATCCTGACGATTTTGTCGTATCAAAACTAGCAAACAAGGTTTGCAGGTTATTCGATCCATGTATGGATTGAAGTAAGCATTGGGTTCTTGGAACTATCGTTTTGATGTAATCATAATGGTGTATGATTTGATTCAAAACAAATATGATTCTTGTTTATATAAGGAGATTAGTGGGAGCACTGACAATGATGTCCTAAATAATGATGATATGTCATTTCTTGGAAATGATATTCCCATATTACAATCGGTGAAAGCCTGGCTTTTATGAAAATTCTCCGTAGAATTCTTGGGAGAAACAACCTTTATTTTAGGAATAAAGATCTACTGGGATAGATTTAAAGTTGTTAACAATCACTAAGAACTCGTACATTAAAATAAATGTATATGACCTGGTGTCTCATATGTTTTGAGCATATGGAGTCACAAACAGGTCAATCCAAGTGATAGTCACTGGATTGATATTAAGAACATCCGTTAGTATCTTCGAGAACTAAGGATGATGTCTTATACTATGGAGATGGAAAACTTGAAGTGACTGAGATCACTGTAGCAAGTTTCCTAACCGATAAACGACTTAAGTCGCTAAACAGTACTATACAGTTTGAATAACGGAACAGTGACCTAAAAATCTTCCAAGCAAGATACTGTTACTGAATAAACAACAAATGCGGGTTATTGCTGCAGCTGAGGCAGCAATAGAATCCATCTGGGTCCATATAAAATCTAATTAGATTAGATATAGTTCTGTTAGCAGCTGAGCTAGGCGTCAGCACAGGCTAAAGAATTAATGGTCTCATCGACGATCCAGATATATACTTCAACTATTCATCTGATTCGTTCGGATCATACATCGTGGCGATGCGATGATCGAATAAATCGCATCAGACGATAATCATACAAATCCGCTGACGAAATCCTTTCCTCAGCAATTTGAGCGAACCGTACATAGTTCGGGTGTAAGACACTCGAGTGACTGGCTATAGGCCAAGTGGGAGATTGTTGGACAGTTATGACCCATAGCGTCACTATTTGTACAGATCATGGTGTTGTTGTACAAATTAACTATGTGACAAAGAGATTGCACTCTAATCATTTGTGATTAGATCACCTAGATGTATAAATGATAGGAGGTCCCTATGATTAGTTCCTGGATTGAGATGATATGAGACAGTATCAGTCCACGAAGGATTAATCATTAAATATCCCTAGTCGTAGTATTATCGAGACTGGACATCGATAATGCGGAATAGAATAGTATTACACTTGTGCGTGTTATGTGAGATCATAACGGCATAGTTCTCATATATTTGGGTATAGGATACTCATACAAGTGTAATAGGAGGTTATGTTTTACCGATGGTACGGAAAACAGTTTCGCTCTGGATAGACCCCTCGAAATTCCATTGGTAGTATGACTATGTGTTTATGGAAGTCCGAAATCAGGGTAGGTGTATTTGGTCTTAACCTGAGACTTGCATCGCTAATACTTGCGACAATCGATATGCTTTAGTTTTGGTCGTCCAGGGCTTTAACAGGTTCTGAGTACGCCTCTGCTAGGTATATCGAGAATCGTAGTGTATTGGGTGTGATGTCAAGACGGAAGTATCACTCCAGTCATAGTGGAGATGATGTCACGTAGGATACGATACTAGTGCTCTTAAGTACTGCAGTCATCGGGATATTATGACTAGGTCATGTATGTCCGATTATAGAGACTAGTTACCAGACATCCGACATGTGCTTCGTACGGGGCAGACACATTCCAGCCCCAGGCCTAGCACGTGACAATCCGATACTGGATCGCAATACGTAATACTACGTATACTACGCCTGACAAAGATTATATTCCAGTAAGAATATTTCTGGAGAATTGGGTAGGCACGGTGCTTTGCTAGAAGCCAACCATGTCTTGTAAATCGGTAAGCACGTGGTACGAGGTACGCACGTATTCGGATAATCCGATGACCGTATTTACTGCCAACATATCCAGGGATCTCTTGGGTCGCTTCCCAAAGATTCACCGATGACAGGTGATTTAAATTAGAATTAATCTGGGATTAATTAAGAGAGAGAATTAATCTGGGATTAATTAAGATGGAGAAAATTAATCTGGGATTAATTGAGGTATTATTTAATCTGGGATTAAATGTGTTCGAAAAGAGAGAACGCGATTAATTTGGAATTAATCGGTAAAATAAATTTAATAGTTAAATTTGATTTTTCTATTTAATTTATTCGTATGGGCTAAAATTAATATATCGGATATATTAATATGAATTGGATTTCATTATGAAATTAAAGTTGGACTTTAATGCGAATGAACGAATTAATTTAGAATTAATTCGTAGATGACGTTCGTAATATATTACGAGGCATCGTTATTTAATTAAATTAGATTTAATTATTTAGCGACGAAAGTTCGTTTAATCGGATTAAACGGAACCGCGCCGCGGTAAATGTTCGTATAGATATTTTGAGTTTTGAATTCAAAATGGTGGGGCCCACTTCACACATGTCACACATGTGAAGTGGTGGTTGGAAAGTGGTTGGCATTTATGCCAAAACCACTTACTTTCCAACTACTTGGTTTAGGTAAAACCAAATTACCCCAACTACATGGTTTTGTGAAAAGGGTAAAAACCCTTTAACAAAACCCTAGCTCTCTCTCTTCACACATGTGTAACACAACACTTGAAACAATTGGAAACCCTAATCCTCTCCTCCATGGGCGTGAGCTTCATCCTTGCAAATGGGCGTGAGCTTCTTGTCTTCCTCTCTTTGATTTTGTGGCAAAATCAACAAAGCTAGCACTTGGAGAAATCAACTAAGGTGATAGGGAAACTACTTCAAGAGTTGGAATCATCACTTGAAGCTTGGAATCAACACAAGGAAGGATCTTGGAGATCTTCAACTCAAAGCTTGGAATCAACAAAGGAAGCATCTTGGATCTTGGATCTTCTCTCAAAATTTTAAAAGCCAAATCCGTTCATTGTAAGTATATTCCGCAACTTATTTTGAATTTGTGAACATGTTTTCATGCTTATTAGATCATTGGCATGTTCTAGGAACACTAACACTGTGAACTTAGAAAAAGATAAGAACATAACATGTTCCCAGAAAATAACCTAATCAGAGATGCAAAGTTTCTTTAACACGGATCCCAACAACGATTCCATTTGTGTTGAATACTATAGCATAGGAAACACCAAAGTCTAGCACGTGGTTCTAACTTGTGATGTTATGTTGGAGGAAGAATAACAAAACAAACACTCCTAAAATCCTTGAGAAGATCATAAGGAGGGGAAACACAATAGAGGCACTCATAAGGAGACAAGTTATATTTGGTGACTGAAGAATGAACATGATTAATAACATAAACAGTTGTAAAGGCAACTTCACTCTAAAAACATTCAGGACAAGAGAATGAAATGAGCATAGATCGAGTGGAATCTAAAATATAACGATGTTTTTGTTCGGCTCATCCATTTTGTTGAGAGGTATAGGAGCATGATCGTTCTGAAATGGTCTCTTGTGCTTTTAAAAATTGTTGAATTTTAGAGTCAAGATATTCCTTGTCATTATCGATCCTCAAAATTTTAATAGTCTTGGAAAATTGTGTTTTGATCATGTTTGCAAAGTCAATATAAATTGAGGTAATTTAGAACGCTGTTTCATAAGAAAAATCCATGTAAATCGAGAATATTCATCATAAATAAGATAAAATATTTAGATTCTCCTATAGTGGCTGTAGGTGAAGGTCCTCATACATCATAGTGAACCAAATCAAATGAGGCAACAGAATTATGTTTATTATGTTGAAAGGATAAAGTTGGTTAATTTCTAAGTTGACAAGAGACACAATGGAGAGATAAGTCTTTAACGGAACCTAATGAACCATTAGAAACTAAAGGACAAAGTTTATTTAACGAGGCATGACCAAGACGCATATGACACAAGTGAGAAGAAGATGGAGTAGATACATCACATAGATGGGAAAAATGATTTGAAGGAAGATGCAAAGAGGTAAGTTCAAACAAATGTCTAATTGTACAGCCTGTCATAAGAATTTATCCCGTCTGCGGATCATGCACACAACCATTAGTAGAGAATATCAATTCTAATCCAAGTTCACATAGTTGACTAATAAAAATAAGGTTGAATTTAAGTTTGGGAATAATAAATGTATTTGGTAATGTGAGTGTAGATGTTGATATGTAGCCAGACTGACTTACAAGCATTTATGAACCATCTGCAGTGAACATTGGAGAAATACTTGTGGTGTGAGAGGTGGAGGAAAATAATAGGGATTGATAAGTCATATGATTGCAACAACCAGAGTCAAAATACCAAGGAGAATTACCTGAATTGACAAATAAGGTGGTGGATATACCGGAAGGAATTGAGAGTTTTTGTCTAAGGAGTGTTTCTATGTTATCAGTAGAGTCAGAAGAGTCATTGACTTTATTGACAATAGTAACGGCAGAATTGACAGACCTTGGGGTCTGATTAGATCTTGGTGGACGAGTATGACACTGCTCAATAGAATGGTCAGACAGCTTGCAGTAACGACATTCTTTCTTAGAAGGATAATTGGAAGCTATATATCATTTTTCCTACATTCGTGACATTTAGTAAAACGATATTCAGACGGAGTGTGACCAGCCTTGTTACAGGTATAACAAAATTTTCCTCTATTGCTGGAATTATTACTTACACTGGCAAACACAACATCATCTCGAGGAGGCTTAAGTAAGTTTAGTCGAGTTTCATCAGATAATAAACGAGAGACAACGACTTCTAATGTAGGCATGAGAGATTGATGTAACAAGGAAGCTCGACAAAATTCAAAGTCATTAGTAAAGGCCATAAGAAATTGAATTAGCCGCATACAGTCATGGTGTGCCACATAATTAATTGCATCAACAGTGCAACTCATAGATGGTTCCGACAGAGCAAGTTGGTACCAAATATTCTCTATTTGAACAAGAAAATTAGTAAGAGATTGACATTTTTCGAACTGATAGCTCAAGTATCGTCCCTCACGACTCATCTACCAATATTGACAAGCTAAATGGGTCAACCGTCTATTGAAGCTGCTTCTGCTAATGAAATGTTTTTACCCAACAGATGAGCAGGATTTGACCAAGTACAGTATGTGAACAATCAGAACTTCAACAACTATAGAGGCAGTCCTATGCCAAATTATTATCATCTGAATTTTTCATATGCTGATATGGAGTACGTTTTGCAACCTCCTCATGGCTTCAATTATCCAAGAGCTGAGCAGAAACCCTCCCTAGAAGACCTCATGAGCACGTTTGTAGCTGCAGCTTCAGAGAGGTTTGAGAAGAATGAGTCAAGGCTGGATAACATCGAAACACGAATGGGCAATATATAGGCAAATATGAAATCTGTAGAAGCGCAAATTGGGTTGCTTATTTCTTCCATGGCCAATCAACAGACATGGGTGTTTCCGAGTGATACTGAAGTCAACCTCAAAGAGCAATGTCAAATCAGAACCTGTAGGAGCGGAAAAGAGTTTAGAGACACCTCTCAGGACTTAGGCAGTAAAGAAGATGAAATGATATTTCAGGAGGAAACAGTAACAGAAGAAGAGAACAAAGGTGAATTGATAATGAGAGGTCAAGATGAAGAAGTCACCTTCAGTGTTTTCAGGGCCACGCCGAGTTCTCAAGGTGATGCAGATTGTCACAGGGTAGATACAATAGAAAAGGGAGTTGAAACCAGACAGGGTGAATCAGTATTTCAACAGCCTATGAGCATAATACAACCATGTATAAAGGAATATTCTCTACAGCTAAACTCGAAACCACTCCCAAAAGGCCGTAAAAAGAGGAAAAGAAAGGCCATTTCTCACTTAGAGATAATTCCTGGAGGATTAAAAAGAAAGCCGAGCCAATTTTACCGAATGTGCAGTCCAGAATTCCCAATTGAGGGGAAATCTATATATCTTGGGGGACCATATATGGATAAATTACCACAGCCTGCCAAGATGTCTTTTCCATGTCATAAGAACCGGTGGACACCAAAGAAGAAAGCAGATGAGATTACCCGGTTCATTACGTTTAAGCCACCATGACCATTTGGGTGGTTGCGTCTGGCTGAAGACGTTAAACTTAGCGCTAGCGGGGAGGCAACCCTTGCATTTGTTAATTATTGTTTTCTTTATTTTTAATTTTTTATTTTATTGTGTGATATTTATTAAATTGCATGTTATTTATGCAGATAGCACGAGATACACAATGCCCACGCAACCAAATTCTAACCAGCAAGAGTCTGATCAACTTCATGCACGGTAGTGTTGTTCCTCACTCTTGCTCAAAATTTTTGGGAATGGATGCTCTTAGTCCCACTCCATAATTGAGTGCTATGGGTCTTATTATTCCATAATTAACGCAACAAGTATGGTCTCTAGGTAATTGTCTATATGCTTTGTCATTGTCTTACATTGCTCGATAAAGCAAATTAAGGTTGCTGCGATCCAATCTCATTCCAAGACCAGGAACTTTGTTGTTGATCTTCAGATATATAGCGTCATCAGGCTGGACTCGGAGCACAAGCTCATTTGCAGCCTTGTAAATCAGTTTCGAAATTCCGCTTGTACAAGTTTCCAGGAACATGTCGAAACTGAACTCTGATTTATGCGCTGAAGTTTCATAGTCAAAAAATTTTCAGGTCATCCAGTTTAGTAAATTCTACAATATGAGAGGACATAGAGAAAAAATAGATCCTCATTAAAAAAGAAGATATGCTGCCTACCATTTAGTATGAAGAGCCTTGCCTACTTTCATCAGGAAAGGAACCCCATCCCATCTTGCATTGTTGATTAATAGAGCAGCTGCTGCAAATGTTGGTGTGAGACTGTCATTTGGCACAGTTGAGTCATCAGTATATGCAGGGTATGATTTACTACCCTTGTTGTGGCCCTTGTATTGACCAATAATAGCATCTTCTAGCTGAAGTGGTTTCATTGATATAAGAACCTTCACCTGAATGAAGTCATACACGACAAACTCATATGATCATCTTTAAAATAATCGGAAGGAATATAGTTTTTCCATATCACAACATGGGATTTTGATTCTTCTTTGGTCATGAAGGTGGTGGTTGTGTCGGTGTTTCTTAAAATAGGATCTCTAGAAAATCATAAGGAACACATATGAGACTGCACACCTTTTCATTTCTAATGTCTTCTGCATCTAAGCTGACAGGAGTCTCCATTGCAAATAGTGCCAGTATTTGCAAGAGATGATTCCCCATCATATCTCGTATGATTCCATAGTTATCAAAATTCTATTGAGGAGTGTAGGGTGTTGTTGTTTGATTAATTATTTCATTAGAAGTATAAAATTATGCGAAGGCATTAGATTCATATTCTCCGCCTCTATCAGATCGTAAAATTTTGATCTTCTTGTCTAACTGATTTTCCACCTTAGCTTTATATGTATTAAACATATTCAAAGATTCATCTTTGATATGTATCAAATATACATAACAATATCTACTACTATCATCTATGAAAGTGATGCAGTAATTCTTTCCACCACGACTTGGTATTGATTTAAAATCACCCAAATCTGTATGAATTAATTCTAATAATTCATTGGATCTTTTAGTCACAGATTTATAAGACTTGCTAGCAAACTTTGATTCAAGACAAGTTTCACATTTATGCATATTAGCTTTTGTACAATTAGGCAGCAAACCAAGATTAACCACTCTATGCATACATTTAAAGTTTATGTGATCTAGTCTAACATGCCATAATGTAGAAGATTCAAGCAAGTAAATAGAAGCCTTATTTATTTTATTAATAGTAGCATCATCAATTACATTAAGTTTGAAGAGCCATTCAGAGAGGTAGTCATTTCCTACAAATGTTCCCCCCTTAGTGAGAACAAATTTGTCAGACTCAAATACAAGTTTAAAACCCTTATTGCTTAAAACAGAACCAAAAACAAGATTCTTAGTAATTTCGGGGACATGTAGTACATCAATAAGGGTAAGTTCTTTCCCGGAAGTGAATTTGAGAACCACTTTCCCTATACCAGTAACAGTTGCAGCAGTCGCATTGCCCATATATAGTTTTTCATCACTATTGTTAGGAGTGTAGGTGAGAAACATATTCATGTTTCCACAAATATGTCTTGTTGCACCAGTATCCATCCGCCAATCTTTACTGTCAGTCAATAAATTGACTTCAGAAACAACAACACCAACAAATTCTTCTTCAACAATATTTTCTTGTTTGTTGATGTTCTTATCATTTGGACCAAGATTTCCTTTCTTGTGGCGGCAGTCTAGTGCTCTGTGTCCAATTTTTCCACACACCCAACAAGCACCTTTAATTCCCTTGAAATTCTTCCCTTTTGCAGCAAGAACTTTCTGATTTTTATCTTTCCATTTGTTGTTTCATTTATTCTTATGGTTTTGAGACTTGGGCTTAGACACCCCTCTGCTCTCAATGACATTTGCTTTGGCTTCAAATTCTGAAAATTCAGCCCTTCACTTTTGCGGTGATCTTCTTGCACCCCTAGTTTGAGAACCAGATCTTCCATTGACATATCAGTCTTTTTGTGCTTCAAATGTATCTTGAAATCATTCCAAGATTGAGGTAATTTTTCTATCACAGATCCGACAGCAAACTGCACCAGTAGAACCATGCCTTCGGCATTAAGTTCACGGAGAAGAATCTGTAATTCTTCGACTTGGTTGACAACAGTCTTTGAATCCACCATTTGGTACTTTAGAAATTTCCCAACAATGAACTTTTTTGAACTAGGATCTTTGATCTTATATTTATTCTCCAGGGATTCCCATAGATTATTGGCAGTCTTATAAGATCTGTATACATCATACAAAGAATCATCAAGGCTATTCAGAATATAATTTCTACATAAAAACTCAATGTGTTCCATGCATCAATTGTATTGAGTTTTTCCACAGGAATATTATCTCCCTCTACCACGGGGCATTCTTCCTTGACGATATGTGCAAGGTTCAATGTTATTAGATAAAACAACATTTTATGTTGTCATCGTTTGAAGTCCAATCATTTGAACTTTTCTGGTTTTTCAACATGAGGCTTCACAACATTCGCAGATTGTTCCATGTTTTCTGCTATAGATTGTTAGAGAACAATCAACTATCACAATAAGATTTATTGAATATATTGTAATTGGTATCAACAACACAAATTAACTAGAAACTTACAAAACAAAATAGAAACTTACAAATCAACACAGAACCTGCAATGTAAGTAACTAAAATTAATAACAAAATACTGACTTGTAAAGATTGAGGCTAGCATATAATGCTATGTCCTATAGCAGAAATTCACCCCTACCCGTGTGCTTGTAGTTCAATGGACGTCTGCCACCAGGATTCAACAATCTGAAAATCGAAGATTCTGCACTGAAAGTTTGATTCCTGACGAATTTACTTGGTGTTTGTTTTCAAGGTCAAAAAATAGTTTTTCTATGGAAAATCACTTTCTGTATCTCAAGGATCATATGGATATCAATTATGTTGAATTCTACAATAATGTTTTGTATTTATAAATAAAATAGAAAACAATTAAATGATGAATGGATGCAAAACATTTTTTCAACTTTTCTGAAGAGTTGTATTCTTCTGTTTTAAAATTAAATTTACAAAAGCCAAAAACATTTTCTAGCACAAGGCATTTAATAAATCCCAAGGCCCATATTTGATTAATTAAATATTTATATTAAATATATTAATTAATTATAATGTCATGCCAACCATCCACACACTTCAAGCCCAAGCCCAAACCCAAACTTTATTTTTCGAATTTAATATAAAAGTTTAGAAAATACTTATAAACCTTTTATCTTCCATTTATTTCTCCTATATGAGATTACTTTCTATTCCCTCTATTGGCTATTGTAGGACACAGAAATTGGGCGACACATACTGTTCCGGGCTCACAGCCCGGTTGGGAGTACATAGTAGCCGCGGGGACTAAACCGGAGAATAATGGAGTCGCCACCCGGTGTGAATCGGGAAAATGATTTAAGGCTGCATTCACCCCTCGCAAGGGAAGACCTCAAACCGTGGGTTCGGAATGGTCCCTTACTTATGTCATTTGTAATGAATGAATTTGTGCAATTTTAACCAAGTCTACTCAACATACATATTGGTCAAAGTAGTCTAAATTCTTATAAAGCCTAAATCTAGGTTTGCATGCTTCAAGAGTAAACTTTCATAACGGCAAACACATGATATCACACAATAAGTATGTTGAATAAATACGACTTAAACATAATGTAAATTAAGCTCCTATTGCGAAAGAAAATAATTAAATCATGCTAAAAATAAAAAAACTTTCTAACGGCCTAATCATGCTCGAATACAAGTTTGGATGAAATGAAATATGTGAATCTCTCAAGTGGTACGGGGCATTGTATCCCGAGTGCAAATCATAATACCGTCCATTCAGATTCGACTACGGAATTTATGTCCGGGTTTCCATCCAATATACCACAAGAAGGAACGCATATTCCATTCACTCGGAATCACATCGTATACTAATTTACAATATTCATGCGAAATGAGGTAAATTACATACTTTCTAAATCAATAATTCATGCGAGAAAACTGAATTACATGCCTTCTAAATCACTAATTCATGCGAGGAAAAATAACTATCATGCTTTCTAAGTCACTAATTCATGCGAGGAAATTAAATAACATATGCCCTCAGGTCTAACCTTTTGTGTCGTCTCTTGGAAGTGCGTTATACGGCCGTCGGAAGGGCTAAAACTCCGTAACTCTTCCGGTTCACTGGTTCGACATTTTCCTTCACTGTTTCACTGTTTTGTTCATTTTTCACTCCACTTCGCTGCAGTTTCTGGTTACGGTATTAGGCTTACTGTTTGCGGTATTTAGGCAGATTTTTGCGGGTGCAGTTCGCGGGTTTCGCGGGGTAGTTTAGTGATAAAACTGTGCAGTTTTTGCGGTAAAAATTGGGTAGTTTTGCGGGTGCTTTAGGCAGTTTCAGTGGCTGTTTTTGGGGTAGGATTTGGGGTAATTAAAGGCATTTTTTTGGGTGCAGTTTGTGGATTTTTTGAGGGCTGTTTCAAGAGGTTTAGGCGTTAATGGAGGGCTGCTGTATGGACTGTTTGGGCGTGCTTCAGGGGACTGTTTCAGGCTGTGTTTGGGGCGTGATAAATGGTTAGGTTTACTGGCAGTGAGGGGCGTGATTTACGTTGAAGGGCTGCTGGCAGTGGGGGTTTGTGACGTTGAGTTACGAGGGACGTGATAGTGAAGGGGCTGATGAATTGAATGACGCTAGGTGTCCATTTGTAAGGGTTTAGCTGAGGGTTACGTGGAGGGTTAAGGGGCATTGAAGGTGGCCAGGCGTGAGGTGTGAAGGCAGTGGGGCTGGTGCGTGTTGAACTTGGCAAATCGTGAGAGGGGTTGATGGAGTTAAAGGTGTGAAGGGGTCACGTTGAAGGGCTGAACTGGTCCTACGTGCATGGCTGATCATGGGCGTGCATGAAGAGGAGTTTGAGGGCATGTGTTGTGCGTGAAGTTGGGCTTTGATCGCTTGGTCAGTGAGCATTGGCGAGAAGGGCTGCTGTTGAGAGGCAGGGGACGTGATAGTGAGGATTGGGTAATGACGTGAAACAGTAGGGTGTACAGGTCTGTTCGAAAGGTTACAGGTTTTCGTTTTGTTGATGAGAATAGAGAGGGCTGTGGGGTTCTATTTACGTGTGCATGGATGGTTTCATGGCTTTTTATTTTTTGGTGAAGATGAGAGAGGGAGTAGAGGGCTTCACGTGTGCTAGCTATTTGAAGTGAATAAATGGTTGTTTATATAGGCAAATGGGAGGGCATTTAATTGGGTTAGCTAGTGATGTTGAAAGGTTATTAATTAAGGTGGATTGCTTTGTTGAAAATGAAGAAAAGAAGTTCATTTTAGTAATGGGCGTGGGGTTCTTCATAAATGGTGTAGGGTTGGCTATTAAATGGCTTGGAAAGTTTGTGGAAAATGGAGGCCAAGGTAAAAATGAGGTCAAAGGTGTGGAGTAAGTGTGGTGGAAGGGTAATTGTTGTTTGAATAGTGGATGGAGGAGGTAAATGTGTGTCATGGGCGTGGGCTTTAGTGTTTGGGTGAGCCTAATGCGGTTTGCGGGGGTTTTGGGCCAAGGATACGTCTTGAAACGAAGATTCAACAAGCGAACTTCGAGCTAATTCAGCGAATTAAATCCAATGATATGTCAATTCTTGACTCTTCTCTTCCGACGACCGTTTCTCGTGACTTCCACGACATAAAAAGGTAGTGCCTCCGTAGGAGGCTCATCATCGGAACTTACATGCAAAAATGCAGTGCCTACAGCTATACAAACTTCTTACAAGTTTCAGCGACATGATGTCTATCCAATTGTTTGTTCATATTGTCATATCCGCCAGTAAATTTATAAGATACGTCACAATAGTTGCGTATTGATCTGGGACCTTCATTTCTAGTCTGGACTAAATGAAAAATGAATTTTGAAAATATCAGAAGATCAAAACTTAACTTATCTTCTTCGTATACTGATACTTTGGCAACTCTCTTGTGTTGGCACGTTGGACATGGTGTTCTCAAATGAGCTTGTCATTTTTTGTTATTATTGAAGAATTGCATAATTAAATCAATATGAGAAATTGAAGATGAAAGAATTGAGAAGGAGTGAATTGAGAATTGATGTGTTAAAATAAAGAAGAAGAATGATTCATAAAATATCCCTAAAACTAGTCGTTTTATTATGTTATTAATGGTAATTTAGTAATTACATATATATTTAATATTTTACTTTTTAAAAAAATATATAAAAAATAAAATGAATTTTCAAAGCAGCAGGGAGCCGATGCTCCCTGCTGCAGCCCAACGGCTAATAGCGGTTGAGACAAAACGATTCCAACCAGAACAGTTCGGTTCCAGATGAAACCTCTTGGAACCAGACTATTTCGATTTCGAAACAGAAATCAGAATCGGCCCGTTCCTACTGATTTGATTCCGACTCGATTTCGATTTCGATTTCAAACCTGAATCACAGCCGGGTCTATTCAAAAGTAATCAGAGGAGGAGACACATACAACGAATGGAATTATTATTATTTTTTATTTTTTTTATTTTTTATTTTTTTTTTTTATTTTTTATTTTTTATTTTTTATTTTTTATGTTTTAAATAATGACGTTCAGACAAAAAAGAAAATGTAAAATAGAGACATCGTCTCAATGTTAGACACCTTTTGTTTGGATTTCTTTTTGCTTTCCTTCCGTTTAAAAAGAGTTGTAGCCTTAAGTCAAAAATAACGTCTTTTGTATGGTTGGATGGTAATTGGTTTGTTAAATTTTTTTTTTTCCAGCAACCACGATACACGTTTTATATGGTTCAAGCAAAAAATAACACGTGTCAAGCTAGTCCAAGGGAAAAATAAAAAACGTGTCCCCTCATCCTCCCATTAGTCTTCAATTGCATGTGCCCCAACTTTAATTATTGTCCCACTGGTCTATGCAATCAAAAATGTCTTCTATCCAAATGCGAGATTTTTGGGGGTTTATTTTCTCTCGGTTCACATTTTTTGAAACAAGTCTCTCCACACAAGTTAATATTATAGGAATTTTAAATTCTAACTGGTTAAAATTGAAAAAATTATAAATTCTACTCGATCAGAGCACTCTTTAATTGATAGGTGCCCTCCTCATTCAAATGAACCATTCTTGAATGTATTGAATTGTTTTACTGGAGGTATTGGTCCTATATGATTATTGTGTGACACATATTGAAAAAAATACAAGGGACGTGAGTTCCGTTAGTGAAAGAAAATATTGGAAATTTTATGAATGGCAGTAGTTCATCCTCCATGTATATGGATTCACTTTCATAGCTAGCCAGCATTCATGGCATTCCAACATAGAAAATATTTTGATGGATTTTTACCTATAAATTTTTTATGGTTTAAGGATAACAATGGGGCGAATATGGTATGATCAGGAAGTCAATATTCATATCCGGTCATAACGTACCAAATATTGTACGGATCTTTATTTACATTGAGATTTTATTTCTATTAGAACGAAGATGTTAATATTCATACCCTACTTGTCCAATTAACGGTTACAAAAATTTATCCCCTTACCCACCTTTAACATATATGAATCCCGCGAGCCCCCATCTCATGGTGAATTTTGCCATCTCACGGAGATTTTTTCCATCTCTAATTGTTATAGAGATCAATAATCTGCAAACTAAAAACTGAAAATATGTTTCACATTCCATTATGGAACATATAGATGGTTGGATTTCAAGATTGACCTTTTACAATTGATCTTGGAATTGTGAATGAGAATTTATATCACATCTTAGCCTCTAATTCTTTTATTTCTTGTGGAGTACCATCCAAATTGCTACAACTCTCTAAATTGATGTCTTCATATATCCCAGCGCACAAGATTTCCGCACACTATGAATTTTTTAATGTGTCAAAAAAATAATTCTGGAGTTCAAGACACCGATTCTTGTAAAGTTTAGTTGAGAAGTCAACCAACGTGAAAGTGCTTGATCTTAGTTTTGAGGTGAAGATTTCTTCTCTAATACCTCAAATCCTAACATATCTTTCCTTTTTGACATCTTTATATCTCTCTCTGAGCTTGTGGATTGGAAGGTCAAATTCCGTCCTCAAATTTAGGGCTTGGTGTAATATCCAATTCCTTATTTTTGTTTTTCTTTATTAATAACCTAAAACACCCACTAAACCTAAAACACCCACTAAACCTATCATCACCTAATTTCTTCCATCAACATAATAGCATTTTCTTGTTGGAGGTGGTAACTGCTGAAGATAGAGGGAGAGTGGTAAGTTTTTCATGTGTTTGACTTTGAGAATAATACATTTCATGGTCATGCAAGAAGATTTGGAGTTGTGATTTAGAGAGAGGAGGGTGAGGTGTGTTGAAGACAATTCCAGAGAGTTTTGAGAGCAATTTCATGGAGTTTTAGAGAGAGAAACCGAGAAAGTGAGAGGGAATTATCTAGAAGAGAGAGAAAATACATGGACAAATAGAGAAATGGAGTTTTCGACGTCGTTCGATCTCCGTTTTCGGCAAGTGACCACATCTGGAGCATCCCCTTGATGAGACGAATCCATTACCGCTGGACTACCGCCGAGAAGCCCCTTGTTTCCCACGCGCTTCACGCGCCGCCGCGCGTGTATGACACCTCCCGAACCAAAATTTTCCCTTCGTCGAGATACGCGAGTTAGACACTTTGTTTGCCCAAATCGGACCTTCGGTTGTTGAGAAACGAGCAAAATACGGTTGTTATCGGTGTTTAATCGATCGTCGGTAACTACCGTGTTTCAGCACCTACCACCACCATCGTCGTGATCCTTGAGACATTTCCTGACAGCGGCTCCTTCATTGAGGGATTTGGAGGTTTTTGGAGCTCGGTACGTGATTATTACCGTTTTAGAGGTGTAAATGATAGAATTTGAAAGTTTTAGACTTAATTGTATATTTGCATAGTTAAGAGGGTAAAACTCTAAATTCTGATTTTTAGGGATTAAATAGTAATATTTAAGAGTTTTAGGACTATTGGACATTTTAGAAAAGTTTAGGGGTAAAAATGAAAATTTATGAAGTTAAGGGGTAAAAATCGTAATTTTGGATAAATTGAGGGACCTGGTCATAATTTTATGTTTTTCAGATTCTTAACGAGGATATAGACATATTAAGGGCTTTTGCATGGATAGTGGTAAGTACACTGCACGATGATTCCTTTAACATAATTGTATATTGATTTATGGCTGTTGTGAAAGTCTATATATAAATTGGATATATAAATATTGATTAATTGAAAGCATGATAAAAATGAATTCATGATTGTTGAGATGAGATTGATGGACTGGATGTGAGATGTGATTGTATTAGATGATACATGTTGTTGTATTGTGCTGTCGGGTTTTGTATAATAGTGGTCATATTTGAGATGAGATGTGATGAGATATTTTGAGAGATTACATAGTGAAAAACCTTGGGGGTATGCGAGGACTCCCCCATTGGTTTTAACTCACCCACACATATTTTACATGTTGTTATGGTTGGAAACCTTGGGGATATGCGAGGACTCCCCCATTGGTTTCAATCCACTGTTATACTGGACCCGGATTAGCAACCATGTTTAATGGATGATTGTGTTGTTGTTGGATGTTTACTTGAGTTGTTATTATAATATATGTTATTTTCATATATTATATATATATATATATATATATTCCTATTTTGTTGGTGAGGCCATGTTGAGAGTATGAGTGCTTTACTTGCTGAGCTCTTTAAACTCACTCCATTTTTCCCCCAAACATTCCAAGTAGTTTGCGAGCACATCAGAAGCGGTACCAGAATTGGATCCACGTGCCACAGTTATTTTTCGGGTTAGTCCAGACATTTGAGTCATCATTTGCATATTTTTAATACTTGTGTTGTAAACCATATAATTGGTGTATAATTCATGTATTTGTAAATGATGTTATTTTGTGCACATTTGTTTGGTTGGTTTGACATATAGAATGCTCGAGCTAAAGAAGTCTGTGAACCTCTTACTAGGGTTGGGCTCACTCTAGGGAGGGGGTCGTGACAGATTTGGTATCAGAACTTAGGGTTTAGGTTCTGTAGACACATTGCATTAGATGAGGGTATTAAAAGGGTAGTTTTGTGTTCGTAGGAAAATGTCTAGACATGGTCGTGATACTGGTACTCAACTTGGGAGAGGGATAGTTTGTCGATTCGTGAGAATGTCGAGAAATAGTACAGAGAGACCTCACACTTAATTGATAGATCTTGAATTTGATATAGCTTTATATGATATTCCTCCGATTATTGAGGATAACGAGGGTTCTAGATTTTACCTCTAGTAGTTTTGACAGTTGCCCACATCATTATTCCTGTAGCTGCATCTGACGTGATTTCTATGGTTGTACTTAATATGAACCTCATGTCGTAGTTATAACATCGTCGTGTGTTAGACGGTCGAAGACATTAGAACTTTGGTGTTCGAGAAATGAGAAAGAAGACCTTGTTGACACTATTGTATAAGCAAAACAAATGCAATAATGTCAACAAAACAATAAAATGTAACAGTTAAGATCACATTATGGAATATAATAACTTTGCTGCGTTACAAGGACATGATCATCTTCGAATTGATGATCTTCCCATTGACGGTTTGCATGTAGAGACATAAGAATGAGACCGTTGATGATTCGTATTTCGAGACTGTCAAGAAACTTGATTTTGTTGTAACCCTGAACGATAATTCTAAATGGCTCTTTGATAGTTGTGAAAAGTTACTAAGCTCTATCATTGTTATTACTTTCTAGACTTCGACAGATTGAGTCTGCGGAGAGAGCTCTAAGATCACATGAATGATGAAAAGTAATCTCTTTTGGGAAAATATCATAGTATCCATAATAAACTCTAAGCTTCGGTCTGGATGGCCAACTAATGAGTCTCCAATCAGTGTGTCATGACCCCCTCCCTAAGGCGGGCCCAACCCTAGAAAAGAGTCCGCGATCAACTTCAGCTCGAGCAATCTATATGTCAAACCAACCAAACAATTATGCAAAATATTACATCATAAATTACAATACATGGAATATACATCTAATATATGGTTTACAACACGTCTTAATAATATACAAGGGACGACTCAAATGTCTGGACCAACCGGAAAATACAACTGTGGCACGTGGATCCAAATCTGGTACTGATCCTGCTGCGAACTACCTGGAATGTTTGGGGGAAAAGGGGAGTGAGCTTAAAAAGCTCAGCAAGTAAGCACTCATTCTCTCAACATGACCTCACCAACAAAATAAGAATATATATAAGTGTATATATAAATATATATATAATATATGAAAATAACATATGTTATATATACAACATCTCATGCAATCATCCCAAAACAATACAACATCCATCAAACATGATTGCTAATCCGGGCTAAGTATAATAGTGGATTGAAACCAATGAGAGAGTACCTCATCACAACTCTCATGGCTTCCCACCATATCAAACCAGTGGAAGTGTACCTCATCACAACTCCCAAGGTTTACCATCAAATCAAAAACCAATGGGAGAGTATCTCATCACAACTCCCAAGGTTTTCCATAATCTCATACCACCTGATGTATCACACGTCTCATCTCCGACCACTATCATACAAAACCCGGCTGCATAACACAACAACACACATCATCCAATACAATCACATCTCACATCCAATCCATCAATCTCATCTCAATAATCATGATTTCATATTATCATGCTTTCAATATCTCAATATTATATCTCAACAAAATATATTTAATATAAATATATATAATATACCATTATATATATATATATATATACCGACTCTCACAACAACCATCAATCATCAAATAATATGTTAAGAGAATCACCACAGAGTGTACTTACCTTTATCCATGCAAAAGCCCTTGATCCTCGCTAAGAATCGAGCTCCAACGATCTCCAAATCTCTCAAAGAAAGATCCACTAGCCAGCAAACATCTCAAGGATCACAGCGACGGCTTCGGAACTTTCTGATACGCTTAACGAGGTAAGCGGGCCCCACAATGAAGATTGGGCCCCACCACCAAAAATTGGGTCCCACAACCAGATACTTTCGACGGTGAATATATATACCAAAACGCTCGTATAATCGCTCACTTCAGGAGGCGCGTGGCGGTGCGTCCGGCCTCCGATGACGTCGATCTTGGCGGCGCTGGAAAGCTGACGGCAGCACCTTTCAGGTGGTCCTGCGCATGGCGGCTGATGGCCGAGGTGATCGACGGCGGTGGTTTGAAGTTGGCAGTGAGAGAGAGTGTGAGAGAAGAAAGAAGAAAGAAAAAAATTAGGAGAGAGAGAAAGAAATTGAAAATGAAATCATTCATCCCCCACACGTTTTTTTTTATAGCCAAACACATTTTTTTTAGCCCCACTGCTATCTTTATCAATTATTTTTTTTATATAAGGTATCACAATCTACCCACCTTACCAAAATTTCGTCCCCGAAATTTCTCAATCCTCAAATGGTTCTGGATATTTCTCCTTCAAATCATGTTCCACTTCCCAAGTCGCATCCTGAATGTGATGATTAGTCCACAAAACCTTTACAAGAGAAATACATCTGGATCTCAACTCTTGAACCTTCCAATCTACGATCTTCACACGCTTTCCTTATAAGTCAAGTTCCCGCTCGGCTCATTCGGTTGACTCTCTAGAATCGGAGAAGGGTCTAGTACAATCTTCTTTAGAACGAATACGAAAAACACTAAATGAATCCTTTCTAATCACGGTAATAATGCTAGATGATATGCCACTTTTCACACTTTCTCCAAAATTTCAAAAAAACCAATACAGCTCGGCGAAAACTTTCTCTTCCAGACAAAACTCAATCCTCCATTCTGATAAGAAAACTTTCTAAATACTATATCTCCAACTTGGAACTCAAGGTCATACCCCCTACTGTTTACCAAACTCTTCTATCGTTTTACTCAACCAACAGTCTCACTCGGATCAACCTGATCTTATTAGTCATCAATCTACCAAGTCTGAGCCATGAATCTGTCTGTCTCCAATCTCACTCCAATAAACAAAAGTCCTAAATCGCCTCTCTCGTAAAGCCTTAAATGGATTCATGTCGATTTTAGTCAAAAAGCTATAGTTATAAGCAAACTCGATCAAATGCAAATGTTCACCCCAACTCCCATTTATGTCCAAACACACAATTTCAACAAATCTTCTAGCGTCTGAATAGTCCTCTCCGACTGCTCGTCAGTCTGAAGATGAAATGAGGTGCTCGAAGAAATATTTGATCCTATAGTCTTCAGGAAATTCAACCGAAAATGAGAAGTAAATTCGACAACTCTATCTAATACAATCGATTCCCTATTACATCATAACCATACCGCGCCCTCGACAACCATACCACAAAATCCATCGCGATATTTTCCCATAGCCACTCAGGTCTAGTTGAAGAATGGAGTAATCCAACTGGATGTTGATGCTCTCCTATATCCTACTGACAAACTGAACACCGAGGTATAAACACTTAAATCTCTCCCTTCATTCCCAACCACCATTAAGTCTTCTCTAGATTTAGATACATCTTAGTGCTCTCAGTTTTCATGTAATAAGGATCATCATATGCCTCATCCAAGATCTCATAATTAAGCGTTCTAGTATGAGGTATTACAACTCTATTACCAAATAGTTATACATCCTCTGAACTCAGTCTGAAAGTAGTAGTCCCCATTCTTCACAATCTCTGCTCTCCAATCTTTCCACATTGGTCAAACTGCCTTGTGCTATAATAATTCCATCTAACGGTGTGGGTCAAACCTTCATATAGACAAGAATACTCCCACTATAGAACAATCTGAAAGTCAAACATACCAATGTCATCTCCTCGAACATTCTCTGTCTAACGTTCAAAATTTAACTCACATTCTTCCCACTTAGTGTATCAGTAACTTCATTAATCTTTTCTGAATACTAATCAGTAGTACAACCACAGTTACTTAGAAACTCCATCCAACATATCTATCACCAAAATTCAGATATTTCTGAATGGAAACATATTCCAAACTCTAACGATCATTATTCATTTCACACTCACCATCATATGAATAATGCCTCCAATTATTATCATTATTCTAATCTGTGCCACAACTGACGAGCCAGCTATCCTATCTCCAAAGGAAAATGCTCCACCTAAGGGTCCCGCTCAGACAACAACTGTAAAGTGCTTTAAGCAGTTTACATAAAATCCACCACCTTAAGATTCCCACTACTGAAAAGAGGATTTCTAGGTCCCTCATATTTCCACTTCACATCTTGTCACCGCGACAATTATTATCCTTTCCAATTATGCATGGATACTGTGAAAACGTCTTTTTACGAAGAAATTATTGCTATCACCCCTATAAAGATGCATATATTCTTAGGGAATTACTCAAATTTCTTTATGGCATCCTCCTCTACCAATCCTAATCTCTGTTCAAAATCTGCTAGAGCTAAGGTGATATACCAAAAGCTTTGTAAATGGCCAGTCACTGATCGAGCAATTATAGACTCTAATTATGTTCGAGACCTTAGAGGAGACATCTATGATTGTCTCAATGAAGCTCTGTCCGCTCTTTTACTTAAAGAGGTTGCAATGGATATTGTGGCAAGAGTTCCTACAAACTTCTTGAAATGGTGTTTCATTCTTAGAACCATTTGGAATGGAAAAACAGATGGTTTAATCCAATACAAAAATAATTCGGCAATTGTTCACTGTGGATATCACAGATTTCATTCCACGATTTTCATCAACAGTCAGGATTTATTTAATCATTGCCAGTGGAGTCTCGGCACCTTATTTGAACTCGGTTTCCTAAATGGATTTATTCTTGGACCGAGTCCAATCCATCCCAACTATCCTGGTATCTCAGAAGCCAGCCTAAGTGAGCTTCCTCCCTTCATCAGTAATATTTTACATCGATGGTATAAACGACATAAAAGTATTACTGTCTGGATCGAAACCATTACTCCAGAATGGTCGGATGACTATTCGCTTGTTTACCACCCAATTCATATTATAAGAATCATACCATCACGTCAACTCACTAAATGGAGACTCATTAGTTGGCCGTCTAGACCGAAGCTTAGAGCTTACTATGAATACGATGATATTTTCCCAGCAGCTATTACTTTTCGTCATTCCTGTGATCTTAAAGATCTCTCCGCAGACTCAGTTCGTCGTAGCCTAGAAAGCAATACCAATGATAAACACTGGCAAATCTTCACTACTATCGAAGAATCATCTAGAAGTATCGTCCAGGGTTACAACAAAATCAAGTTTCCTGACAGTCTCGAAATCCAAGTCATCGACGGTCTCATTCCTATGTCCCTACGCGCGAAACGTCAATGGGAAGATTATCAATTCGAAGATGATCCTGTCCTTGCAACACAACCAAGTTGTTATATTCCATAATGTAATCATAAATCTTATATTTTGTTGCTTTGCAAGGTATTAAAACATTTGTTTGCTTAAACAAAAGTGTCAATAAACTCTTTTTCCTTCTTTCTCAAACACCCAAATTCTAATGTCTTCAACTTACTCACTCACGACGATGTTATAACTACGACAGAAAATTCACAATAGGTACCACTGTAGAAATCACGTCAGATACAACTACGGAAATAGCGAAAAGGGCAACTGTCGAAACTACCGAAGGTATAAGTCTAAACTCCTCGTTATCCTCAACAATCAGATGAACACCAAATAAGTTATAACAAATTCAAGTTCTATCGGCTGAGTGTGAGGTCTCTCTACACTATTACATGTCATTCCCGCGTATCGTCAAACAATCCCTCTCCCACATTGAGTATCAGTACCACGGCCACGTCCATACATTTTACTACGGACACAAAACTACCCTTTTAATACCCTCATCTTAATGCAACATGTCTACAGAACCTAAAACCCTAAGCTCTTATACCAAATCTGTCACGACCCTCTCCTTAGGGCGGGCCCAACCCTAGAAAGGAGTCCGCGATCAACTTCAGCTCGAGCAATCTATATGTCAAACCAACCAAACAATTATGCACAATATTACATCATAAATTACAATACATGGAATATACATCTAATATATGGTTTACAACACGTCTTAATAATATACAAGGGACGACTCAAATGTCTGGACCAACCCGAAAATACAACTGTGGCACGTGGATCCAAATCTGGTACTGCTCCTGCTGTGCTCGTGAACTACCTGGAATGTTTGGGGGAAAAGGGGAGTGAGCTTAAAAAGCTCAGCAAGTAAGCACTCATTCTCTCAACATGACCTCACCAACAAAATAAGAATATATATAAGTGTATATATAAATATATATATAATTTATGAAAATAACATATGTTATATATACATCATCTCATGCAATCATCCCAAAACAATACAACATCCATCAAACATGATTGCTAATCCGGGCTAAGTATAATAGTGGATTGAAACCAATGAGAGAGTACCTCATCACAACTCTCATGGCTTCCCACCATATCAAACCAGTGGAAGTGTACCTCATCACAACTCCCAAGGTTTACCATCAAATCAAAAACCAATGGGAGAGTATCTCATCACAACTCCCAAGGTTTTCCATAATCTCATACCACCTGATGTATCATCACATCTCATCTCCGACCACTATCATACAAAACCCGGCTGCATAACACAACAACACACATCATCCAATACAATCACATCTCACATCCAATCCATCAATCTCATCTCAATAATCATTATTTCATATTATCATGTTTTCAATATCTCAATATTATATCTCAACAAAATATATTTAATATAAATATATATAATATACCATTATATTTATATATATATATATATACCGACTCTCACAACAACCATCAATCATCAAACAATATGTTAAGAGAATCACCACAGAGTGTACTTACCTATATCCATTCAAAAGCCCTTAATCCTCGCTAAGAATCGAGCTCCAATGATCTCCAAATCTCTCAAAGAAAGATCCACTAGCCAGCAAACATCTCAAGGATCACAGCGACGGCTTCGGAACTTATTGATATGCTTAACGCGGCAAGTGGCCCCACAACGAAGATTGGGCCCCACCACCAAAAATTGGGTCCCACAATCAGATACTTTCGACGGTGAATATATATACCAAAACGCTCGTATAATCGAGAGCAACAATCTGGTGCAATCGGATTGCCGATCCAACGGTCGGATCTCAAATTCCAATACAAATCCCGAATTACCGGTAGATATAAAATGGAAAACAACCCAAACGATGTCGGATCGGGAAGTGACCACTGGCGTTGGAAAGATCTCGGCCTGAAAAGTGTTCACTCGCTGGAGGTGGCCGTTAGAAGTGGTCGGAAGTGGCCGGAAAATGCAGAAAAGCCGGCGAAGAATCGCTCACTTCAGGAGGCGCGTGGCGGTGCGTCCGGCCTCCGATGACGTCGATCTTGGCGGCGCTGGAAAGCTGACGGCGGCACCTTTCAGGCGGTCCGGCGCGTGGCAGCTGATGGCCGGCGGTGAAGCGGCGGCGGCTGTGTTGAAGTTGGCAGTGAGAGAGAGTGTGAGAGAAGAAAGAAGAAAGAAAAAAAATTAGGAGAGAGAGAAAAAAATTGAAAATGAAATCATTCATCCCCCACACGTTTTTTTTTTATAGCCAAACACATTTTTTTTAGCCCCACTGCTATCTTTATCAATAATTTTTTTTTTATATAAGTTATCACACAGTGAGTTGACTTGATGGTATATTCTAATAAGATGAATTTGGTGGTAAACGAGCGAGCGAATAGTCATCTGACCATTATGGATTAATGGTTTCGATCCAGACAGTAATGCTTTTTTAGCGTTTATACCATCGATATAAAATATTACTGATGAAATGAGGAGCTCACTTATGTTGGCTTCTGAGATACCAAAATAGTTGGGATGGATTGGACTTGGTCCAAGAATAAATCCATTAGTTCAAACAAGGTGTCGAGACTCCATAGGCAATGATTGAAGAAATCATGACTGTTGATAAAAACTGTAGAATGGAATCTTTGATATCATAGTGAACGATCGCAGAATTATTTTTTTATTGGATTAAACCATCTGTTTTTCCATTCCAAATGGTTCTAAGAATGAAAAACCACCTCATGAAGTTTGTAGGAACTCTTGCCACGATATCCATTGCAACCTCTTTAAGCAAAAGAGCAGATGGAGCTTCATTGAGACAATCATAGATATCTCTCCAAAGGTCTTGAACATATTTGGAATATATAACTGCTCGATCTGTGACTGGCCATTTACAAAGCTTTTGGTATATCATCTTAGCTCTGGCAGATTCTGAACAGGGGTTAGGATTGGCAGGGGAGGATTCCATGGAAGAAGTTTTGAGTAATTCCTTAAGAACTCAAACATCTCTTTATAGAGAGAGATAACAATAATGTCTTCGTGAAAAGACACTTTCAAAGTATCCATGCGTAATTGGAAAAGGATAATAATTGTCTCTGTGACAAGATGTAAAACACAGATATGAGGGACTTGCAAATCCTCTTTTCAGTAGTGGGAATCTTAAGGTGTTGGATTCTGCGTAAACTGCTAAAAAATCTTTACAGCTGTTATCTGTGCAGGACCATAGGTGAAGCCTTTTCTTTAGGAGATAGGATAGCTGGTTTGTAAGTTATGGTACAGGTGGAAAAAAAATAGAGAGTAGAGATTGTGAAGATTGAGACTACTACTTTCAGATTGAGTTAAGAGAATGTATAATTATTAGTGATAGAGTTGTGATACCACCTACTGGAGCAGTCAAGTATGAGATCTTGGATGAGGCTCATGATATTCCTTATTATAAGCATTTTGGGAGCACCAAGATGTATCAAAATCTAAGGAAGACTTCGGTGGCCGGGAATGAAGAAAGAGATTTCAAAGTTTGTATCTCGGTGTTTAGTTTATCAACATGTTAAATTAGAACATCAACATCCAGTCGGATTACTTCAGCCTTTACCCATACCTAAGTGGCCATGGGAAAATATCGCGATGGATTTTGTAGTAGGGCTGCCGAGGACACAGTAGGGTCATGATGCAATTTGGGTAGTAGTGGATCGATTGTCTAGATCTGCTCATTTTCTAGCGATTCGAGTTATATGGGGACAAGGGAGATTAGTAAAATTATTTATGGAGCAGAATGTACGATTACATGGTGTACCCTTATCGATTGTATCAGATAGAGGTGCCAGATTTACTTCTCATTTTCGGTAGAATTTTTAGAAGACTATAGGATCAAATATTTCTACAAGCACCTCATTCCACCTCAGAACAACGGTCAGTCAGAGCGGACTATTCAGAAGTTAGAAGATTTGCTGAGATCGTGTGTTTTGACATTCACTGGGAGTTGGGATGAACTTTTACATTTGATCGAGTTCTCCTACTACCATAGCTTTCAGACTAGTATCAGCATGACTCCATATAAGGCTTTGCATGATAAAAGATGTAGGACTTATGTTTGTTGGGGTGAGATTGGAGATAGACATATTCACCAAGCGAGACTGTTAGATGACTAGAGTCGACGAAAGAGTTTTGTCAACAGAAGGGGGTATGACCTTGAGTTCCAAGTTGGAGATAAAGTATTCTTGAAAATCTCTTATTGGGTGGGAGTATTGAGGTTTGGCTGGAAGAGAAAGTTTTCGTCGTGCTGTATTGGTCATTTTGAGATTTTAGAAAGAGTGGGCAAGTGGTGGTATATCGTTTGGTAATACCACCG
The DNA here is from genome assembly GCA_019454045.1 of Zanthoxylum bungeanum. Taxonomy (NCBI): domain Eukaryota; kingdom Viridiplantae; phylum Streptophyta; class Magnoliopsida; order Sapindales; family Rutaceae; genus Zanthoxylum; species Zanthoxylum bungeanum. The sequence continues at coordinate 80,738 of SKCR01028282.1, read as the reverse complement.
AAATTAGAAAGGAATCATAAAGTGTTTCGTATTTTCGTTCTAAAGAAGTTTGTACCAGACCCTTCTCACATTTTGGAGAGTCAACCGATGGAGTTGAGTGAGAACCTGAATTTTGAAGAACAGCCTGTGAAGATCGTAGATCTTAGGGTTCAAGAGCTGAGATCTAGACGTATTTTTCTTGCGAAGGTCATGTGGTCTAATCATCACATTCAGGATATGAGGGAGAAATACCCATAGCTGTTTTAGGATTGAGAAATTTCGAGGGTAAAATTTTTGTAAGGTGGGTAGATTATAATATACAGTTCCTGATGTTTGTTTTCTTTTTTTCTTCTTAATAAACCTAAAACACCCTAAACCTAAAACACTCACTAAACCTAACACTCCACTACACCTATCATCACCCAATTTATTCCACCAACATAATAGCATTTTCTTGTTGGGGTGGTAACTACTGAAGATAAAGAGAGTGTGGTAAGCTTTTTCATGTGTTTGACTTTGAGAATAATACTTTTCATGGCCATGCAAGAAGATTTGGAGTTGTGATTTAGATAGAGAGGAAGGTGAGGTGTGTCGAAGATAATTCCAGAGAGTTTTGAGAGCAATTTCATGAAGTTTTAGATAGAGAAACTGAGAGGATGAGAGGGAATTATCCATAAGAGAGGGAAAATACATGGACAGAGAGAGAATTGAGTTTTCAACGTCATCTGATCTCTATTTCCGTAAGTGACCACATCTGGAGTATCCCCTCGACGAGACGAATCTATTACCATCGGACAGCCTTCGAGAAGCCACCGACTCGCCCCCACGCGCCGGCCACACGCCGATGACCTGCTGCCCACGCGCTCCACTCGTCACCGCGCATGTATGACACCTATCGGACCAGAATTTTCCTCTCGTCGAGATATGTGAGTTAGACACTTCGTTTGCCCAAATCGGACCTTCAGTTGTTGAGAAACGAGCAAAATACGATTGTTATCGGTGTTTAATCGATTGTCGATAACCGCCGTGTTTCAGCCCCTACCACCACCATCGTCGTGATCCTTGATACATTTCCTGACCATCGGCTCCTTCGTTGAGGGATTTGGAGGTTGTTGGAGTTCGGTACGTGATTATTACCGTTTTAGGAGTGTAAATGATAGAATTTGAAAGTTTTGGACTTAATTGTATATTTGCATAGTTAAAAGGGTAAAACTGTAAATTCTGAATTTTAGGGATTAAATAGTAATATTTAAGAGTTTTAGGACTATTTGGACATTTTAGAAAAATTTAGGGGCTAAAATGGAAATTTATGAAGTTTAGGGATAAAATAATAATTTTGGATAAATGAGGGACATGATCATAATTTTACGTTTTTCAGATTCTTAACGAGGATATAGACATATTAAGGGCTTTTGCATGGATAGAGATAAGTACACTACACGATGGTTCCCTTAACATAATTGTATATTGATTGATGGTTGTTGTGAAAGTCTATATATAAATATATTGATATAATTATAATTATATATATATATATATATATATATATATATATATATATATATATATATATATATATATATATTGTGGAGATATAAATATTGATTAATTGAAAGCATGATAAAAATGAATTCATGATTGTTGAGACCGATCAATTTTGGATAATTTAAATTGACACCGATATACGGACAATTTTCACCGATTAATCGACTGATTTCTAATTTACGATTTTCCAAAAATTATCTGATTTCACTTTTTAATATATTTTTTAACTTTTCAATATCTCTTTGGAATTTTAATTGATGATTTAATTTTTTTTTAATGAAAAAGAGAATGATTCTATTAAAAATGATTAAAAATAAAAATATGTTTTGATGTAAACTAATTATTACCGAGATAATAAAATTCATTGTCTAGAAATTTTTAATCATTAATGAATGATTTTCAGTTATTTTTTTTAGAATGATTTAAAAAAAAAAAAGTATTCTCAACAATGCAAAATGTCAACTTTACCATTCTCATTAATTTCTAATAAATCCCCAATTATATCTGATTAATTGCAAATCGTTCAAATTTCTCTTTGAGCGATTTGTTACCGATTTCCGATTAAACTATCTAGTATTCTATAACATAAAATTTATAAATTAATCTGAGAAGGGTAAATGTAGAGATGACAAAAATCCTCGTGTAGATGGGGGCTAGCAGGAGGTCGATACGTTATAGACGGGTAATGGGATAATTTTATATACCTGTTAATTGGACAAGTCAGGTAAAAGTATTGACGGTCTCATTCAAATATAGGAAAAATCCTCATGTGAATAAAAACCTACACGGGGCAGGTAAGAGGACAACTTTTTATATCCGTTGGTTGGACGAGATGGATATATGTATTGATATTCTCGTATCATATTCGGTCCGTTAACATAAATGTAAGATATTCACATAAATTAATAAATTTTCATTTCGGTCATTTTTTCTTTAATTTTTTTTTTTTTTAACTTGAATCCTGTACATAGTTATGAATATCACCGAATATTCTACACGTGAATTGAACCAGGTTGTTAAAACAGGCTCCCCCGGCTCTCACGTCTAAATTTCCACAAATGACTTGACTTGTAGCAATTAGAAATATTTAAAATTATTTTTACAATTGAAAGTTGCCTATAAAAGCAACTCAGATTTACTACCGTGCTTGTCAAAAAAAACAAAAGAAATAGCTTACAAGACATTTTAGAATTCCTGTCGAGACATTAATCATGGGTTTATCCTTGTGTTTTTTCACATTCATGCACTTACTGTCTTCCTTCTTAATGTTTCATATTGCATTTGCTCACTTCACTTCTTCTATGCAGCCACTCTGCCATGATCATGACCGTTCTGCCTTGTTGAAATTCAATGCAAGCCTTGTCATTGATCAGTCTGTTTCTCGTTATCCTTCTGCTTATCCCAAGGTTGCTTCATGGAATCTGGATAGCGACTGCTGCTCATGGGACGGTGTCAAATGCAATGAAAACACTGGTCGTGTTGTAGAGCTTGATCTTGCTAGCAGTTTCCTATATGGTTCTATCAACTCTACCAGCACTCTCTTTCACCTTGTCCATCTTCAACGGCTTAATCTCTCTGATAACAACTTCAATTTCTCGGAAATCCCTTCCGAAATTTTAAACTTTTCAAAGCTAACACATCTAAATCTCTCTGGTTCTTTCTTTTCTGGTCAAATACCAGCAGAGTTGCTAGATCTCTCCAATTTGGAGGTCCTTGATCTTTCATATAATGGAGATTTTCTTTTGAACCTCCAAAAGCCAGGTCTAGCAAATCTAGCTGAGAAGTTAACCAATCTGAAAGTACTTAATCTTATCAATGTCAATATTTCTTCAACAGTTCCTCGTATATTGGCAAATTTATCTTCTTTGCGAATCTTATCCCTCAGTGGATGCCTTTTGCAAGGTGAATTTCCCCCAGAGATTTTTCAGTTACCCAACCTTCATTTTCTTGATATGATGATCAATCGAAATCTTACTGGATATTTCCCAGAATTTCAGAAAAACAGTCTCCTTGAAGATTTGAGACTTTCAAGAACTAGATTTTCAGGTAATATTCCATATTCAATAGAAAACCTTGAATCATTACACTACTTGGATATATCTAGATGCTCCTTTTCAGGAACAATTCCTTCTTCACTAGGTAACCTTACCAACCTCGAACATTTGATCCTTTCTGATAATGAATTTTCGGGAGGGTTGCCTACCTCCATTGGACATCTTGCTTCTTTGAAAACTCTAGCAATTTCTTCATTGCATTTCTCAGGCAAAGTTCAGGCTTTACTGGGTAATCTGACCCAACTCAGTTCATTGACAATTACTGATAGCAATTTTTCTAACCTAAACTCTAGTTCATTGTCTTGGCTCGGTAATCTTAACCAACTCACTCTTTTGGACTTTTCCAACAGCAGCTTAACTGGTGAGATCCCATATGTGCTCTCGAACCTAACACAACTTGCTGCGTTGTATTTGGGTGATAACCAATTAACTGGGCCAATCCCATATTGGTTGATGAACCTAAATAAACTATCCCTCCTCGACTTGTCGTCTAATCAACTGAGTGGTCATATTCCAGTTGAAATTAGGAACCTTACTCAACTTCAGGTTTTGGTATTTTCATCGAATCAATTGGAAGGCTCTATTTCTACCTCAATCTCTGAGCTCAGGAATCTTGATAAGCTTGACCTTTCTTCCAACAATCTGGGAGGCACAATGGACCTAAACATGTTGCTTCTTAGCTTGAAAAGTTTAACAGCATTAGTCCTCTCGTCAAATAAAATATCAGTGCTCACCGGAAATGCTAGTAGTAATATGAATAAATTCCGGATCCTAGGATTCAGATCATGTAATCTTAGCGAGTTCCCATATTTTTTGCACAACCAAGATGAATTGATGTCGCTGGATCTTTCTTCAAACCAGATTGTTGGACAAGTACCTGGATGGTTTTTAAATGTAAGTCTATATAATTTGGAATATCTGAACCTTTCTCACAACCTATTGACAGGCTTCGAGCATGATATCTTTGTTCTCCCATGGAACCTAGTAACTTTAGACCTTAGGTTTAATAAGCTGCAAGGACCACTCCCAGTTCCATCAGTGTCAATATATACATATCTCATTTCAAACAATCAGCTTATAGGGGAAATTCCACCATCCATATGCAGTTTAAGTGGTCTTCATGCTCTTGATTTATCTTACAATAACTTGAGTGGCATGCTTCCAGAATGTTTGGGCAATTTTAGTTATATGCTGTCGGTACTAAAATTACAAAGTAACAACATTTATGGAAGCATTCCTCAAAGTTTCATGAATGGAACAAAGCTGAAGATGATTGATCTAAGCAACAATTTATTGCAAGGGAGAGTTCCTAAATCACTGGCCAATTGTCTTGTGCTAAAATTTCTCAATCTTGGAAATAACCAAATCACTGATGTTTTCCCTTCTTGGTTGGGAGTTCTTCCGGAGTTGGAAGTTCTTGTCTTGAGAGAAAACAGATTTCATGGAGTAATAAAGGAACCTGAAGCAGATTTTGACTTTCCCAAGCTGCGCATCATTGATCTTTCTCATAACAGATTTGTGGGCAATCTTCCATCAGAGCATTTCAATTGTTGGAATTCCATGAAAGATGTCAATGCAAGTAATCTAACATATATGCATGATACATTAAATCCTGGTGATCATCCTAAATTTACCTATTTTGGCTTATTTGATTACTCATTAACATTGAGTAACAAAGGCACAGAGTTGGAATATGAAAAGCTCTCCAATCTGATCACAGCAATTATTCTCTCTAACAACAGTTTTGCCGGAGAAATTCCAAAGTCAATTGCTGATTTAAAGGGGCTTCGAAATCTCAACCTTTCCCACAACAATCTGGAAGGTCAAATTCCATCATCTTTGAGTAACCTAAAGGCTCTAGAGTCATTGGACCTCTCCAGCAACAAGCTCTCAGGAAATATTCCTCAACAACTAGAAGAGATCACATCCCTTGCAGTTTTTGATGTCTCACATAACAATCTCACTGGAGCAATACCACAAGGAAAATAATTCAGTACATTTAAAAACGGTTCGTTTGATGGAAACACAGGATTGTGCGGAGAACCTTTGTCCAAAAAATGTGAAAATTCCGAGACATCACCGGATGAAGATCAACAATCAGAGTCTTTTTTCGAATTTGGTTGGGAGGTAGTGTTGATTGGATATGCATGTGGGACAATAATCGGAGTGATACTTGGTCACATCTTCAGCACAAGAAAATATGAATGGCTTCTAAAGACTTTTCGATTACGACCGAAAAATAATCAAAGGAGGACGAGGGGGGGACACATGCAACAAATGTAATTAGTATTTTATTTTTTTTTACTAATGACTTTCAGGCGATAAGTGATAAAATATAGACATTTGTCTCTATTTCAACATCTTTTGATTGGATTTAGTTTTTGCTTTCCTTTCTTTTAAAAAGAGTTGTAACATCAAGCCAAGAATAATGTGTGTTTTGTATGGTTAGTTGATAATGGTTTTTTTTTTTTTTTTTTTTGGTTTAGATGATGTATACCACGGTTTTCCTCCGCCAAAAGTGAGGGTTATCAATAAAATTTAGGAGGTACCGTCCTCTTTTCTCTAAAAAAAAATTTGTATGCTTATTTCTTTTTTTCTTTCAAATTTAACTAATTTATTATTATCTATCTATTTATATATCTATTGTATTTCTGCTTTCTCAATACTTCTCTATATTTTGGAGCTCCCTTCGACTTCATCTCCATAACTGATTTAAGTTGCGTCTATTGATTAGTGATGTTATCGCTTCACCGCCTTTTCGATCAAGGAAAATCAAGGGCAAAAACCCAATCAAAATCAACAGTTATGTATGATTCTGGTTTGCATTCATTTAGCTTCTTCTTCTCGTAATGTTTTCTACTATGGGATTTATGTTTTTCAGAAGAACATGCTTTCTTCTTTGTAAGCCATGCTGGTTGTTAAACTGATGAATAATGTGTGATTTTATCTTTTACAATTCATTTTAACGAACCAAAATGTAAGTTCAAGAATTGGGGAAAAAAACAACATGAAAGTATCTTATTTAAACAAGTTAAGATTTCTTCGATTGAATATTTATATCATTAGTAGTTCTCCGCTCTCTTCTTTTTTGTCTTTTATTCTCCATTTGAAATTTGAAATCATTTTCTACTCTTAGATTCATTCGTATCATTTTCATCAACAAACTGTCAGTGCTTTGTTACTAACAATGACATGCAGACATGCCATAAATATTACCTCGCCATGAGCAGGCAAACATATTTTTGCTTTCATGATATTTTCCTTCTTATATATATTTGTAGCGGCTTTACCAATTGTCCAAATTTGATAATGACATTTTCCGTGGCCCACTCGCAATCAAGAATTTTGTCCTCTTGGTTCACTTTAAATCTTTACACAAGAGTTTTCCAATGACTCATTTTTAAATCATCACAACGAGTTTTGTTCCTAGGTTACTCACAACCTTTTACAACAATCACTATTTTGAGTATATTCACTCACAAAGGGATTTCACAACCACAAGTATTTAAATATGAAGATTTTACAAGTTACTTGGGCACTCACAAAAGATAAGAAGATTCAAGATGTGAGTTGACAACCCAAGTGTTCTAAAGCTCACTACAAATGATATGAAGGTGTAGTGTGTGAGCTTGTGTATGAGATGTAGGAAACGACTTTCCTTAGCGCGGCGGAAGTTGCTTGTGGTGGCACCGGGTCCGGTATGGATCTTCAAAATTTTCTTTGCCTTCTCCCTTTGTTGTATCAGCCAAGATCAATCCTTTAATGTCCAACACTTAGATCAACCACTCGATCTTTTGAACTATGACTCGAAACCAACAAACTGATGTGTGGGCTTCACTCACAAAGATTAAACCTCTAAACTATTTAGAGATTTAGGATGTCAGAATGGTGTTTGGCCTTTTGGAATTTCAAATACTCTCACAACACTTGTGAATATTTAAAGTTCTTCTCTCTTTTCTCTCAAATTTTCTCACAACAATTTTGTGAATGAATGCAAAGTGTTAACCTTAGGAAGTGAGAGAAATGGTAGAGATTATATTCTCTTAGACAAGCCAACTAACATTGTCATCAAGCATATAATGCTTTATTGCAATGGCCAACACAAAAATGTGAATGTCATACCAAAGCATAAGAAATGTTAAGCTAAAGACAATGGCTTTGTCATTAAGCATTCAATGCTTTCTTTCAATGGCAAACACGTGAATGTGGAGGCCATACCAAAGCATAAAATGCATTAGCTAATGACAAATCTATTAGGTGTATCCAAGCCATCTAATAGACATAATTGCTTGGATGACATGGTAAGCCATATGGCTTTGTCTCCAATGGTAAATAAAAATCAATATATTAATAATGATTTATTTACCTTCAATTATGTTGTAGTAATTATTCATAATTATTACTAACTTGATTATCTCATAATCAAGACTTGATTATCTCATAATCAAAGAATTCTAGAAAATATTAAATTAAACTAATTTAACATAGTTTTCATTTGTGACAATAAATATTATTAATCTTATTAATAATATATACATAAATATAATGTGCGCATATAATTAGACAATATAGTTATATTAGGTTTGCTACAGTTAATCGAGCTAGCACGCGGACCAAATGGACCTACAGTTCCAAGCTCCAATAATTCCGAAATATTAATTAAACTTTTTAATCAAATATTACGAATTATTAACTCCGTGTTATTCCACTAAAAACTCGAAGTTGAACTCCCGTTACCGTAGGTGGATTAAATAAATCAAACATTTTCGGTGTCCATCGATATAGTCATTACATATGGATTAGCCCTTCACGAATATCTCATAAATAGAGCCGGGTCATAAGTCCGTTAAAACCCCTCTAAATATTTTATCTCTTAAGCACAATTAATTCTATAATGAACAATTAATTCATAACAATTATGAATATAAAATATTTTCTATTCGTAATAGAAAAGTTGAGCGCTCAAATTGTTCAAGTCCTGAATCAACTCTTAAAAGAGATATTCATCTGCTTCTCGTAAGAATGGGTGAATTCCATATCTATGTAAAATGTTCCCAGCTACATACCAAATCATATCCCCAAAATACATAGTTATTGGCTGGGAATGCAACACCAACCTCACCATAGTAAATCAAAGGACACAACTTGTCATGCAGGAGTTTGTAGTACACTCAGGATTAAGATCGAATCCGTATATGACCTTCTATTAGATAAAATGAATTCCTTCGATTAACGGATATTAAAAGAAATTCGTATTTATCCGAGTCCAGTCCTATATGATTTTATCATACAAGGTGCCTCCATTCCCATGTCACTACATGAACGATCCCGGATCAAGATTGTCATACAAATATAGAATGGACCGCAACTATAGATAAACCACAAACAAAATACCCTCCTTGTTCGCTCTCTATTGACTATTTAGATTACTAATTTTATACTTAAATCCTCTTGTGCATGAAACATACACTAAGTCTAAAGGTACAAGAGTAATCAAGGTAAACAAGACAATTGGACAATATACAATATAAATCAAACAACTTTGATAAAATGAATAATGTATTTATTATTATTACAATAATCAATTCCATTTACAATACATGAAGCTCTATGACATAAATCCCTACAATCTCCCACTTGGACTAGAGCAAATGGGACATGTCATGTAATCCTAAACCATTTAGGTGACCTTTAATACTTTAGCCGATAAAGTTTTTGTAAACGGATCAGCCAGGTTGTCTGCGGATGGAATCTGCGTGATAGCGACATCTCCTCTCTGCACTATCTCCCTGATGAGGTGATATTTCCTCTCAATATGCTTACCCCTCTTGTGGCTTATTGGTTCTTTGGAGTTCGCCACTGCGCCACTATTATCGCAATAAAGTGTGAGTGGTTTATCCATAGCTGGAACAACTTCTAGATCTGCCAAGAACTTACGGAGCCAGACTGCTTCCTTAGCTGCTTCACAAGCTGCTACATATTCAGCCTCCATGGTGGAGTCAACAATACAAGATTGCTTAATGCTCCTCCATATTATAGCCCTACCACCTAGGGTGAACACTGATCCAGATGTTGATTTCTTAGAATCGACATCCGTCTGAAAATCAGAGTCAGTATATCCTCTCAGAATCATATCCTGACTTGTATATACTAGCATATAATTTCTCGTTCTCCGAAGATACTTGAGAATATGTTTCACCGCTACCCAATGATCTAATCCTGGGTTGGATTGAAACCTACTGACTACTCCCACTGGAAAACAGATGTCCGGTCTCGTGCATAACATAACATATATAAGACTTCCAACTGCAGAAGCATATGGTATATGTCTCATCTCCTCAATTCCTTGAGGTGTCTTAGGAGACTGTTCCTTAGACAAATGAATCCCATGTCTGAAAGGTAAATTAACTTTCTTGGAATTCTGCATACCAAATTGCACAAGAATCTTATCGATATAGGTTGCTTGAGACATTGCTAACAGTGGTTTCTTGCGATCCCGAATGATCTGAATCCCAAGTACATAACTTGCCTATCCTAACTCTTTCATTTGGAATTGGTTAGCTAGCCAGATTTTCACGTCTGATAATATCTTTACATCATTCCCAATGAGTAAAATATCATCAACGTATAACACAAGGAAAACCACCTTCCCATAAATGATGCGCTTGTAGACACAAGGCTCATCAATGTTCTGCTCAAAGTTATAAGACTTGATCGTAGTATCAAACCTTATGTTCCAAGATCTAGATGTTTTCTTAAGTCCATAAATGGACCTTTGCAACTTGCAAACTTTTTACTTTTGACCTTGGGTAATGAACCCTTCTGGTTATACCATATAGATACTCTCATCAAGATTACCATTAAAGAATGCAGTCTTGACATCCGTTTGTCAAATCTCATAGTTATAATATGCGGCAATGGAAAGAAGAATCCTGATGGATTTAAGCATGGCTACTGATGAGTGGTAATTACATCACTTATTCCCACTCATTTGACCTAATGTTTTGTATTGTTTCTCGAGTTTTATGAACGTTTTTATGTGTTGTGTAGTTATTTTGCAGATAAATAAAGTTTGGAAAGCACTGGAGGCAATTTGGGGCCAAAACGGACAAAAATGCATCAACAGGGATATTTTGGTCTTTTGCGCGTCGCGACGTTGCAGCCTTGCGAGTCGAGACGCCCAGCGTGCGCCGAACTTGCTAAAATGCGCCACTGCCACGTGTCGCGATCTGATGCTGCCGACACTCGCCCTCCACACGTCAGCGTGACGTCAGCAATGAAGTCATGAACAGTGCCACGTCATCAGATAAGAATCTGAGCCGACGAATCAGCAAGTGACATGTGTCACTGTAGCCAGCGTCGCGACGTTGAGACCTTACTCGCGCCTATAAATAGAGCTCAGAATTTCAGTTTTAGATGTACCTTCCTCTCTGAATCCTCTGATGTAAATAGAGAGTTTTCTATCTAGTTTCTTTTATTTACAGTTTTGTAATAGTAATAGTAGTTTCTTTTTGTAATAATCGTACTTTTACTATTTCAATAGTAATAGTAATTTATTTTTACTATTTACTTTTTACAGTTTTACTATTCAACCATGAGGAGGTAACTTCCCTCTGCCGAGGTGAAAGGTAATTCTTTTACTGTTACTATCTTAGATTAATCTCCCTTAGACACAACATATTCACTATTTTAAAATTGGACTTAACGAGGATACCGCCAGATTGGTCGGTTGGCTATTATTATAAATCGGATTAATCCTGACTTAATAAGGATGCCGCCAGATTGGTCGGTTGGAATTTAATTTTGGTTCCGCCTTTATGGATGGTTATTTTGGTTCCGCCTTTATGGCTGGTTATTTTGATTCCGCCTATATGGCTGGTTGGACTTAATATTGACTTAATCAGGGTACCGCCTATATGGTCGGTTGGTTTAATCTCACAAGTGATTATGTTATACTAAGGGAGATATCTAAGTTAGTAATTAGTAAAAGTAATTCCTTTTATCTTGGCAGTTTATTTTCATTTATTTTTCCGCTTACTTTCTCGCATTTACTTTTCAACATTTACTTTATGTCTTTTAAGTTTTCATTAGCCCTAGCCATGTGTCGTAACTAAGTTAGTATCTAGGGTTGTGATGAATTTCAATATAACCGGTTTATAAGGGGTTAGATTATAGTTGGGGTAATTTAAAGATTTATTTATTGAGTCTTAATCTTAATGCTCTTTAATTAACTGGCCATTAATTAAATTGATTAGGTAAACTTAAAATGAACTACATAGGATTTTAAGTTTAAGACCTTAGACTCAATAGCCCACGATTTTCCTTGAGGATATATAACCCTTTTAATAGATTTCCTTACAGGATAGGAATATACTCTGTCGGGCGGGGGTAACCATAATTGGAATTTAATCTTAATGAATCTAGGTAATTTGGTTGACATAGACATATGGTTCAATTGGATTATACTAGGTATTTGTAATTGACCATCGGAAGAGGCTTTTACATAATTAGTGTTCCAGGTTAATAAATCAATATTTTACCCAACTATAAGATAATCACTTCATCTTTTAAATAATATTGGAATAAATCACAACCCTGGATAGTTTTTTTAAATTGGATTTTACTCAACCTATTTTCACGCAATTTTATTTACTTGTTTTAAATTTAGAATCATCGTCATTTCAAATCAATCAATCAAACAATCTGTTAGATACTGGTAATCATTTGGCCCCATAAATTGATAACAAAAAGGTTTTAAGTCATCGTGGGATCGATACTTTTTATACTACTTGAACGATACGTGCGCTTGCGTTATACGCGTGTGATTACGCCGGTCAAGTTTTTGGCGCCGTTTTCGGGGACTTAGTTATCTTTTACTATTAGTTTACGGGTTAGATTCGTTACTTGTATTTAATTTTTCTTTTTACTTATTGTTTTCGTTTTCTTGTGTTTTCAGGTTCTCAGACACTTAATGAGACGAGTCAGAAGCTTTGAAATCCGACCGCTTGACCCAGAGATTGAAAGAACTATCAGACAGTTGAGAAAGGATAGGCGTGAAGGCCAAGAAGCAATCGTCAACATGGGACCTGAACCTTTGGAGGTTGCACCACCAATTCCCATTCGAGACAGAACCATTCCGGTGGTAGATGGCCTCATTTCCTGTATTGTACTTCCTCTCTTACCAGCAAATGCGGGTGATATCAAAACTTGCATTCAGATGATTCAGCAGTCAGTTCAGTTTGGGGGGAATGCAATTGAAGATCCTAATGCCCACATCAGTAACTTCCTGGAAGTTTGCGGCACTTTCAATTACAACGAGGAGCTGAAGAAGCTATGAGACTGAGAGTTTTTCCATATTCCTTGAAAGACAGAGCAAAAGCTTGGCTACATTCACTACCAATTGGATCCATCACAACTTGGAACACTCTAGCCACCAAATTCCTTGCAAAATACTTTCCTCCAGCCAGAACTGCAAAGTTGAGAAATGACATCACATCCTTTGTGCAGCAAGATTCAGAATCCCTGTACGAAGCTTGGGAAAGATACAAATATCTGCTCCGGAAATGTCCTCACCATGAGATTCCAAAATGGCTTCAAGTCCAAACTTTCTATAATGGACTTTCTGGACTGATGAGAACCACAGTTGATGCTGCGGCTGGAGGAGCTTAATGGAAAAAGGAGAAGATCAAGCCTGGGACCTAATTGAAGAAATGGCCAACAACAATTCCTTGTGGCCAATAGAAAGGAGTCTGATTCAAAGAATTGTAGGAATTTATGAGGTTGGAGCCAATACAGCAGTCAGTGCCCAGCTGGATCAGATATGCAAATTTATGGAGACTCTCAACACTCAAAGCAACATTGCATCCACAAGTTCACCATATGGAGGAGCACCAGAACCAAACCAACCTGAAGAAACGGTGAATTATGTCAACAATTTCAACAGATAGGGGAACAATCCATATTCCAACACCTACAACCCAGGGTGGAGGAATCATCCCAATTTTTCATGGAACAACAATTCAGGGCAAAAGAACAATCCACCACCTGGATTCCAGCAACAGAACTATCCACACCTGTATTCCAGCAAAAAACAAAGGCCAAGAGAATGCAAATGAACAGTAATGGCAGAAGTGCTGGCTCAGTTAAAAAAGTATGATGCTATGATTCAGAACCAATCAGCTTCTATCAAAGCACTGGAAAATCAGATTGGACAACTGGACAATGCTCAGAGTTACAGACCGCCAGGAAATCTTCCCAGTAACACAGAGCCGAATCCAATGAACCGAGGGAAGGAGCAATGTCAAGCCATCACCTTGAAAAGCGGTACTGAAATCAACAAAGATGTTGGAATCAAGGCAACCAAAGAAGATGTTCCACAAGAAGCAGAGCAACAGATGGAGGAAAAAGAAGCAAAGGAAAAAGAACAGATCACTCCACCTCCACATTTTCCTCAGCGTCTTCAGAAAAGCAAATTGGACAAACAGTTTGCTCGATTCCTGGAGGTATTCAAAAAGCTGCACATCAACATCCCATTTGCAGAAGCCTTGGAACAAATGCCCAGCTATGTCAAATTCATGAAAGATATCTTTTCACGAAAACGGAGATTGGGAGATTACGAGACAGTAGCATTGACAGAAGAATGCAGCCCATCATTCAAAGGAAACTATCCCAAAAGTTGAAAGATCCTGGCAGTTTCACAGTCCCGTGCACCATTGGAGAACATTACATCGGTAAGGCTTTATATGATTTAGGTGCTAGTGTTAACTTAATGCCTTTTTCTATTTACAGGAAAATGCAAATTGGAGAAGCAATGCCTACCTCTGTCTCTTTGCAACTTGCCGATCGGACGCTCGCATTTCCGAGAGGAGTGGTTGAAGATGTATTGGTGAAAGTTGACAAACTCATTCTCCCAGCAGATTTCATCATCCTTGACATGGAAGAAGACAAAGACGTTCCTATCATCCTTGGGAGACCATTCTTGGCTACAAGAGGAACTGTGATTGATGTACAAAAAGGAGAACTGACCATGAAAGTTTAGGACCAAAAAGTTACCTTTAATGTGTTCAAAGCCATGAAATTCCCGAGCGATGAAAAAGAAGAAGAATGTTTCAAAATTGATGTTGTTGATAGTATCATCCAAGATACTGATACAATTCCCACAGACAAACTTGAAGCTTGCATCACCAACATGTCTGACAGCGAGCTTGATGCTGAAATTATGGAATGTATCAACTATCTTGACAAACCGTTCCGTTTCAAAGTACCGCCACCAATTGAAAGCTTGGAGTTACCAAAGACTGAGCGAATCAAGCCCTCAATCGAAGAACCACCGCAGCTGGAGCTGAAGTTACTCCCGAGCCACCTCAGGTATGCATTTCTTGGAAACTCTTCTGAATTACCTGTTATAATTTCTTCATCGCTAACATTGGAACATGAAGAAAAGTTGCTGAGAGTATTGCGAGAGCACAAAAAAGCCATTGGCTAGACTATAGCAGACATTCGAGGCATTAGTCCATCATTTTGCATGCACAAAATCCTGATGAACGATGAGTACAAACCCACAGTGGAGCATCAATGGAGACTCAATCCAATCATGAAGGAATTCGTGAAGAAAGAAATCATCAAATGGTTGGATGCTGGCATCATTTACCCTATCTCAGACAACAGTTGGGTGAGTCATATGCAGTGTGTGCCAAAGAAAGGAGGAATTACTGTGGTCACTAATGAAAAGAACGAGTTGATTCCGACAAGAACGGTGACTGAATGGAGAGTATGCATGGACTACCGTAAGCTGAACAAAGCCACGAGAAAGGACCATTTTCAGCTGCCATTCATTGACCAGATGTTAGATAGACTAGCGGGACATGAGTTCTATTGCTTTCTGAATGGATATTCAGGATACAATCAGATTGCCATTGCACCAGAGGATCATGAGAAAACCACATTTACATGTCCTTATGGTACTTTTGCTTTCCGCAGGATGCCATTTGGACTATGTAATGCCCCTGCCACATTTCAGCGTTGCATGATGGCCATTTTCTCAGACAGGCTGGAGCAGAGTATGGAGGTTTTCATGGATGACTTTTCTGTGTTTGGAGATTCTTTTAACCATTGTTTGTAAAATTGGAACAGGTGTTATAAAGGTGCGAAGATACGAACCTGGTACTCAACTGGGAGAAATGCCACTTTATGGTGCATGAAGGCATTGTTCTTGGACACAGGATCTCACAAAAGGGGATCGAGGTAGACAAAGCAAAGATCGAGACAATTGAAAAATTACCTCCATCAACATCTGTCAAAGGCATTCGGAGTTTTCTCGGACATGTAGGTTTTTACAGGAGATTTATCAAAGACTTTTCCAAAATTGCAAAACCTCTTTGCAATCTTCTGGAAAAGTATGTGTCTTTCAACTTCACCAAAGAATGCCAGGAGGCCTTCAAGATCTTGAAACAGAAGCTGATTTCTGCTCACATCATTGTAGCACCAGATTGGACTCTTCCATTCGAAGTGATGTGTGATGCTAATGATTTTGCTGTAGGTGCAGTTTTGGGACAACGAAAAGCAAAGATTTTCCACACCATTTACTACTCCAGCAGAACCCTGAATGAAGCTCAACTCAACTACACAACCACTGAAAAGGAGTTGCTCGCAGTTGTGTTCGCTTTCGACAAATTTCGTTCTTATCTGTTGGGTCCCAAAGTGGTGGTCTACATAGATCATTCAGCAATCAAATATCTGATCGCAAAGAAAGTTGCCAAACCCAGATTGATCCGTTGGATACTTCTTCTGCAAGAATTTGACGTGGAGATTCGAGACAGGAAAGGGACAGAGAACCAGGTGGCAGATTATTTATCGAGGCTCGAGAATAGAGATACAGCTGACAAAGAACTGTCAATCAAAGAAACCTTTCCAGATGAACAGCTGTTTGCCATGAAACAACAGGAAGTACCTTGGTATGCTGACTATGTCAACTACATTGTGTCAAGAAAATGGCCGTTGGAATGGACAACTCAGCAACGGAAGAAATTCTTCAAAGAAGTCAAGCATTATATCTGGGACGAGCCGTACCTGTTCAAACGGTGTGCTGATCAATTATTGAGACGGTGTGTTCCACAGGAGGAGGTCAGCAGTGTTTTACAGCACTGTCATTCATCACCATATGGCGGACACTTCAGCGGAAACAAAACTGCAGCAAAAGTTCTTCAATCAGGTTTGTTCTAGCCCACACTTTTTAAAGATGCTTATCTTTTTGCTTTTCAATGTGACAGGTGCCATAGAATAGGGAACATTTCGAGGAGAAACGAAGTACCGTTGCAAAATATTCTGGAAGTGGAGATATTCGATGTGTGGGGTATTGATTTCATGGGACCCTTTGTTCCATCATTCGGAAACTTGTACATCTTGGTTGCTGTAGATTACGTCTCCAAATGGGTCGAAGCAATTGCACTGCCATCCAATGATTCAAAAGTAGTGATCAAATTCCTGAAAAAGAACATTTTCAATCGGTTCGGTACACCTCGTGCAATCATCAGCGATGGTGGCTCTCATTTCTGCAACAAATACTTTGATGCACTTCTATCCAAATACGGAGTTACTCACAAGGTTGCCACAGCTTACCATCCACAGTCAAATGGACAGGTTGAAGCTTCAAACAGGGAAATCAAAAGAATCTTGGAAAGAACCTTGGATCAACAAGGAGGGACTGGTCTACAAAACTGGACGATGCATTATGGGCCTACCGTACAGCTTACAAGACACCCATTGGTATGTCTCCATATCGATTGGTGTTTGGGAAAGCATGCCATCTGCCAGTTGAGCTTGAACACAAGGCGTACTGGGCACTGAAGAAGTTGAATTTTGATCCACAAGCTGTAGGAAAGAAAAGACTTCACCAACTCAATGAATTGAAGGAATTTCACCTACAAGCTTATGAGAATGCCAGACTTTACAAAGAAAAGACCAAGAGATGGCATGACCGAAAAATAGTGCACAGACAGTTTGAACCAAGGCAACAAGTGTTGTTGTATAACTCAAGGCTGAAGTTGTTCCCTGGAAAGTTAAAATCAAGGTGGTCAGGTCCATTTGTGATCACTCAGGTTTTACCACATGGAGCCGTTGAGTTACTGGATCCTAATACCAACAACACATTCAAAGTTAACAGTCAGCGGGTTAAGCATTATTGGGGAGAACCGTTGGAGCGACAAAAAGAAAGTGTCACACTTTCAGATCCAGCCTAACGTTCGAAAAGTAATGTCTAGCTAACGACATTAAACTTAGCGCTCGCAGGGAGGCAACCCATGAAATTTGTGTATATATTGTTATTTTGTGTGATTTAATTTTGTGTGTTTAGATTTTTCAGATTAAGATGGAAGAAGCTCTTGCAAATCTTCACAAGCAATTTCATTCTCTCCCTAAAAAATCTCTGATGAAAGTTTACAAAGCTCGCTTGGAACGGATGAGACTATTGATGATCAAAGGTATTCCTACTGATATTTGTTGGGTAATCGAAGCACGAGTTCGATTAGCAGGTGAGTATTCTGATTCTTGTATTTCGTGTTTACCTGGATTTGGAAGAAGCACCTATGCAAAGAAATGCAAAGCAAAGCAAATGGGTGTTTGTTTCAAATGTGCACGTTGGAATTGCAATACTCGTTGTCGTTCTTTAGGAATGGTGTCTAATAATCGCGAAGATAAAATTAAATTCATTAGGGATGGCTTGAGTAAGGAGTCTGTAGATGATATATCTTCGACTCTTGAGACGCATCCCAGTGGACATGTTCATATTGCCATTCGCAAATTACATACACAATTTCAAAAAGAAAGACAACAGTTAAGTCTTGGGAATCTGACTCAAAAAGACCCTGTTTGCCAATTTATAAGAAAATTGGATGGGAAGTTTGTCCCTGACGCATAGACGTTAATCAAGTTGTAATTATTGTAAATATTATATCTCTTTGTCTTTTCCTAATAATTGTAATTGTTTTGTTGTTTTCTTTTATTTTCTCCGACAGGATCCGGACCTTTTTGACTATCACGATCTATTTTACTATTGGACTAACAATTGTCCTTTGGCAGGTACTAGTGCTATTTTTACTCACCCTTTTCAGGTCCTATAAATTCAACTCTACATTTTTCTCTTCAACACACCCAGATATACATCTAAACAAGAGAGAGAAAATGTAAGAAACATCACAGCAGCGAGTGAAGCGAATTTGTGTCTTATGTGGATCAAATTCTGGTAATAAACCAGAATTTATTGAAGCTGCAAAGGAATTGGGGAGAGTCATAGCTGAACGAAATATGCATCTAGTATATGGCGGAGGCAATCTTGGATTGATGGGAAGCATTTCAAAAGCCGTTCAGGACGGTGGCGGACATGTTCTGGGAATCATCCCAAAACCTTTGGCGGACGAACACTTAATCGGACAAACAAATGGAGATGAGCGCATTGTATCTAATATGTCAGAGCATCTCCTTGAAATGGTCAATACTGCTGATGCATTTATTGCTTTACCAGGTGGGCTCGGAACATTTGAAGAAATATTCACAGTGGCATCATGGGGGCACTTGAATATCCATCAGAAGCCTATTGGATTACTTAACGTTGAGCATTTCTTCGATTTTCTGTTTGTATTTCTTGCAGAAGCCAAGAGACATGAGTTCGTCACAAAATCAGTAGAAGATATTTTCCTGACTGCGACAAAGGCCGAGGAATTAATTGATCTAATCCTTGCCTTTGAACCAAAACTGGACCCCATTCTCTCCAAGTTGGACTGGACAGAGAGTGATCGTGGTAAGAAGCATAAATTGGATATAGATCTTAATCGGTAAATTTTTGATTTCGGTAAACCATGTATTATCTTCTAAACTCTTCTTCTACTGTTTAAGACATTGGGGACAATGTCTCATTTAGGTTTGGGGGAGGGAATTAGTTGATTAGTATCTTGTTTTTAGTTTGTGTGTTGTTTTTATTTTTAGTCTAAAATTTTTCGAAAAAAAAAAATTGAAAAATTTTCAAAAATTACAAAAATATTTTTCGTTTTTGTGTTTTTATTTTGACTTAAAAGGTGAAATTGGTAAGAGATAGCTGAGTAAGGAGTTTCCACTCCTGAGACGTATTTCAAACTTATTTCGAAATAAGTTAATTTTTGTTTATTTCCTTTTGAATTATTTAATTTGTAAATTCTCCATAAAACGGACTAAAATGGATCTTCATATGCTTAGTTGGCAGGAATTATCAACATGCATAGTAACATACAGACATGAGCTGTAATTGATAGGATTGTAATATTCAGTGTTATAGTTTAATTGGAGGAAGCATCTCAAAAAGTGATGGAGTAAAAAATAAAAAATAAATAAAAAATAAAACGTCTGAGATCCGGGTTATTAATTCTGTAAGGGTGTTTTAACACCTAGTGCCCTAAAACCAACTGGTTTGGGAGTCACTAGCCCAAAGCTCGCTACATGGATCAAGGATGTTGCAAAAATATATATATCTGAAGTCTGGGTAATTAAGTCCGTAGGGGTGTTTTAACACCTGGTGCCCTAAAGCCAACTGGTTTGGGAGCCACCGGCCCAAAACTCGCTAAATAGACGGAAGATATTGTGTATAAATAAAAAGTCAAAATCAGAAAAAGCAAGAAAAAAAATCAGAAAAATCAGAAAAATTACTCCATTACTGCAAAAAGTTGTGAAATCTGATAGAACTTTAGGACAAAAATATTACCTTCTTATCAACTGCACTTATGACTGTTGTGGGCAAAAATGAGTTGATTAATATTTTATTGGCTGTGTATATGGAGAATGATAAATATAATCGGAGAATTTACTTATTCGGTAATTTAGAAAGAAACAAAACAACTAGTAACTTGGAGTAGAAGTTTCACTTGAATAGTCACTAACTTCTATTTTCTCTTGTCTTTTTTCTTTTGTGTGCATTAGTTTTAACTAACTTTTACTTTTGTAAAAATGTTTGTGGGTATCATTGCTGTAAACCCTCACGAGACTACAACTCGTCCACTAGGGACACCTAGGGGTCTAAAGGCTTGTTGCATACGCTAAATGCAACCGTGATCCCTACGAATGTGGCTTAGTTAATTTTATTTTCATGTTATTTTATTTTATGTTTTGCTTGAGGACTAGCAAAATGTTAGGTTTGAGGGTGTGATGAGTGGTAATTACATCACTTATTCCCACTCATTTGACCTAATGTTTTGTATTGTTTCTCGAGTCTTATGAACGTTTTGATGTGTTGTGTAGTTATTTTGAAGATAAATAAAGTTTGGAAAGCACTGGAGGCAATTTGGGGCCAAAACGGACAAAAATGCGTCAACAGGGATATTTTGGTCTTTTGCACGTCGCGACGCTGCAGCCTTGCGCGTCGCGACGCCTAGCGTTCGCCGAACTTGCTAAAATGCGCCGCTGCCACGTGTCGCGATCTGATGCTGCCAACACTCGCCCTCCACACGTCAGCAATGACGTCATGAACAGTGCCACGTCATCGGATAAGAATCTGAGCCGACGAATCAGCAAGTGACACGTGTCACTGTAGCCAGCATTGCGACGCGGAACTATTCCAGCGTCGCGACGCTGGGACCTTACTTGCGCCCATAAATAGAGCTCAGAATTTCAGTTTTAGATGTACCTTCCTTTCTGAATCCTCTGATGTAAATAATGAGTTTTCTATCTAGTTTCTTTTATTTACAGTTTTGTAATAGTAATAGTAGTTTCTTTTTGTAATAATCGTACTTTTACTATTTCAATAGTAATAGTAATTTATTTTTACTATTTACTTTTTACAGTTTTACTATTCAACCATGAGGAGGTAACTTCCCTCTGCCGAGGTGAAAGGTAATTATTTTACTGTTACTATCTTAGATTAATCTCCCTTAGACACAACATATTCACTATTTTAAAATTGGACTTAACGAGGATACCGCCAGATTGGTCGGTTGGCTATTATTATAAATCGGATTAATCCTGACTTAATAAGGATACGCCAGATTGGTCGGTTGGAATTTAATTTTGGTTCCGCCTTTATGGCTGGTTATTTTGGTTCCGCCTTTATGGCTGGTTATTTTGATTCCGCCTATATGGCTGGTTGGACTTAATATTGACTTAATCAGGGTACCGCCTATATGGTCGGTTGGTTTTAATCTCAAAAGTGATTATGTTATACTAAGGGAGATATCTAAGTTAGTAATTAGTAAAAGTAATTCCTTTTATCTTGGCAGTTTATTTTCATTTATTTTTCCGCTTTTACTTTCTCGCATTTACTTTTCAACATTTACTTTATGTCTTTTAAGTTTTCATTAGCCCTAGCCATGTGTCGTAACTAAGTTAGTATCTAGGGTTGTGATGAATTTCAATATAACCGGTTTATAAGGGGTTAGATTATAGTTGGGGTAATTTAAAGATTTATTTATTGAGTCTTAATCTTAATGCTTTTTAATTAACTGGCCATTAATTAAATTGATTAGGTAAACTTAAAATGAACTAGACATAGGGATTTTAAGTTTAAGACCTTAGACTCAATAGCCCACGATCTTCCTTGAGGATAGATAACCCTTTTAATAGATTTTCTTACAGGATAGGAATATACCTGTCGGGCGGGGGGGGTAACCATAATTGGAATTTAATCTTAATGAATTTAGGTAATTTGGTTGACATAGACATATGGTTCAATTGGATTATACTAGGTATTTGTAATTGACCATCGGAATAGGCTTTTACATAAATTAGTGTTCCAGGTTAATAAATCAATATTTTACCCAACTATAAGATAACCACTTCATCTTTTAAATAATATTGGAATAAATCACAACCCTGGATAGTTTTTATAAATTTGGATTTTACTCAACCTATTTTCACGCAATTTTATTTACTTGTTTTAAATTTAGAATCATCGTCATTTCAAATCAATCAAATCAAACAATTTGTTAGATACTGGTAATCATTTGGCCCCAAAAATGATAACAAAAAGGTTTTAAGTCCTCGTGGGATTGATACTTTTTATACTACTTGAACGATACGTGCGCTTGCGTTATACGCGTGTGATTATGCCGGTCAGCTACTGGCGAGAAAGTTTCTTCTTAGTCAACTCCCTCTTTTAGGGTATAACCCTTTGCCACTAGCCTAGCCTTGAAAGTCTGTACTTTCCCATCTATTCCTCTTTTTCTCTTGTAGATCCATTTACAACATATGAGTTTTACTCCATTAGGTTGGTCTACAAGTTCCCAGACTGAGTTATAATACATGGACTCCATCTCAAGGTTCATGGCTTTAAGCCATTCTTCTTTATCAGTATCATCCATTGCACTACGATAGGTCAATGGATCATCTATACCATCACAAGATGCAACAACTTGTACCTCACCATTTCCTAGATAGCATTCAGGTTGTCTTACAACCCTCCCACTACGCCTAGGTGGTATGGTATCCTGATAAACTTGCATATGACTTTCAGATGTAGAAGGTGTTATGTCTGTGTCAACATTTGATAATGATGTACTGGTCATACCAGCAAGTAACTCCTCAAGTAACACTTTACTTCGAGGTTTGAACTCTCTCATATAGTCCTCCTCAAGAAATATAGCGTTTGTCGACACAAATATTTTATTATCTTCTGGACTATAAAAGAATCCACCCCTAGTTTCCTTAGGATAGCCTACAAATAGGCACACCTGTGAACGTGGTTCCAACTTAGCAGTCTTGTTCTTTAGCACATGTGCTGGACACCTTCATATGCGGAAATGTCGCAAACTAGCTTTACGACCATTCCACAACTCTAAGGGAGTCTTAGAAACAGACTTAGAAGGAACTACATTCATGATATACATTGTAGTTTGCAATGCATACCCCCCAGAATGAACTAGGTAGATTTCTATAACTAAACATTGATCTTATCATGTCTAGTAGGGTTCGATTTCTCCTTTCTGCAATACCATTTTGTTGTGGTGTTCCAGGTGCTGTGAGCTGTGAAACAATTCCATGCTCGACTAAGAATTCCTCAAAATCTCTATCAAGGTATTCTCCTCCACGATCTGATCTTAGAATTTTGATGCTTTTACATAATTGGTTCTCAACCTCAGCACGATACTCTTTGAACTTTTCAAATATATATCTGACTTGTGCTGCATTAGGTAAACATACCCATATCTGGAATAATCGTCAATGAAAGTGACGAAGTATTCAAAACCACCTCGGGCTTTTACATTCATCGGTCCGCAAACATCCGAATGTATTAGCTCAAGAGTTTCTTCGGCTCTTATCCCTTTTCCAGTAAAAGGTCTCTTGGTCATTTTGCCTTCTAGACAAGATTCGTAGACAGGTAAAGTACCAAGTTTTAACTGATTTAAAACTCCATTCTTAATTAGTATATCTATCCGGTCAAGGTTAATATGACCAAGTCTAAGGTACCATAAATAGGTATCATCATGAGAAACTTTTGCCGTTTAGTTTTAGATCTTTCAATCTTAAACATTTCAGTATTAAGCAATGATTCATGCATTAACGGCCTTAATACATGATCGGCGTAATCACACGTGTATAACGCAAACGCACGTATCGTTCAAGTAGTATAAAAAGTATCGATCCCATGAGGACTTAAAACCTTTTGTTATCAATTTATGAGGTCGAGTGATTACTAGTATCTGACAGGTTATTTGATTGATTGATTTAAAATGGCGATGATTCTAAATTTAAAAACAAGAAAATAAAATTGCGTAAAAGTAGATTGAGAAAAATTCAAATTTATAAAACTATCTAGGGTTGTGATTTATTCCAATATTATTTAAAAGATGAAGTGGTTATCTTATAGTTGGGTAATATATTGATTTATTAACCTGGAACACTAAATTATGTAAAAGCCTATTCCGATGGTCAATTACAAATACCCAGTATAACCCAATTGAACCATATTCCTATGTCAACCAAATTACCTGGATTCATTAAGATCAAGTTCAAATTATAGCTACCCCCGTCCGACAGGTATATTCCTATCCTGTAAGGAAATCTATTAAAGGGTTATCTATCCTCAAGGAAGATCGTGGGCTATTGAGTCTAAGGTCTTAAACCTAAAATCCCTATGTCTAGTTCATTTTAAGTTTACCTAATCAATTTAATTAATGACCAGTTAATTAAAAAGCCTTTATATTAAGACTCAATAAATAAATCTTTATATTACCCAAACTATAATCTAACCCCTTATAAACCGATATATTGAAATTCATCAAAACCATAGATAACTAACTTAGTAATGACACATAGCTTGGGCTGGTAAAATAAAAGACATAAAATTAAAATACTGAAAGTAAATCCGTTAAAGTAAATACTGAAAGGTAAAAATAAAATAAAATGCTAAGGCAAAAGGAATTAACTTCTACTATTTACTATTTAGATATCTCCCTTAATATAATATATTAAATCGTGATGATAATACCAACCA
The DNA here is from genome assembly GCA_019454045.1 of Zanthoxylum bungeanum. Classification (NCBI taxonomy): domain Eukaryota; kingdom Viridiplantae; phylum Streptophyta; class Magnoliopsida; order Sapindales; family Rutaceae; genus Zanthoxylum; species Zanthoxylum bungeanum. The sequence goes on along the minus strand of SKCR01028282.1, from coordinate 55,715 downwards.
GCCATATAGGCGGTAACCCGATTAAGTCAAATTAAGTCCAACCAGCCATATAGGCGGAATCAAAATAACCAGCCATAAAGGCGGAACCAAAATTTAATTACCAACTGACCAATCTGGCGGTATCCTTGCTTAGTCAGGTTTAACCAGTTTAAATTAAATAACCAACCGACCAATATAGCGGTATCCTTATTAAGTCAAATTTTAAATGGTGAATATATTATATTTAAGGGAGATTAATCTAAATAGCAATAGTAAAAGAATTACCTTTCACCTTAGCAGGGGGAAGTTACCTCCTCATGGTTGAATAGTAAAATTGTAAAAAGTAAAAATAAATTATTATTACTATTCAAATAGTAAAATTACTATTACTATTACAAAACGTAATTACTATTACTATTACAAAACTGTAATTAAAAGAAACTAGATAGAAAACTCCATATTTACATCAAAGAATTCAGAAAGGAATGTACATCTGAAACTGAAAAACTGATCTCTATTTATAGGCGCGGATAAGCCTCGGGCGTCGCGACGCCAAGGGCTTGGGTGTCGCGACGCCGGAACAGTGATGTGTGGCATACTCTCGGCTTGACATGTGGCGATTCGGATAAGAGGATAAGACGACACGTGGCAAGGCGCCTGAGAGCTCAATTATGATGCTGACGTGGTGATGACATGGTGACACGTGGCGAAAACGATTGTCGGCACCGCAGGATTGCGACACGTGGCGACACATGGCATGCTTTGATTGGCTGATGATGACGAGGCATTTTGACTTGGTCAACGGCTGACGTGGAGGATGACGTGGCATAACACATGGAAAAGTTGACCTGTTGACTTACTGATGTGGCTGATGATGTGGCGACACGTAGGATGACATGTGGCACACGTGGCGATGGCGATTGTCGGCACCTTTGGATGATGACACGTGGCACGGCGCACATTAGCAAAGTCAAACTTTTCAAATTCTAACTTGTTTACCGGGCGCATGTTAGCAAAGACTCGGCGCACATTAGGTGTCGCGACGTCAAGGGCTTGGGCGTCGTGATGCCCAAAATTACCAAAATGCCATTTTTTGTCCGTTGTCACTGTTTTGGCCCAAAATCACCTCCAGAATGTCCTGAAACTTTATTTATCTACAAAATAACACAAAACACATCAAAATATTCACAAAACTCAAGAAACTATATAAAATATTAGGTTAAATGAGTGGGAAATAGTGATAGATTTACCACTCATCAATACATATAGATTATTTTCGAAGTTTTCCGTGTAATATTTAATCCATTTCTACTAATAATAACTGACTTATTATTAAATGAAACAGAAAAACCACATTCCATAAGTTTTGTTACAGAAATCAAATTCATGCGAAAACCAAGAATATATAGCACATCATTCAAACATAAATAACTTTTATTAAAATTCAAATTTGAAACTCCCAATGCTCTTGCTTAAATAGCATCCCTTGTCCCAACTCTCATGGTAAATCTACCTTCAGTAAGGTCCCTCCATGAGTCAAGTAGCTGCAAAGAACAACAAACATGGTTAGTGGCACCAGAATCAACAATCCATATGGATTTATCATCCTCCACCAAAAGAGTCTCAATGACAAGTAAATCATATTTACCTGTATTCTTCTTCTTTTTAAGCTCTGCAAGGTATTTAGGACAATTCCTTTTCCAATGCCCTTGTTGTTCACAATGGAAATATTTTCCTTTGGCATTGGTTCTTTTAGAGCTTTTATTGTTCTTCTTTTTCAATATTTTTGTCGTTGCCTTCCAATTGCCTTTCTTCTTCTTCTTTGCAGATTTAGAAGATTCGGAAACATTTTCCTCGGCATTGGGCCTACGAGGACCGTTCATAACGGACTCATAATTGGTGGGCTCATTCAGCAGTTCAGTCAATGTGAAAGTCAACTTGTTCATAGAACAGTTGCTCTTAAACTGCAGGAAACTCTTCGGAAGGGTTTCCATGATCATTGTCACCTGGCTTTACACATTAAAACGTGCACCATGGGTTTCAGCCATATTAAGATGAGCCATCATCCTTAACACATGGTCTCGGACTGATGTGTCTTCCTTTATTCTAGCGGTCAATACAGAGGCAATTGCCTCATGTTGTTGCCGGTCTGAAGGTTGCCCAAACATGTTCTGTAATGACTGCATAATCATTGATGTTGTCGCCATATGTTTATGCTGTGTAGCAAGAACCTCATACATGGATGCTATCAAATAGCTATGGGCTTTCTCATTAGCTTTAATCCAATTATTATAGGCATTACATGCAGCTCTGCTAGCATTAGGTGTTGGCTCAGAAGGACATTCCTCCATTAGGACAAATTTAAGGTCTTCACAGACCAAGATAGCATTCATGTCACTTTTCCATTTAACATAATTATCCCCGGTTAATTTTTCTTGTTGTTTGATAATGGAGATTATTGCAGATGCCATGGCTGGAAAAATAATAAACGCACATTCAATATTCATTCGTCGCATATTAAAATTGTCAAACATTTAGGCATAAAATTAAACATGATGCATGATCAATGTATAATGAATTAGAAACCTAAAAGAATTACTATGCCATAATTATCTATCATCCCACAAATAAGTGCCGCCGTATGGTAGGTCAAGTATTCGCATGATAGATTAAGACAATCTCAAGTGAATAATATATCTGAAATAACTCTTATTCCTATATTAATCAACTACCGTTATTTTGATCAAGGAAGCTTTGATTAACAACTTAACCATTCCTTTGTGAGTGTGACCCATTATTTCGGAACCCTTGGACTTAACTAGTGAAGTGCCGCCGTAGGGTGGGTCAAATCACCAAATACATCTAGAGTCCCTATCCTTTCGGAATCTAAACTTGATATTGACCCAATAAAGACACCATTCGTAGGGGCACGAAAGCAAAGCCGTCTCGAGGTGCCTATTGAACCTCACGTTTCTGGATAACAATGGAGATCGCGGGATATATTGTGGTATATCCCTCTCCCACTCACTATTTTGAAGTTTAAGGTTTCTATCTCACTAGTTTCTAATGTATTAAGATTATGCTCGGCTAAAACATATCTTTATTAATACTAGTGGATTATTAGTGATCTAACCAATTTTAACACTTAAAATTTTATTCACTAATACTTATTAGTCTCTACTAATCATTAACTTAATTAAACTAATTTAATCAAGTTTCTTAAGTGATCTAATAAATTTTAACAATTAAAAATTAGTTCACTTATAGGTTTTAAAATTTTAGAATTCAACTAATGGACTATATGTCATTAAACCATTTAATAGATAAAAGTACGTTATTTACTCCAAAGGTACTTGGAATTGTATCCGGAGTGCAAACCAAATTACCATCTATTCGGAAGCGTCTATGGAATTTATATCCGGGTTTCCATCCACTATACCAAGGAAAATAATGTACTCATAATGTCCATTTGTTCTTAAACTTGAATTCATAATTTTTAAACCTTTAAAATAATTAATCTTATTAATTCATTTACATGCATCTTATATTCTAATTTAACTTTTAAATTTACATAAAATCATATTTTATAACTTGAATATCATGCATGTCTACATGTTATGGTATGTGAAAATGCAAGAGTAGACACCCTAGGCTATATGGCATGTTAATAAACAATTTAAAACACATATATATGCCCAGGTCTGGGCTGAAAACGTTTGTGTTACGTTTTCTGGGCGTTCGAACATTTTCCAGGCAGTAGAAAAACATTTGAGTTGCGTTTAACGGGCGTTCGAACGAAATCGATCTGGTGTCAAAACACTAAAACTTCATTTACTCCGTTCGGGAGCTTCCGGAGTCCGTTTTGGTCCCCGTTTTTTTCTACGAACTCGTAGCGGAATGAAGTTTCACATACATACAAAAATTGCATTAAACGGGCTTTTATTTGTTTTTAAAAAATGCTAATCTAATTAGTACAATAAATCCAAGACATCCATTGGTCTTCAAATCTTGCTCCAAGGTATGTTGTTAAGTTCTTCGTGGAATAGGTTCCTAATGAGTCCTTTGTGGCATCGGCTCCTCCAAGTTACAAATTGAGTTCCAAAATGGACTTATTACAAAAGAAATGAACTTATAAAACTTGAAAGAATATGACCTTATGGTCTTACATTTCCAATACTAAAAATAAGAGCCGGAAAAATTAACGATCAACACAATACATTCATCACATGAATCAAAGTAAACATTCATCACATGAAAATTAAAAAACTATTCATCTCATGAATCTAATTGTGCCTACTCATCACAACATGCATATTAATAATTTATATCTAATATAAATTATTAAAACTTAAACTTAAAAAGAGAAAGGGTTAAAAAAACTTTTCAACCTTAAGCTCTCGATGCCAATTGTAGGAAACGACTTTCCTTAGCGCGGTGGAAGTTGCTTGTGGTGGCACCGGGTCCGGTATGGATCTTCAAAATTTTCTTTGCCTTCTCCCTTTGTTGTATTAGCCAAGATCAATCCTTTAGTGTCCAACACTTAGATCAACCACTCGATCTTCTGAACTATGACTCGAAACCAACAAACCGAAGTGTGGGCTTCACTCACAAAGATTAAACCTCTAAACTATTTAGAGATTTAAGATGTCACAATGGTGTTTGGCCTTTTGGAATTTCAAATAATCTCACAACACTTGTGAATATTTGAAATTCTTCTCTCTTTTCTCTCAAATTTTTCTCACAACAATTTTGTGAATGAATGCAAAGTGTTAACCTTAGGAAGTGAGAGAAATGGTAGAGATTATATTCTCTTACACAAGCCAACTAACCTTGTCATTAAACATCTAATGCTTTCTTGCAATGGCCAACACAAAAATGTGAATTGTTGGGATGTATGCCCTAGAGCTACATGAGATGTAAAAGGTTTCTTTTGCAAAGAAATAAAATGATGCATTATTCATTTATCAAATTGTTTGTTTTAATTTTCGCATATTATATATCTTCATAAATACCATAGATTAATTATGTACCTTCAAGACTTGGTGCATGACACTCATGCACCAGAGGATTCAAGTCTGAAGTTAGTAATCTTAAATAGTCCATAGAGAGCAAACAAACTGGTACTTTGTTTGTGGTTTATCTATAGCTGCGGTCCATTCTATATTTGGATGGTGATCTTAATCCGGATCGTCCATGTAGAGACATGAGAATGGAGGCACCTTATATGATGTGATCATATAGGACTGGACCAAGATAGAAATGACATTCTTATAATATCCGTTAAACATAGAAAGTCATTTCAATCTACTTGATGGTCATATATGGATTGATCTTAATCCTGAGTGTACTACGAACTCCTGCATGGCGGGATATGTCCTTTGATTTACAAAGTTGAGGTTGGTGTAGCAATCCCAACCAATAACTACGTACTTTGGGGGCATAGTCTGTTATGTAGCTGGGAACGTTTTATATAGACATGGAATTCACTCCTTCTTACGAGAAGTAGATGAATATCTCTCTTAAGGGTTGATTCGGTATTTGAACGATTAGAGCGCTCAAGTCTTTCTATTACGAATAGAAAGATTAATATTCATAACAGTTATGAATAAATCGTTCATTAGAGAATCAATGGTACTTAAGGTAAAAATAATTAGAGGGGTATAACGGACATTAACCCGGCTCTAATTACGGGATATTCGTGAAGGATCAATTCGTATGCAATGACTATATCGGTGGACACCGACTTGGTTCGGCTTAACATTTCATCTACGGCAACGAGAGTGCAACTTCGGGCTTTTAGTGGAATAACTCGGAGTTAATAATTCGGAATATTTAATTAAGAGCTTAATTAATATTTCGAGATTATTGGAGCTCAGAACCGTAGGTCCACTTGGTCCCCGTGCTAGCTCGATTTACTATAGCGGAGCTAATATAATTGGATGGTCCAATTATATACTCACAAAAGGAATAAATATTATTAATATGATTAATAATATTAATTATATCACACTTGAGACTTTATATTAAAAGTTAATATAAAGTATTAATAATTATATATGATAATTATTAAATTAGAACATTAAATTATATATGATATAATTTAATAAGGCTAAGAATTATTGCCAAGGTAGGATTCCTTATTGGATAAGGAATATGATTTGTTTGTTTAGGAAACAAAATCAAATCCTAATTACCCCCCTTGGCCGAAATTAATAGTTAATATAGGGATATGATTTGTTTGTTTTGGAAACAAAATCAAATCCAAATTCCCCCCCTTGGCCGAAATTACATGTTCTATAAGGAGTAGGATTTGTTTATTTTGGAAGCAAAATAAAACAAGGATTCCTAATCCATACCCTTGGCCGAATTCTGCTACTATTGGGAGACTAGTGGTTGATTTGTTTTATGAAACAAATTAACCATAAATATAAAAGAAAAATTATGATTTAATTTTGATATACAACAATTGAAAAAACTATCCTCCATCTCTTTCTTCAAGCTCTCAAGAGTTGAGAAATGTTTTTGAAGAACCTGAAAAATAATTCGGTGTGTGATCTTATTCTCTAAACCGTTTAGAGATTAATTTGTGAGTGTAGCCCACACTACCCTCCTTTAGTAACGAGACATAGTTCGGAAGACCTTATGACGTTGAAAAGGATCTCCAAACCCCTCCAACCAGTCACGGTAGTGAGCCTAAAACTCCCTGCTGTGCGCACGCAATTAGCACTCCCAAGGGCTCGGTTTTGTTTGGTTTTCATTCGAATTTTTACGAAACACTTTGGGATAATTTTAGGGCTGTGTTAGGATTGATTTTTGGTGAAAAATCAGACCTGAAATCATACAGTAAATGGCGCAAATCAGACCTGAAATTAAGTGCAGTTCGCGCGTGTAACGGGTCCAAAATAGTCCACTATTTCACTTCAGTTTGAGGGGCTGTTCGGGGACTGTTTCGGGGATATTCCGGAGCTGAGATTTTGTCCAAAACATCAGTGAATCCACTGGTGTGGTTCAGCCAAGCAAAGGGAAGAGCAGAAAAAATTTTCAAGTTCGGTTCGTGAGCCTAACCGCTTCCGCTGCACAAGGGAAGGCGTTCCCTACATTGACATACTGATGAGTGGTAAATATATCACTATTTCCCTCTCATTTAGCCTAATATTTTGTATAGTTTCTCGAGTTTTGTGAACGTTTTGATGCGTTGTGTTGTTATTTTGCAGATAAATAAAGTTTGGAAAGCATTTGAGGCAATTTGAGGCCAAAACAGACAAAAATGGGTCAACAGGGGCAAAATTGTCTTTTGCGCGTCGCGACGCCTAAAGTGCGCCGAAGATGCTAACATGCGCCGACTGCCACGTGTCAAAATCTGACTGGTCGAATTTGCTAATGTGCGCCGATCATGCAAACGTGTGTCGTGCCACGTGTCAACATCACAGCGGTTCTGCTAACATGCGCCGATCGCCACGTGTCAACATCCTATTCGATCAATCGAGCGCGTGCCACTTGTCGTCTCCTCATTGGACCAAATTTCGGTGAATCATATCATGCCACGTGTCGCCTTTCTATTGGACCGAATTGCCAGCCACTCACAGCGCGACACGTGTCGCCCAATCATTCTGCCGACAGATGCGTGGTCAAGCCGCGTTGAGCGAAGTTACTGTTCGGGCGTCGCGACGCCAGGCAGTCCAGCGTCGCGACGCCTGAAGCTTATCAGCGCCTATAAATTGAGCTCAAAATTTCAGATTTTGATATACCATTCCCTCCCATTTCTTTGATGTAAATAGAGAGTTCTTCTCTCTCTAAGTTTCTGTTAATTTAGTTTTGTAATTAATTTTAATTATGTTCTGTAATAATAGTAATTTACTTTCTTTACTTTTTACATTCTACATTTTTTACTATTCACCATGATGAGGTAATCTCCCTTAAGTATAATATATTCACCATTTAAAATTTGACTTAATGAGGATACCGCTATATTGGTCGGTTGGTTATTTAATTTAAACTAGTTAAACCTGACTAAACAAGGATACCGCCAGATTGGTCGGTTTGTAATTTAATTTTGGTTCCGCCTTTATGACTGGTTATTTGGTTCCGCCTTTATGGCTGGTTATTTTGATTCCGCCTATATGGCTTGTTGGACTTAATTTGACTTAATCAGGTCACCGCCTATATGGTTGGTTGGTATTATCATCACGAGTTAATATATTATATTAAGGGAGATATCTAAATAGTAAATAGTAGAAGTTAATTCCTTTTGCCTTAGTATTTTATTTTATTTTTACTTTTCAGTATTTACTTTAACGCATTTACTTTTCAGTATTTTTATTTTATGTCTTTTATTTTATCAGCCCTACCTATGTGTCGTAACTAAGTTAGTATCTAGGGTTGTGATGAATTTCAATATCACCGGTTTATAAAGGGTTAGATTATAGTTTGGGTAATATAAAGATTTATTTATTGAGTCTTAATTTTAATGCTTTTTAATTAACTGGCCATTAATTAAATTGATTAGGTAAACTTAAAATGAACTAGACATAGGGATTTTAAGTTTAAGACCTTAGACTCAATAGCTCACGATCTTCCTTGAGGATAGATAACCCTTTAATAGATTTCCTTACAGGATAAAAATATACCTGTCGGGGGGGGGGTAGCCATAATTGGAACGTAATCTTAATGAATCTAGGTAATTTGGTTGACATAGACATATGGTTCAATTGGATTATACTAGGTATTTGTAATTGACCATCGGAAGAGGCTTTTATATAGTTTAGTGTTCCAGGTTAGTAATCAATATATTACCCAACTATAGGATAACCACTTCATCTTTAAATAATGTTGGAAGGATTCACAACCCTAGATAGTTTTATAAATTTGGATTTTTCTCAACCTACTTTTACGCAATTTTAATTACTTGTTTTTAAATTTAGAATCATCGCCATTTCAATTCAATCGATCAAACAACCTGTTAGATACTAGTAATCATTAGACCTCATAATATTGATAACAAAAGGTTTTAAGTCCTCGTGGGATCGATACTTTTTATACTACTTGAACGATACATGCGCTTGCGTTATACGCGTGTGTTTGTACCGGTCAAGTTTTTGGCGCCGTTGCCGGGGACTTATTTATCTTTCATTATTACTTTTGAGGTTAGATTCGTTACTTGTATCTAAATTTTCTTTTTACTTATTATTTTCTTTTTCTTGTGTTTCAGGTTCTCAGACACTTCATGAGACGAACCAGAAGCTTTGAAATCCGACCGCTTGACCCAGAGATTGAAAGAACCATCAGACAGTTGAGAAGGGATAGGCGAGAAGGCCAAGAAGCAATCGTCAACATGGAATCTGAACCTTTGGAGGTTGCACCACCAATTCCCATTCGAGACAGAACCATTCCGATGGTAGATGGCCTCATTTCTTATATTGTACTTCCTCTCTTACCAGCAAATACAGGTGACATCAAAACTTACATTCAGATGATTCAGCAGTCAGTTCAGTTTGGGGGGAATGCAATTGAAGATCCTAATGCCCACATCAGCAACTTCCTGGAAGTTTGTGGCACTTTCAATTACAACCGAGGAGCTGAAGAAGCTATGAGATTGAGAGTTTTCCCATATTCCTTGAAAGACAGAGCAAAAGCTTGGCTACATTCACTACCAGCTGGATCCATCACAACTTGGAACACTCTAGCCACCAAATTCCTTGCAAAATACTTTCCACCGGCCAGAACTGCAAAGTTGAGAAATGACATCACATCCTTTGTGCAGCAAGATTCAGAATCCCTGTACGAAGCTTGGGAAAGATACAAAGATTTGCTCCGGAAATATCTTCACCATAAGATTCCAAAATGGCTTCAAGTCCAAACTTTCTATAATGGACTTTCTGGACTGATGAGAACCACAGTTGATGCTGCTGCGGGAGGAGCTTTAATGGCAAAAGGAAAAGATCAAGCCTGGGACCTAATTGAAGAAATGACCAACAACAATTCCTTGTGGCCAACAGAAATGAGCCTGATTCAAAGAATTGCATGAATTTATGAAGTTGGAGCCAATACAGCAGTCGGTGCCAAGCTGGATCAGATATGCAAATTTATGGAGACTCTCAACACTCAAAGCAACATTGGATCCACAAGTTCACCATATGGAGGAGAACCAGAACAAAACCAACATGAAGAGACGGTGAATTATGTCAACAATTTCAACAGACAGGGGAACAATCCTTATTCCAACACCTACAACCCAGGGTGGAGGAATCATCCGAATTTCTCATGGAGCAACAATTCAGTGCAAAAGAATTATCCACCACCCGGATTCCAGCAACAAAACAAAGGCCATGAGCATGAAAAAGAACCAGTAATGGCAGAAATGCTAGCTCAGTTAAAAAAATATGAAGCTATGTTTCAAAGTCAATCAGCTTCTATCAAAGCACTGGAGAATCAAATTGGACAACTGGCCAATGCTCAGAGTTACAGACCACCAGGAAATCTTCCCAGCAATACTGAACCAAATCCAAGGAACCGAGGGAAAGAACAATGTCAAGCCATCACCTTGAAAAGCGGTACTGAAATCAACAAAGATGTTGGAATCAATGCATCCAAAGAAGATGTTCCACAAGAAGCAGAACAACAGATGGAGGAAAAAGAAGCAAAGGAAAAAGAACAGATCACTCCACTTCCACCTTTTCCTCAGCGTCTTCAGAAAAGCAAACTGGACAAGCAGTTTGCTCGATTCCTGGAGGTATTCAAAAAACTGTACATCAACATCTCATTTGCAGAAGCCTTGGAACAAATGCCCAGCTATGTCAAATTCATGAAAGATATTCTTTCATGAAAACGAAGATTGGTAGATTACGAGACAGTAGCATTGACGGAAGAATGCAGCGCCATCATTCAGAGGAAACTGCCCCAAAAATTGAAAGATCTTGACAGTTTCACTGTCCCGTACACCATTGGAGAACATTACATCGGTAAGGCTTTATGTGATTTAGGTGCAAGTGTTAATTTAATGCCTTTTTGGATTTACAGGAAACTGTAAATTGGAGAAGCAATGCCTACCTCAGTCTCGTTACAACTTGTTGATCGAACAATCGCATTTCCGAGATAAGTCGTTGAAGATGTGCTAGTCAAAGTTGACAAACTTATTCTTCCAGCAGATTTCATCATCCTTGATATGGAAGAAGACAAAGACGTTCCTATCATCCTTGGGAGACCAGTCTTGGCAATAGGTCGAACTGTGATTGATGTACAAAAATGAGAACTGACCATGGAAGTTCAGGACCAAGAAGTTACCTTTAATGTTTTCAAAGCCATGAAATTCCCAAGTGAAGAAAAAGAGGAAGAATGTTTCAGAATTGATGTTGTTGATAATATCATTCAAGATACTGATACAGTTCCCACAGAAAAACTTGAAGCTTGCATCACCAACATGACTGATAGTGAGTTAGATGCTGAAATTATGGAATGTATCAATTATCTTGACAAGCCGTTTCATTTCAAAGTGACACAACCAATTGAAAGTTTGGAACTACCAAAGAAAGACAGGATCAAGCCCTCGATTGAAGAACCACCACAGTTGGAGCTGAAGTTACTTCCGAGTCATCTCAGGTATGCATTTCTTGGAAACTCTTCTGAATTACCTGTTATTATTTCATCTTCGCTAACTTTGGAGCATGAAGAAAAGTTGCTGAGAGTGTTACGAGAGCACAAGAAAGCAATTGGCTGGACTATAGCAGACATTCGAGGCATTAGTCCATCATTTTGCATGCACAAAATCTTGATGAACGATGAGTAAAAACCCACAGTGGAGCATCAACGGAGACTCAATCCAATCATGAAGGAAGTCATGAAGAAAGAAATCATCAAATGGTTGGATGTGGCATCATTTACCCCATCTCAGACATCAGTTGGGTGAGTCCTATGCAGTGTGTGCCAAAGAAAGGAGGAATTACTGTGGTCACTAATGAAAAGAACGAGTTGATTCCGACAAGAACAGTGACTGGATGGAAAGTATGCATGGATTACCGAAAGCTGAACAAAGCCACGAGAAATGACCATTTTCCACTACCATTCATTAACTAGATGTTAGACAGATTGGCAGGACATGAGTTCTATTGCTTTCTGGACGGATATTCAGGATACAATCAGATTTCCATCGCCCCAGAAGATCAGGAGAAAACCACATTTACATGTCCTTATGGCACTTTTGCTTTCCGCAGGATGCCATTTGGACTATGTAATGCCCCTGCCACATTTCAGCGTTGCATGATGGCCATTTTCTCAAACATGTTGGAGCAGAGTATGGAAGTTTTCATGGATGACTTTTCTGTGTTTGGAGATTCTTTTGATCATTGTTTGCAAAATTTGGAACACGTGTTACAAAGGTGCGAAGATACAAATATGGTACTCAACTGGGAGAAATGCCACTTTATGGTGCAGGAAGGCATTGTTCTTGGACACCGGATCTCACAAAAGGGAATCGAGGTAGACAAAGCAAAGATCGAGACAATTGAGAAACTACCTCCACCAACATCAGTCAAAAGCATTCGGAGTTTTCTCGGACATGCAGGATTTTACAGGAGATTTATCAAAGACTTTTCTAAAATTGGAAAACCTCTTTGTAATCTTTTGGAAAAGGATGTACCTTTCAACTTCACCAAAGAATTCCATGAAGCCTTTGAAGTCTTAAAACAGAAGCTGGTCTCTGCTCCCATCATATTAGCACCAGACTGGACCCTTCCATTTGAGGTAATGTGTGATGCTAGTGATTTTGCTGTAGGTGCAGTTTTGGGACAACGCAAAGCAAAGATTTTCCATACCATTTACTACTCCAGTAGAACTATGAATGGAGCTCAACTCAACTACACAACCACTGAAAAGAAGTTGATCGCAGTTGTGTTCACTTTTGACAAATTCCGCTCTTATCTGTTGGGTCCCAAAGTGGTGGTCTACACAGATCATTCGGAAATCAAATATTTGATCGCAAGAAAGATGCCAAACCCAGATTGATCCGTTGGATACTTCTTTTACAAGAATTCGACGTGGAAATCAGAGACAGGAAATGGATAGAAAACCAAGTGGCAGATCATCTATCTAGGCTCGAGAATGGAGACACAACTGCCAAGAACTGTCAATCAAAGAAACTTTTCCAGATGAACAGTTGTTTGCCATCAACAACAGGAAGTCCCTTGGTATGCTGACTATGTCAACTACATTGTGTCAGGAAAATGGCCGTTGGAATGGACAACTCAGCAACGAAAGAAATTCTTCAAAGAAGTCAAGCACTATGTCTGGGACGAGCCGTACCTGTTCAAACGGTGTTCTGATCAATTATTAAGACGATGTGTTCCACAGGAGGAGGTCAACAGTGTTCTGCAGCACTGTCATTCATCACCATATGGCGGACACTTCAGCGGGAATAAAACTGCAGCCAAAGTCCTAAAATCAGGTTTGTTCTGGCCCACTCTTTTTAAAGATGCTTATCTTTTTGCTTTTCAATGTGACATGTGCCAGAGAATGGGGAATATTTCGAGGAGAAACGAATGACCGTTGCAAAACATTCTGGAAGTGGAAATATTCGATGTATGGGGAATTGATTTCATGGGACCCTTTGTTCCATCATTCGGAAACTTGTACATCCTGGTTGCTGTAGACTACGTCTCCAAATGGGTTGAAGCAATTGCACTACCATCCAATGATTCAAAAGTGGTGATCAAATTCCTGAAAAATAATATTTTCACTCGGTTTGGAACACCTCGGGCAATTATCAGCGATGGTGGGTCTCATTTATGCAATAGATATTTTGATACACTCCTATCCAAATACGGAGTTACTCACAAGGTTGCCACAGCCTACCATCCACAGTCAAATGGACAGATTGAAGTTTCAAACAGGGAAATCAAAAGAATCTTGGAAAGAACCGTGGATCAACAAGGAGGGACTGGTCTATAAAATTGGACGATGCATTATGGGCCTACCGAATAGCTTACAAAACACTCATTGGTATGTCACCATATCGATTGGTGTTTGGGAAAGCATGTCATCTGCTAGTTGAGCTTGAACACAAGGCATACTGGGCACTAAAGAAGTTGAATTTTGATCCACAAGCCGCATGAGAGAAAAGACTTCACCAACTCAAAGAATTGGAGGAATTTCGCCTACAGGCTTATGAGAATGCCAAGTTATACAAAGAAAAGACCAAGAAATGGCATGACCGAAAAATAGTGCACAGACAGTTGGAACCAAGACAACAGATGTTGTTGTACAACTCGAGGTTGAAACTTTTCCCTGTAAAGTTGAAATCAAGATGGTCAGGTCCATTTGTGATCACTAAGGTATTACCATATGGAGCTGTTGAGTTACTGGATCCCAACACCAACAACACATTCAAGGTTAACAGTCAGCGTGTCAAGCATTATTGGGGAGAACTGTTGAAGCGACAAAAAGAAAGTGTCACACTTTCAGATCCAGCCTAACGTTCGAAAAGCAACGTCTAGCTGACGACATTAAACTTAGCGCTCGCACGGAGGCAACCCATGCAATTTGTGTATATATTGTGATTTGGTTTGATTTCATTTTGTGTGTTTAGTTTTTACAGGTTAAGTCATTTCAGGATGGAAGAAATTCTCGCAAATCTTCACAAGCAATTTCCTTCTCTCCCTCAAAAATCTCTGATGAAAGTTTACAAAGCTCGCTTGGAACGGATGAGACTACTGATGATAAAAGGTATTCCTACTGATATTTATTGGGTAATCGAAGCACGAATCCGTTTAGCAGGTGAGTATTCTGAGTCTTGTAATTCTTATTTACCTGGTTTTGGAAGAAGCACCTATGCTAAGAAACGTAGAGCTAAGAAAATAGGTGTTTGTTACAAATGTATGCGATGGAATTGCAACACTCGTTGTCGTTCTTTAGGAATGGTGTCTGATAATCGCGAAGATAAAATTAAATTCATTAGGGATGGCTTGAGTATGGAGTCTGTAGATGATATATCTTCGACTCTTGAGACTCATCCCAGTGGACATGTTCATACTACCATTCACAAATTACATACATAATTCCAAAAAGAAAGACAACAGTTAAGTATTTGGAATCTGACTCAAAAAGACCTTGTTTGCTAATTTATAAGAAAATTAGATGGGAAGCTTGTCTCTGACGAATAGTTGTAATTATTGTAAATATTATATCTCTTTGTCTTTTCCTAATAATTGTAATTCATTTTGTTGTTTTCTTTTATGTTCTCCGATAGGATCCAGACCTTTTTGACTATCACGATTTATTTTACTATTGAACTAATGATTGTCATTTGGCAGGTACTAGTGCTATTATTTTACTCACCCTTTTCAGGTGTTATAAATTCAGCTCATCATTGCACTTTTGAAAACATCTGAAGTAAATCATGGAAGCCACTTCAAGAAGACGAGTTGAAAACATCTGTGTGTTTTGTGGTACTAGTTTTGGTGTTAAGCCATAATACATAGAAGCAGCAAAGGAATTGGGTCAAGTCTTATCTGCAAGGAATATGCACTTAGTATACGGCGGAGGCAATCTTGGACTAATGGGGATCGTTTCAAAGGCCGCACAGGAAAGAGGCAGTCATGTTTTGGGAATCATTCCAAAACCCTTAGAAGAGGCAAATCTTATTGAACCATCAAACGGAGAGGAACTGATTGTGCCAGGTATGTCTGAACGATTGGTAGAAATGATTAACCGTGCTGATGCTTTTATTGCTTTGCCAGGTGGCTTGGGCACATTGGAGGAAATTTTTATAGTGTTATCTTGGGCAAACCTGAACATACACCAGAAACCGCTTGGACTGTACAATGTTGAAGGATTTTATGATTTTCTTTGTGTGTTTCTTGATAATGCTCGGAGAAATGGGTTCGTGTCAAAACCTATGAAAGATCTCCTCTATACTGCCAGAACTGCTCCGGATCTAATAGACCAACTCTTAGCCCATGAACCACAAGTTGACCCCATCATTTCAAAGATAAATTGGTCTGAGGACGATCGTGGTAAGAGGCGTCAGATTAATCTGGATCTTAACCTTTAATTTCCTGTAGAATTACAGCTAACCAGGTATTATCTTCTAAACTCTTCTTCTACTGTTTACGACATTTGGGACAATGTCTCATTTAGGTTTGGGGGAGGGAATTAGTTGATCAGTACCTTGTTTTTAGTTTGTGTGTTGTTTTTATTTTTAGTCCAAAATTTTTCGAAAAATACAAAAAAAAATTGAAAAATTTTCAAAAAAATTACAAAAATATTTTGTGTTTTGTGTTTTGACTAAAAATGTGAAATTGGTGAGAGATAGCTGTGTAAGGAGTCTCCACTCCTGAGACGTATTTCAAACTTATTTCGAAACAAGTTAATTTTTGTTTATTTCCTTTTGAATGATTTAATTTGTAAATTCTCCATAATACCGATTAAAATGGATCTTCATATGCTCAGTTGGCATGTATTATCAATATGCATAGTAACATACGGACATGAGCTGGAATTGAAAAGTTTGTAATATTCAGTGCTATAGTTTAATTGGAGAAAGCATCTCAAAAAGTGATGGAGTAAAAAAAAAACGTACGTCTGATATCCGATTTATTAAGTCTGTAATGGTGTTTTAACACCTAGTGCCCTAAAACCAACTGGTTTGGGAGTAACTAGCCCAACACTCGCTACATGGATCGAAGATGCTGCAAAAATATATATATCTGAAGTCTGGGTAATTAAGTCTGTAGGGGTGTCTTAACACCTGGTGCCCTAAAGCCAACTGGTTTGGGAGCCACCGACCCAAAGCTCGCTACATAGACGAAAGATATTGTATATAAATAAAAAATAGAGAAAAAATCAGAAAGATTAGAAAAATTATTTCATTGCTACAAAAAGGTGTGAAATCTGATAAAACTTTAGGACAAAAATATTACTCTCTTATCAACTACACTTATGATTGTTGTGGGCAAAAATGAGTTGTTTAATATTATGCTGGTTGTGTATATGGAGAATGGTAAATATAATCAGAGAATTTACTTATTCAGTAATTTAGAATGAAACAAAACAACTAGTAACTTGGAGTAGAAGTTTCACTTGAATAGTCACTAACTTCTTTATTCTCTTTTCTCTTGTCTTTTTGCTTTTGTGTGCATTAGTTTTAACTAACTTTTTACTTTTGTAAAATGTTTGTGGGTATCATTGCTGTAAACCCTCACGAGACTACAAATCGTCCACTAGGGACACCTAGGGGTTTAAAGGCTTGTTGCATACGCTAAATGCAATCATGATCCCTACGAAAGTGGCTTAGTTAATTTCATTTTTGTATTATTTTATTTTGTGTTTTGCTCGAGGACTAGCATAATGTTAGGTTTGGGGGTGTGATGAGTGGTAAATCTATCACTATTTCCCTCTCATCTAGCCTAATATTTTGTATTGTTTCTCAAGTTTTGTGAACGTTTTGATGCGTTGTGTTGTTATTTTGCAGATAAATAAAGTTTGGAAAGCATTGGAGGTAATTTGGGGCCAAAATAGACAAAAATGGATCAACAGGGGTAAAATTGTCTTTTGCGCATCGCGACGCCAATACTCTACGCGTCGCGACGCCTAAAGTGCGCCGAAGATGCTAACGTGCGCCGACTGCCACGTGTCAAAATCTGACTGGTCGAATTTGCTAACGTGCGCCGATCATGCTAATGTGCGCCGTGCCACGTGTCAACATCACATCGGTTATGCTAACGTGCGCTGGCCGTCACGTGTCAACATCCTATTCGATCAACCGAGCGCGTGCCACGTGTCGTCTCCTCATTGGACCAAATTTCGACGAATCATATCATGCCACGTGTTGCCTTTCTATTAGACCAAATTGCCAGCCACTCACAGCGCGACACGTGTCGCCCAATCATTCTGCCGACAGACGCGTGGTCAAGCCGCGTTGACCGAATTTACTGTTCTGGCGTCGCGACGCCAGGCAGTCCAGCGTCGCGACGCCCGAAGCTTATCCGCGCCTATAAATTGAGCTCTAAATTTCAGATTTTGATGTATCATTCCCTCCCATTTCTTTGATGTAAATAGGGAGTTCTTCTCTCTCTAAGTTTCTGTTAATTTAGTTTTGTAATTAATTTTAATTACGTTCTGTAATAATAGTAATTTACTTTCTTTACTTTTTACAGTTTTTACTATTCAACATGATGAGGTAACTTCTCCCAGCTAGGGTGAAAGGTAATTCTTTTATTATTGCTATTTAGATTAATCTCCCTTAAGTATAATATATTCACCATTTAAAATTTGAATTAATGAGGATACCACTATATTGGTCGGTTGGTTATTTAATTTAAACTGGTTAAACATGACTAAGCAAGGATACCGCCAGATTGGTCGGTTGGTAATTTAATTTTGGTTCCGCCTTTATGGCTGGTTATTTTGATTCCGCCTATATGGCTGGTTGGACTTAATTTGACTTAATGAGGTTACCGCCTATATGGATGGTTGGTATTATCATCACGAGTTAATATATTATATTAAGGGAGATATTTAAATAGTAAATAGTAGAAGTTAATTCCTTTTGCCTTAGCATTTTATTTTATTTTTACTTTTCAGTATCTACTTTAACGCATTTACTTTTCAGTATTTTTATTTTATGTCTTTTATTTTATCAGCCCTAGCTATGTGTCGTAACTAAGTTAGTATCTAGGGTTGTGATGAATTTCAATATCACCGATTTATAAGGGGTTAGATTATAGTTTGGGTAATATAAAGATTTATTTATTGAGTCTTAATCTTAATGCTTTTTAATTAACTGGCCATTAATTAAATTGATTAGGTAAACTTAAAATGAACTAGACATAGGGATTTTAAGTTTAAGACCTTAGACTCAATAGCCCACGATCTTCCTTGAAGATAGATAACCCTTTAATAGATTTCCTTACAGGATAAAAATATACCTGTCGGGCGGGGGTAGCCATAATTGGAACGTAATCTTAATGAATCTAGGTAATTTGGTTGACATAGACATATGGTTCAATTGGATTATACTAGGTATTTGTAATTGACCATCGGAAGAGGCTTTTATATAGTTTAGTGTTCCAGGTTAGTAAATCAATATATTACCCAACTATAGGATAACCACTTCATCTTTAAATAATGTTGGAAGGATTCACAACCCTAGATAGTTTTATAAATTTGGATTTTTCTCAACCTACTTTTACGCAATTTTAATTACTTGTTTTTAAATTTAGAATCATCGCCATTTCAATTCAATCGATCAAACAACCTGTTAGATACTAGTAATCATTAGACCTCATAATATTGATAACAAAAGGTTTTAAGTCCTCGTGGGATCGATACTTTTTATACTACTTGAATGATACGTGCGCTTGCGTTATACGCGTGTGTTTGCACCGGTCACATACCAAAGCATAAGAAGTGTTAAGCTAAAGACAATGGCTTTGTCATTAAGCATTCAATGCTTTCTTTCAATGGCAAACACATGAATGTTGAGGCCATACCAAAGCATAAAATGCATTAGGTAATGACAAATCTATTAGGTGTATCCAAGCCATCTAATAGACATAATTGCTTGGATGACATGGTAAGCCATATGGCTTTGTCTCCAATGGTAAATAAAAATCAATATATTAATAATGATTTATTTACCTTCAATTATGTTGTAGTAATTATCTCATAATTATTACTAACTTGATTATCTCATAATCAAGACTTGATTATCTCATAATCAAAGAATTCTAGAAAACATTAAATTTAACTAATTTAACATAGTTTTCATTTGTGACAATAAATATTATTAATCTTATTAATAATATATAAATAAATATAATGTGAGCATATAATTAGACAATCTATTTATATTAGGTTTGCTACAGTTAATCGAGCTAGCACGGGGACCAAATGGACCTACAGTTTCAAGCTCCAATAATTCTGAAATATTAATTAAACTCTTTATTCAAATATTACGAATTATTAACTCCGTGTTATTCCACTAAAAACTCAAAGTTGAACTCCCGTTACCGTAGATGGATTAAATAAATCGAACATTTTCGGTGTCCATCGATATAGTCATTACATATGGATTAGCCCTTCACGAATATCTCATTAATAGAGCCGGGTCATAAGTCCGTTAAAACCCTTCTAAATATTTTGTCTCTTAAGCACCATTAATTCTATAATGAACAATTAATTCATAATAATTATGAATATAAAATATTTTCTATTCGTAATAGAAAAGTTGAGCGCTCAAATTGTTTAAGTCCCGAATCAACTCTTAAAAGAGATATTCATCTGCTTCTCGTAAGAATGAGTGAATTCCATATCTATGTAAAAAATTCCCAGCTACATACCAAATCATATCCCCAAAATACGTAGTTATTGGCTGGGAATGCAACACCAACCTCACCATAGTAAATCAAAGGACACAACCTATCATGCATGAGTTTGTAGTACACTCAGGATTAAGATCTAATCCATATATGACCATCTATTAGATAAAATGAATTTCTTCGATTAACGGATATTAAAAGAAATTCGTATTTATCCGAGTCCAGTCCTATATGATTTTATCATACAAGGTGCCTCCATTCCCATGTCACTATATGAACGATCCCGGATCAAGATCGTCATACAAGTATAGAATGGACCGCAGCTATAGATAAACCACAAACAAAGTACCCTCATTGTTCGCTCTCTATGGACTATTTAGATTACTAATTTTAGACTTAAATCCTCTTGTGCATCAAACATACACTAAGTCTAAAGGTATAAGAGTAATCAAGGTAAACAAGACAATTGGACAATATGCAATATAAATCAAACAACTTTGATAAAATGAATAATGTATTTATTATTATTACAATAATCAATTCCGTTTACAATACATGAAGCTCTAGGACATAAATCCCAACATGAGAGTGTTTGAAGATGAAAGTTTTGTAAACTCTCTGTTTTTGACTAAGAAGAAGAGCTCAGCAAAAATGAAATAGAGACTCTATTTATAGAGAAAATGAAAACATTCCCTTATGTTAGTGTTGAGGCCGATATGTCGGTCTGTAGAGGCCGATATGCCAGTCTGTCAGTACAATGGTTATAAAATATTATCGTTTGACACCGACAAGCTTAAAGAAGACCCGATTAGTGACCGATATGGAGACTGATATGGATCATGCCGGTTTCTGAGAGCATGCAAAATATGAAGGTTGACTGGTATGAATGCTGGTATGCTCTAGACCGATTTCAGTAACTGTGAAAACTCCATACTGACCAGTATGAGTGACCGATATAGAGTAGCACAGTTCCAGAGGCGATGCAAAACTGCTCAGAACAGAGCAGTGTCACTAGTATGCCGATATGTGAGACCGGTATGTCGGTCTCAGTGTCAAAATACAGGATTTGAAGATTTAAAAATATTTTGTACATGAGCCTTATGCATCTAAATGAATGTGCATATTTCCTAAGAGCTTAGAGACTTAAATTAACAATTCATTTACAAAGAGAGTCATAAGCTAAGACCATACAAGATTTTTTCAATAGGTGCAAGTCTTCACATCTATTTGCTCTTCATCACCAATGTGCTTCGACATCTTTTTGTAGTAATGTCCGCTAATACGCATCAAATTCTTCTAGTGTTGCATCATCAAAATCAATCTTGCCAATAATCGCTAACATTCCTTACCCCTGAACAAATATTTTATTCCATGATCCTGCATAATCAGTGGTGGCTCGATTTTTAATATTTAAATTTTGGATTGAAACTTACAAGTCCATGTTAGAGTTATACCCCAATCTGGTATTGAAGTGTTGTTTCAAAATTAGCTGCTCTGCAGGTGGAGGTTGTGCTATTAAGATATAGAGATGGAGGATTCTTATAGCCAGTACAAGACAATTTACTTAACACGATATAGTTTTTTTCCTCTCTCTATTTCAATTTCACTTGCTCTCGAGGAAACATTTTTGGTTTCTTTTCAGACAATTTACTTACCATGTGATGCTATAGATTGGGTATATTTTTTACCTCGTTTTAGATTTGTTTTATTTTTCATAGAAGTTTAAGCAGCCAGTTTAAGAATGCTTAATTTACCTCAGATAAATAATTGATTTTTGATATTATTATTTCCACCATGGACAACAATACTACAACTTTGTGCAACTTTGATGGGACCAGGCCTATTACTGCCACTTTCTTCAAACAAACAAAACACACACATGAATATATAAGATCATTGGTCTAAACCAAAACATGACATAATTATTAGTGACATATTCGTATGATGAATTTTGATGACGTAATACTTAAAGTCTTCGATGCGCATTAATGAGATATTACAAAAAGATGTCAAAGCACATAGATGGTGAAGAGCAATGAATGTGAAAACTATCGAAAAAATGAAGAAAAACTTGTTTAGTCTTAGCTTAGGGCTCGAAACATAAAGTGAAATGTTTACTTAAGTATCTAAACTCACGGGACACATGCACATTCATATAGATGCTTTAGGGTCATGTGCAAAATATTTTTAACCTTCATATCCTGCATTTCTGCACTGAGACCGGCATACCGGTCACATACCCGTGGACCTGTTATGTTTTGCAAGCTCTCTGGAACCGGCATGAATCATATCATGTCATACTGGTCTACCATACTGGTCTATCTGGAGAATGCATGGCTACTGGAATCGGCATACACCATACCGGTCATCATACCGGTGAGCTTAACTATTACATACTTACTGGAACCAGCAAAGACCAATCCGATCATCATACATGTGAGCCATTTATTTTTGCATGCTTACTGGAACTGGCAGTGAAAGGAGTTTTGGCTTTTGAGACACGTCTCAATGTTTCTTAACTAGTTATTTTTTCATTTCTTTTTGAATTATTTAAATTTGTGAATTCTCCATAATAAAGATTAAAATTTATCTTCATATGCTCATTTGATAGTGGTGTCCATACCGATATAACGAGTATTTTCAAATGGTAATATACCAATGTGTGGAGAGGGGTATACCGGTCTTAGACAGAACAGTTGAGGCAGTTTTCATTTTCTCTGTAAATAAGCCCCAAATTCATTTTCAAAAATCTAACACCTTTATACAATTCATTCTAAGGAAAAAATAGAGAGTTTACTGAACTTTCATAATCATACACTCTCATTCATCAAACTCACACACTGCACCTTCATATCTTTAGTAGTGAGCTTAGAACACTTGGGTAAGCAACTAGCACCTTTAATCTTCATTATCTTTGTAAATGCCCAAGTATTTTTCGTAAATCTTTTTATTAAATACTTGAGGTTGTGAAATCTCTTTATGAGTGGATATACTCAAAAAGGTGACTGTAGAGGTTTGTAAGTGAACCTATTGAGAAAACTCATTGTAAGAGGTTTGTAAGTGAATCTAGTAGACAAAACTCATTGTAAGAGGTTTGGAGTGAACCTAGTGTATAAAATTCTTGGTTGCGGATGAGCCACGAAAAATTCATTATTAATGGAAATCTTTAAGCGCGACTTGGGGGAGTGGACGTGGACATTGTTGGACGAACCACTATAAATCACGATGTTATTTTCTTTATCCCTAAACTCTTTACTTATTGTTAAATTTATTTTATATATGCTTATTGTTTAAAAACTTGCATTTATGTGATATATTACAATTGAGAAAGTTATTCTAAGCTAAATTAGTAAAGCTACAAGCTTTGTAGCGTAAAATCGGCAAGAATTTTAATCTACAATAATTAGGTCATTACCCAATTCACCCCCCTCTCTCTTGGGTATATTGAATTGTGTGTTAGATTGCTTGTAGGTAATTTCAATAACAACCTATATTCAACAGGAATTAAACAATCATTTTTTTTTGTCTCACGATTTCTTCATACTGAAATTTGAATAATTCAATAGCCGGCCAGGAAAAAAGGCTTGGGCTTGTTTTCTTGCTTTTGTACTTGTTGATTTTGCCAATATCACAGTAAAGGTTATACCAATAAAATTCCTCTCTCTCTGATACAACACACAGAAATAACCTAAAATTCAAGCTTTCCTGGAAGTAGAGAGTCATAATATCACATCAAATTTAATAATTTTTACATTAGAAGACTTGACTAATGATGTATATTGAGCTGCCTATAAGAACATTTCAATTCCATACATGCCCATCAAAACTAATCCTTCATACTTTCCTATCCAAGAGAGTTTTAAAAATTATGTTAAGACATTATGGGGTTATTCTCAAATTTCTTCACTTGCTTACAAGTACTTGTTTTGCTCTCATTGTTTCAGCTTACCCTTGGTGGCCTACAGCCACTTTGTCATGATAATGAGCGTTCTGCTTTGTTGCAATTCAAGTAAAGCCTTACCATTGTTCAATGTCCTTCTGATGATCCTTCGGCTTACCCCAAGGTTGCATCATGGAACCTGGAAGAAGGAAATAGTGATTGCTGCTCATAGGATGGCATCAAATGTGATGAGGAAACTTTGTTAGGGTTGGTGCTCCGAGCGCCAATCCGGATCATATTTATATCTGATTCATGAATACGAGCAATACCTTTTATTCATAATATTACTAATTTAAATGGTAGCACCTCTTGTCTTCTATATACGTATTTGATCTAATTTCGATTGGATTGATTAGATTGAAACTAAATCTCGTTTAGGGATATGCATATATATTAGACAAAGCCCCAGGATTTACAACGTAGTACGCAGTTACAACATAGTTTGTAATTAACATTAGGAAGTGTCACTATAAGTTATATATCCTTAAATTAAGTTCCTGGTCAAGATTTACTGACGTGGGTCGGTTAGTGAAATCCGCTGAGACCAGTACATGTCGT
The DNA here is from genome assembly GCA_019454045.1 of Zanthoxylum bungeanum. NCBI lineage: Eukaryota > Viridiplantae > Streptophyta > Magnoliopsida > Sapindales > Rutaceae > Zanthoxylum > Zanthoxylum bungeanum. The sequence continues at coordinate 30,932 of SKCR01028282.1, read as the reverse complement.
ATATCGGACTTGGTCTGATGGTTTATCCCAATGAACCATGAGTCTTGGGAGACTCGTATAGACGTGTAGGTGTTTATTTGATAAACACTGAACGACTCCCCGAAGATTTCCTAATAGATGGTACACCAACGTCAATAGGAATATTCTCGGGTTGAGTAGCATAGTGATTCTTTGATTTAAGATACCACTGTGGATATATGAGTTATCCTCCACACTTAGATGGAAGTTACATCACCGATTTATTTAGATCATACCTCCGTCTGTTCTTGGGTGTGGACTCATGCTCATGATATCCTGTGAGTATCAAGAAAGGATCCGTCAGTCTTGTGTACAGGGCATATGTAGTCCAATATGTGATTAACAATCTATTAAATCTATGGCCATAGTATACTTCAGAAGTTAGTTCTGAATGTTATTTAAAGATTGCTAATAGATACATCGACGAGATTATTCCTATAGAGATTTGATGTTTATATCTATATCTCTCGGATAATCCGGATACTTTGACGGAGGGATTATACGTATGCAGTGACCTCGACCTGTAAGATTCACCGAATTCATCCGTGGTCGTCATAATTTACGAGTGGGTGAATTATGGACACGAATTGGATTTCGTGACGGATATGCCTAAATCTAGAGAGTCTCACCAATGAAATATACTCTTAGAGCACTAGGGAAACTGTTATGAATAATACTGATTATTTACAATCGTTTAATGGTTAAACGAAAAATACATGCAAAAGGACCTAATGGTCATTTCCTAATTAATGTGTATTTGTATTAAATATTTGATATTATTAAATACACATTAATTAATTGTCAAATTATGATATTTGACATATATCATTAATATATGTATTTGAGATATTTAATGTAAATATAATACATATATGTAAGATATTTGTATTTAATTATTTATATGTTAAATAATTAAAGTAATTATTTTATAAATATCTTTTACCATGATTATTGTTAGGAAATGACATCATTTGATTGGTAACACATGTTTAATTACTTTAGGGTAAAGGTTGTCATTTAGAACAAGTAACTAATAAATGAAATTGAAATTAAAAATCTTGTATATGTTTTTCGCCATTCGCGCCATTTTGAAAAAAAATATATATATAATATTTTTAATTCATTTTCTTTCATTAAGATGTGTTACCAAATAAAATTACAAAAAGGTTTGAGAGAAAAAGCTTGAAGAACAAAGGAAAAAGCTTATGGAAATTTTGTTTTTGTAAGTATTTTCCAACTTTCTTCAACTAGAAAAATGTTTCCATGTTTCTAAGCTTCAACATGTGTTACTTAGAATTTCCTCTACTCTTTAAGTATGCAATTAAATTAGTTGGAGACTTGTTGGAAAGATGTTTGCATGTATGATTAATTTATTTACTTATTATTGTAATTAAGCTTAATAAATTAATTAGAAAATTAATGTTGTCATTCTATAGTTAATTAGCCGTTCATTATTAACCTATAATTGTTCTTGATTAATTTCATGATGGTGAGACTTGATTGGTGTGGCAGTTGAATGATTAAAGTGTTGAATTTTGTCAATTTAATGTAAATTGTCCAATTTGAGTAATTTATGAAATTAGGTTCTTAACCCATTCAAATTTTGGGACTTTTCGTATATATGATATAATTTGATGTATATTTGATGTATGTCAAATTTGGGATTGATTGAATTTGATCTTGATGTGTTTTGAATAAATTGGGCCAAATTATAATTAATAAACGTTCTGGGCTGTTTTCATAAATTCTGGAAAATTCTGGGCATTTTCATAAATTCTGGAAATTTTCTGGATTTGAATTGCAATTTGTAAAAATTATTTTGGGATTGATTTGGAATCAATTAAATATGTATTTGAATATTTAAGGACCAAAATGATCAAATTGCAAAACTTTGGGGTCTCATGATAATTAATGATAAATCTGATTTTTCAGATAAAATTTTAGTTTTTATTTATTGAGTAATTAGAATAAATTGGTTTATTTTAATTGCCCAAGAAAAATATTTATCGGAAATTATTTCGGAGTGAAAATACGCGAAAATACTCGAAAAACGGCTTTACCGGGTAACGGCTGCCCAAAAAGTGAATTGGGCACTGTTCAGGCAGCCCACGAACTGTCCAAATGTTTTTGGAGCTGGCAGGGTAGTCCCCATGAGCATTGGTCGGTGGGTTCGGCCGGAAACGGGTTTTATGCTATTTTACGAAAAAATATTTTTGCAAAAGTTTCGCGATATTTCTATATTATTTATGTCATTATATGATATCGAATAAATATATTTAGTTGAAATATGAATGAATTATTAATATTTGATATTGAATAATTTATCCGTAAGTTTAAAAATTTTAAACTACGATTTCGTCCGAACAGCGCTTCTTCCGCTGCTCCTCACTGATTTGACCCCAACAAAAATGGTTTCAGAACGAGCCTGATCCTAGACGCCTGATATGATTAGCCCTTTAAAATTCAATGTTTAATTTAATCATTACTTAATACATGCATGTGTTTATTTAATTTGATTAAATAAAGTAAAAGTATATTTTGTTGGAAAATCTCCTTTTAAATAAGGTTTTAAGAAAGTGACTATATTAGGAATATTTGTTTCTTTATCCGCCTTGTCAATACGGATTTAAATGTTTTCATGATGCTATGGTTGTAACGTGCCAAAGCTGTGTAGTTATAGTTGAAGGTAGTTCATTTGTGCCGGTAGAACTTATATGATAAGAGATAAATTCAAGTGAAAGTGGAAATCCTGAAAGTGCCAAAGTTGTCAGGACTACATCGGTAGCTTGAGTTTGTCATTGATAAGTTTAACCTTGATAAACCTCCTTGTGAACATGCCAAACTTGTCATAACGAGAAACGATCAGGACCGAACCCATGAGTCACAATGAGTATGATTGACAATAAGTTGTCTACCTAATGAATATACGTAGCGAAAACGTGCCAAAGCTGTGAGTCGAAATATATTCATGAGGTCCACTTCCCATTATGGAATTCAATTTAATTATTGAATTCTCATTTTCGTTGGGGATTACGGTATTACGTAAAGTAGTGGGAGGCACTGTTAGGTTAAAAATCCATAACTGATGCAGTGTGTAATATAATGAAAATTGTCGCTTATGTTTTTTCCTTATTCTATTTTTAGATGAAATTGAACTTTTATTCATTGCATATATAGTTTATATATGTTTTCTGACTTCAATTATGGTTGCAGAATTCTAGAATAGGTCTTAGATTAGAAAAGATTATGATATAATCATTCTAGACAGAATAGTTTCTTATACATTAAAGATTGATAAGAATTGGTTCATGTCTCGAGATTCTTCACTGGCATTAAAAAAACCATATTAGGTACTTATTTATCTAATAATGACGTTTCTTGGCTTTAGTGACATTCAGAGGTCACATGTCAGACACTATTTGTTTTTCGATTATTTGCAAATGTTGTAAATAATTTGAAAGTAAATAATAAAACTAAAGAAAGAATATGTGTATAGTCATGTATAGAAAATATTGATTTTCACAATACGACAATTGTAGATATTGGATATCAGATCTCTCGTCTAGTTATTTAAAATTTTGTTGAATGATTATTTCGATATTTGATATCAGAACTTGCGACTATTCGATAGTTACTTGTTCTTTGTAAATAGTTGTTACATATTTTAAAATTACTAGTAGTGTCATTGACCAATAGATAAACATTAGAAAGATATTCAGTTAAGTAAATAACTTAGAACATTATTTTATAAGATTTTATCACTTAAGTATTGGAAGCTTATTCCATATGGTAAATGATGGTATGATATGAGATCACACCACATATCCTTATCCATTTACGAATATTGTATTCGGGAAGGTGACTAAATCTCATTTAACCAATGACTGTCATTGGACCAGAAAATTTATTAAATTGATACATTGGATGTATGTAATTTAATAATTGTAAATTGCTTAAGATAGTTTTCTTTACTTCGTAACTTAGTCAATGAACTCTCGTGACTTAGTTACGTGTTTCTGATAAGACGCAGATAGAATATTTTGACCGGTTCAAAGATATTCGATTTGAAGTTTTGAAAATTGTATCTTTAAAATTCATCGTAAGTCTTTGAATTGTTCAAAGATGTTTAATACGATCAAACATATGAATTAATGACAATTAGTTCTAAGGTTATTCGAAGAATATAATTCTTACATCAATATTATTCCTCCACGATTCCATATTGATGGAATTGATTAATAGAAGAAATCGAATCTTATACGATTTGAATCGTTTGATATTGAGAGATACCGAATTAGTTTCAATACTCTTGGAGATATGCTCCAGTAACACTAATTCATCATTTTAATTAATGTTCTATTAGTTTCTACAGTTACGTATATGATCTGTATAAGTTGAAAATTCGAATATTGAAATGTTTAAGATCTGAATCTATCTTTTGTATAATTGTTATATAATTGATATTACTTGCACCTCGGAGGTACGAGTAGAAGTTTATCATTTATTTTATTTTATGGAATATTGTATTCTATTTGATAAACTATCTTTTCTATGATCTCAAGTAATAAAATTGTTTATTACTTGGTGTGTAACATTGGATGTTGACTATTGTAGGAAAGACTTGACTTATTGAAGTCAGATACGGTGATAAACTATAAATGGAACTACATAATTAATAAGATTAAAATACCCTTTAATTACCTTCATATAAGTGCTATAGGATGTCAGAATCATTAGCAAAGTATTTGATACTTAATGGTTATGTTGTTTTCTTATCGAAGAAAATTATCCTATAACTTATATGGGAACGATATTTGATATCGATTCCGGAAATTAGCATTAAACTATGGATCGAAGATTATTCATAGCTTACTACGATCAAGTTTAGAACTTGATTGTGCTTTAGTTATGAAACGTTCATAAACTGTGCAAATGGTTTGCGCAGCAAAGCAAAGTGATCTTATTAAAGGTTTGACCTTTACAATATGACAGTGAGAAATGTTATACTCAATAATCTATTGTAGATTCTGAGGAAACTTGTCTCTAGTCGCACTGATTGAATAATTTAAGATCTAATGGTTAATGATGGTATTAAGTTGTACATTTTAGCTAAAGAATACAAAGTGGCGTTTCTGAATGATTTCTTCAGATAAGAGATCCATTATGATCTCTTAATTTGAAGAGATCGTTTTGGAATGGCCCTGGAGTTTGTATTATGTTGAGATTACAATTTAGTATATTAGCTTATAGAGCCTATTGTAGGCTCGGATGAGCTTTCTGGAAATTTGTGTTTTCTAAAATTGATATCTGTCAAATTGTCTGATTTTATCAAAGTATAGAGAATACATATGAGATAGAAAGGTTAGTGAGAGCGTACAAATTTCTTTTTAGTATTTTACATCATAATGACATTATCATTATTAAAGTAATAATGAGCTGTTTATGAGGTAAAAGATTTACCTCAGTCTTATTTTCTCCGTGAATGTAGTGTGAGTGGTCTCTGTTATATTTGATATAAAGTTTTGCATAAGATATAAAACTAAGAGACTTGTGAGATACTCTTATTAATCGTACATAAGATATGATCTAATAAAGGACGCAATAAGACTATCTGCATGACAGTTAGTATAACTGTCTGACAGTTAGTGTGTGTCTTATGTATAGTATTCATCTTTCGTAAAGGATGATTCATTTTTCGAAATAGATGTTGACTAGAATGTCTAATCAATCTTATGCATCATAGAATGATGACATAATGAATACTATATTGAGTACGATAGAGATATCAATTTAATCGTAATTGTTACGAGTTATTTTGATATTCTCAAGACCATAAGATGGGTCTTGAAACATGTTCTTTATTATCTTTGAGATATTAAGAACGAGTTTCTAATTAATGGAGAATAAAGTTGGCAACCAATAGGGTTAGATTAGTTTTGAGTTTAATTATGACGTTAGACATTCTACGTCATAAAGAGTCAGAAAAGATGCAGTGGGAGTGTCACAGATGATTCCACTACAAGAGTGGAGTTATTTGTAACTTATAAAGTATTGACTTATGAAGTTGCATAGTGACCTCGTAGATTAGAAGTTTGTTATTAGTATTGTGTTTGCGGTTGTCTACATAGTATTCTGGATTTGATCCGTAAATACTTAGACAACTTAGTAGCTGAAGCACAATGTTGATAAGGCATATGAGTCATATTGATGTAGAACTAAGTTTCTACAAAAATATGAATGATGCTTGCTAAGGAAAATAATTGTGTTTGTTAGACAAACTCAATATGTCGGAGCGGGCTTACTTGCTGTTACCTACCTCTTGAGCGCTAGGTGAGTTCTTGAGGGCCATGAGTATGTGATATACATTGGGATGTGTATATGATACCATGGATTGGAACTATGAGCAAGTGGGAGAAATTGTTAGTTTAGTGCTCTAAGCGCCAATCCGGATCGTATTTATGTCTGATTCATGAATACGAGCAATACATTTTTCCATAATATTACTAATTTAAATGGTTGCACCTCTTGTCTTCTATATACGTATTCGATCTAATTTCGATTAGATTGATTAGATTGAAACTAAATCTCGTTTAGTGATATGTATATTTATTCGACAAAGATCCCAGGATTTACAACGTAGTGCGCAGTTATAACATAGTTTGTAATTGATATTAGGAAGTGTCACTATAAGTTGTATATCCTTAAATTAAGTTCCTGGTCAAGATTTACTAACACGGGTTGGTTAGTAAAATTCCCTGAGACCAGTGCATGTCGTATATCGGACTTGGTCCGAGAATGATTTATCCTAATGAACTATGAGTTTTGAGAGACTCGTATAGACATGTAGGTGTTGATTTGATAAACACTGAATGACTCACTGAAGATTTCCTAATAGATGGTACACCAATGTCAATAGGAATATTCTCGGGTTGAGTAGCACAATGATTCTTTGACTTGAGATACCACTGTGGATATATGAGTTATCTTCCACACTTAAATGACAGTCACGTCACTGATCTATTTAGATTAGACCTCCGCCTATTCGTTGGGTGTGGACTCATGCTCATGATATCCTGTGAGTATCAAGAAAGGATCCGTCAACCTGTGTACAGGGCATATGTAGTCCAATATGTGATTAACAATCTGTTAAATCTATGGCCATAATATACTTCGGAAGTTAGTTCTGAATGTTATTTAAAGATTGCTAATAGATACGTCGACGAGATTATTCGTATAGAGATTTGATGTTTATATCTATATCTCTCGGATAATCCAGATACCTTTGACGGAGGGATTATACGTATGCAGTGACCTCGACTTGTAAGATTCACCGAATTCATCCGTGGTCGTCATAATTTACGAGTGGGTGAATTATGGACACGAATTGGATTTCGTGACGGATATGCCTAAATCTAGAGAGTCTCACCAATGAAATATACTCTTAGAGCACTAGGGAAACTGCTATGAATAATACTGATTATTTACAATAGTTTAATGGTTAAACGAAAAATACATGCAAAGGGACCTAATGGTCATTTCCTAATTAATGTGTATTTGTATTTAATATTTGATATTATTAAATACACATTAATTAATTGTCAAATTATGATCTTTGACATATATCATTAATATATGTATTTGAGATATTTAATGTAAATATAATACATATATGTAAGATATTTGTATTTAATTATTTAATTATTTATACGTTAAATAATTAAAGTAATTATTTTATAAATATCTTTTACCATGATTATTGTTAGGAAATGACATCATTTGATTGGTAACACTTGTTTAATTACTTTATGGTAAAGGTTATCATTTAGAACAAGTAACTAATAAATGAAATTGAAATTAAAAATCTTTTTTATGTTTTTGCCATTCACGCCATTTTGAAAAAAATATATATAATATTGTTTAATTCATTTTCTTTCATTAACACAAGTTACCAAATAAAATTACAAAAATGTTTGAGAGAAAAAGCTTGAAGAACAAAGGAAAAAACTTATGGAAATTTTGATTTTGTAAGTATTTTCCAACTTTCTTCAACTAGAAAAATATTTCCATGTTTCTAAGCTTCAACATGTGTTACTTAGAATTTTCTCTACTCTTTAAATATGTAATTAAATTGGTTTGAGACTTGTTGGAAAGATGTTTGAATGTATGATTAATTTATTTGCTTATTATTGTAATTAAGCTTAATAAATTAATTAGAAAATTAAAATTCTCGTTCTAGAGTTAATTAGTCATTCATAATTAACCTAGAATTGTTCTTGATTAATTTCTTGATGGTAAGACTTGATTGGTGTGGTAATTGAATGATTAAAGTGTTGAATTTTATCAATTTAATGTAAATTGTCCAATTTGAGTAATTTATGAAATTATGGTTCTTAACCCATTCAAATTTTGGGGTTTTCATATTTATGATATAATGTGTTGTATATTTGATGTATGTCAAATTTGGAATTGATTGGATTTGATCTTGGTGTGTTTTGAACAAATTGGACCAAATTACAATTAATAAAAGTTCTAGGCTGTTTTCTTAAATTCTGTAAAATTCTGGGCATTTTGAAAATTTTGGAAAGTTTCTGGATTTGAGTTGCAAATTGTAAAAATTATTTTAGGATTGATTTGGAATCAATTAAATATGTATTTGAATATTTAATGACCAAAATGATTAAATTGTAAAACTTTGGGGTCTCATGACAATTAATGATAAATCTGATAAAAATTCAGCTTTTATTTATTGAGTAATTAGAATAAATTGGTTTATTTTATTTGCCCAAGAAAAATATTTATCGGAAATTATTTCGGAGTGAAAATACGCGAAAACGGTGAAAAATGGCTTTATCGGGTAATGGCTGCCCAAACAGTGAACTGGGCACTGTTCGGGCAGCCCACGGACTGTCCAAATATTGGGCTGACCTGGGCAGTCCCCATGAGCATTGATTGATCGATTAGGCCGGAAACGTGTTTTATGCTATTTTACGAAAAAATGTTTTCGCAAAAATTTCGCGATATTTCTATATTATTTATGTCATTATATGATATCGAATAAATATATTTAGGTGAAATATGAATGAATTATTAATATTTGATATTGAATAATTATTTGTAAGTTAAAAATTTTAAACTACGATTTCATCCGAAAAACGCTTATTCTGCTGCGCCTCTCTGATTGGACCCCGTCAAACTGGTCATGTTACCAACCTTGATCTCATAAGCAGTTTCCTCTATTGTTTTATCAACTCTAGCAGCTGTCTCTTTCACCTTGTCCATCTTGAATGGCTTAGTCTCTCCAATAACCACTTCAACTTTTCTGAAATCCCCGGCTCAAATCATGAACCTTTCCGGGCTAACACGTCTATATCTCTCCAATTCTTTATTTTCTAGTCAAATTCCAATCGAGTTGCTAGAGCTCTCCATGTTAGAGGCTCTTGATCTGTCATCTAATCATTTGAATCTGAAGCTTCAAAACCCGGGTCTCGCAGATCTAGCTGGGAAGTTAACCAACCTGTATGTTCTTGACCTTAGAGAAGTCGATATTTCTTCTGAAATTCCTCTTGCACTGGCAAATTTATCATCTTTGATTTACCTGTCTCTCAGTGATTGCCTATTGCCAGTTGAATTCCCTGATTCAATAGAAAATCTTGAATCATTAGCTTACTTGGATATTAGAGGCTGCTCATTTTCAGGAAAAATTCCTCATTCACTTAGTAATCTTACCAAGCTCGAACATCTGTACCTTTCTGGTACTACATTTTCAGGTGAATTTCCTACTTTCATTGGAAATCTTGGTTCTTTGAAAACATTACAATTCATTTCCTGCAAATTCGCTGGCAAACTTCCGGCTTCACTTGGTAATCTTACCAAGCTCACTTCTTTATCAATTTCTGGTAGAAATTTTTCAAGCCAAAATGCTTATTCATTGTCTTGGATTTCTAATCTTAACCAACTCACTTTTTTGCAACTTGCCCTGTGCAATTTAACCGGAGAGATCTTATTTCTGCTCTCGAAACCTAACACAACTCATTTATTTAAATTTGGCTCATAACCAACTAACTGGTCCAATCCCAAATTGCCTGATGAACCTCAATAAATTATCAGATCTGTACTTACAAAATAATCAACTGAGCGGCCATATTCCTGCTGAAATTGGGAACCTAACCCAATTGTTGTATCTGGTTTTTGGGATGAATCAATTGGAAGGCTTTGTTCCTAGCTCTATCTTTGAGCTAAGGAATCTTCAAGGACTTGACCTTTCCTACAACAATTTGAGTGGCACAGTGGACCTAGACATGTTCCTTCTTACTTTGAAAAATTTGACATCATTAGTTCTCTCGTCAAAGAAGTTGTCATTGCTCACAGAAACGACTGTGAGTACCAATTTTCCGAAATTCATTATAATAGGATTCTGTTCATGCAACCTTAGCGAGTTCCCATATTTTTTGCACAACCAAGATCAATTGTTGTCACTGGATATTTCCTCCAACAAAATAGCTGGCCAAGCACCTGGATGGTTGTTAGATATAGGTACAAATCATTTGGAATATTTGAATGTTTCTTACAATTTATTAACAGGCTTCGAGAAAGATCTCCATGTTCTCCCATGGGCATTTATGAATACTTTAGACCTTAGGTTCAATAAGCTGCAAGGGCATCTTATAGTTCCATCAATGTCGATCATTGCCTATCTAGTTTCAAACAATCAGCTGACAGGGGAAATTCCACCATTGATATGCAGTTTGAATGTTCTTCATGCTCTTGATTTGTGAAAATTCGGGGTTATCCAAAGTTCTGGGAATGCATGACTTGGCTAAAAGGGATCGAGATCGTGATTTGATCATCATTAGGTGGTGAGAAACCACGCCTTATGACGAAAGGGGAGCATTACATCCGATCAAGACACCAGTCTGCCCCTGTAGCTTTCCCCGTCCCCCCTTCGTCGGGGACAGACGGGTTCTACCTCATTTATCACCGCACTCCTCAAGGTGCGAAGGGTGTATGCTAGGTAACATCGGTTTAAAGTAAAATCCCCCGAGATCCAAGTCAGCACCGGAAAAACTCTCTTTCTTCCTCGCGGCCGGGCCGGCTTGGAAGCAAGCTACTTGTCGCCTATCTCAACCCCTTTCTGACCCAATGCGGAATTATAAACAATAAGCAGGACAAGTCCTGTTACTGCTACTATGGAATTGCAACAGGCAAATTAACAGGCAACCACAATAACAAATAAATAAAATATGCTGCAAATATAAAAACAATAACGATAAATAAAGTAGCAAATAAAATCAATCACACAAAATTCAACACAATAATTTTGGTGACGAAGTGGAAAACTCTTCCGAGTAAAAAACCACTCCGGGTATAGGCTACCACCCGAATCCACTATATCGAGAAAAACTTACAGCGATGGTCAACACCTATGGTGTCAACTCCACCGTCTCTGAGTAGATTGTATCACCTCTGAACGCCGGAACTCCGACTACCAAAACTCCTCCTATAGAACTCTAAAGGATTAGGGATTTTGGGTTATGTTGTGTTGAAGGTTTATCAAAGATGGAATCACACCATTAATAGAGAAGACAAGAAGATGATGAAGTCTTCAATGGTGGAATCAAAGAGAGTTGAAAGCTTTGAGAGATTTGGCTCAAGGGAAAAGTGTTTCAGCTCTTTCAACTAATGGGGAATGGCGGCTAAGTGTTATATTTATAGGTAGGGTGAAAACCTAGGGTTTTGCAGGCCAAAAACGCGTTCAGATCGCAGTCGCGTTCGAACGCTTACTAGAACGCTACACGAACGCGCCCTTTCTGTGAAGACTCGTTCGAACGTCAATCGAACGCACAACGAACGTGAGCTCTCTGGAATGCTCCCGTTCGAACCCCACAAGAACGTGCCTCGAACGTTTGCTCTCTGGAATGCGCCCGTTCGAACCCAATAGAGAACGTGACACTAACGCCAACCGTTCGAACACTGCAACGAACGCACCACGAACGTATGTCTGATGCACAGCAGCCAGAAACCAGTCCAATTGCACAAAGATCTTCAAGAAATATTACAACTCAATTGAACTTGTTTTGTCACGGACACATGCCAATAAAAATGGAACTAACAATCTCCCCCTTTGGCATTCGGTGACAAAACACTACCTATTACAAATACTACGGTAATAGACCCAAAAAGCAAATAGTCAACTGTCAACCATCAAAACAGTGACTTATTACAAATGTACTCGATCTAACACCTAACAAAGTAGTCTTGAAAATAATGCCACCGCAGCAACATACCTGCTACCTGAAACATCCACAAACAACAATATACCGTGAAAAGCATTGGGATAATCAAGTAAAACATAAAGCAGGTAAAAATCTCATGCATGTACAAGTAGAAAACCCTCTCCCCCTTAATCTTAACTCCCCTTAAAACGGAGATATCCGAAGGGTATTCTACGGCTCTCTCATATATATTAAGGCTCTCCCCCTTAATATATTACTCTCCCCCTTTTTGTCACGAAATGACAAAGGGTAAAAGAAACAGGAAAAATAACAGGAGAATAGGAGAAAACACATGCAAGAGCATAAACAGACAGGATTACTCCCCCTCACTAACAGCTGAGATAAATAAAAATCCTGTCAAAAGCTGACTGAAACAGCATTTCAAACTGATACAATGATACTCAGTCAGTATTCAGCTGTTTATGACATGAAACAATATGCATCATTTTAAAAGTGGCTAAATATAACACTTATGCATAGGACATAAACACCAAAGCATATCAAGCACTTGCGTGAAAAATAAAGTGCACAACAAATCAAGGCTCAAGATCTTAAATTTATGAGCTGGAGACAGCCACAGAAACCCATCTCTAATCAAACCAAGTCCACAAAATATGTGTTCAAACCCAGCACCACTAGGACCTGAAAATAAGCAACATTGGTTGCATGCTATATTATTCACCCCAGAAATATCATGAGCTCATATTTAATAACTCTTTCGAGTGAAGGGTTTTTGCCCTTATCTTTTGAATTTGGCCATTTTGACTATTTTGCACTTGAGTCTCATTTAACAATATTTTTTTTTATTATTTTTTTTTTTTGCTTTTACAAGGGGATAGCAAGGTCATCTAATCAAAGGTCACACTATTTAAATGAACAAAGTATGATAGAAATTAGATTGCCAGTCCAAAAACTCATACATGCGACCAAGCCTTGACAAAATAAAAATGTGTATGTGAGGTGCAAGCACAGGATATACCAAAGGTTTTTATCACACACACTTATGCATATAGAGCATCAAGAAAAATAACAACATATCATACATGCATAATCATATATCCTACATACCAGGATCACATGCACATGCTATTCATGCTCTAACAAGCCATAAAAATATTTTTGGTCTTTTTCAAAATATATAAATTTTTTTTTTGATTTTTCAGTTTTAAAGAACACAAAAAAAAAAGACACAAAACAGCTTGTAAAACATCCAATGGTACGTGGAGTTGTATCCCGAGTTCAGATCATACTACCGTCCATTCGGAATCGGCTATGAAATTTATGTCCGGGTTTCCATCCTATATACCAAGGGACATATAACAAAAACAAGACACACACACACCCATATGCTGTGAAAACAAAATAAACGTGCAAAAACATAAAACACACGCACACACACATGCAATGGGAAAATAAAATGCATCTTTCAAGCAGAGTTACACCGAAGTGCACTCTCATCATATCCATCAGGACATGCAGAAGTAGATGGGAAATCAACTTGCTTCCTCACCCAAACCTTTCTAGGAACCTCATCCACTTGAGAATTCCCAGTCAACAAATTAAGTTTCTCACTAATAAATTTTGTCTGTTTAGTTAGTACAGAAACTTGAGAAGCTAGATTTGAAGAGTCAAATCTAGGTGACACATTCTTAGGCCTCTTCTTTTGCTTCTGAAACATGAAACACTTAGGCCTAATATGTCCAGCCTTGCCACAGTGGTGGCACACAGGCACAAACCTCAGACGAGAGCGAGGTTTACCCACAGCACCTCTAGATCGAGGTTGGGTCACAGGACGAGGAATAAATTGAGGAATAACATGACTACACTCAACAGGTTTCTTGCCTAAGTCATGTTTAGCTGCTACAGGCACAGCTTTGGAAGAAGAAGCCTTATCACAGTTAGGCTCAAAAATAATTCCTAACATACGGTCCACATTTTTATTCTCACTAGAAAATACAGACAATTGGGTTCTAGTATCTTCAAGTTCAGTTTCTAATATTCGGACCCTATTAATTAGACCTCTATTTCTCTCCTCCAGGTCATCTACCATCAAAAGGCTCTGCTCAAATTTGGCTTGAGCTTCATTCTTTTCTAGCTCAACAGCTTTCAGCCTTTTATTGACCTCTATGTTAGTCTTCTTAATAGCTAAACTCTCATTAAACAGTTCAACATAAGCTACCTGAAGACTTTCCTCATCTACAGACTCATCAAGAGAGACTTCTGAATCATCATCATTAACCACAATCTCTCTCTCACCAGTCACACTAGCAGTAAAGGCAATAAAATTTTTCTTGCCTTTAGGAGACTCATCAGAAGAATAACCACCTTCTGAATCACTAGGAGAGGCAGCCATGGCATTCTTGCCTTTAGCTCTGAGATATATAGGGCACTCTGGTCAAATATGCCCATAGCCTTCACACTCATGGCATTGGACATCACGGGATCTACTACCCCTATCCTTTCTAGACTCTTTTCTGCTATGCCTACTCTCTCTAGGCATAACCTCCCTATCTCTATTACTGCTATTACCACTCTTCTTAAGTTTAAGAAATTTCTTAAACTTCTTTGCAAACAAGGCCAAATCATGATCCTTGATGGTATCATCATCACTAAACGAATCATGTACAACTTCCTTAGCGATTTTCATCGCAAACTTTTTTGTCTCTCTAAAACCAGGAAGCTTTTTCTCATAAACCTGCAGCTTTCCTACGAGTTGTTCTAAATCAAGCTTATCAAGATCATTGCTTTCCTCGATGGTAGTAATCTTGGGTAGGAATTTATCAGGAAGAGATCTAAGGATTTTTCTAACTATCCTATTCGTAGGTATAGTCTCACCTAGGTTAAAACTAGAGTTAACGATATCGTTAATCTCAGCATAAAATTCATCAAAGGTCTCATCATCTTTCATTTTGGCGACCTCAAACCTAGTGGCTAAATCCTGGAGTCTATTATTTTTAACAGACAATGTGCCCTCATGCACAATCTGAAGGATGTCCCAAGCATCCTTGGCTATCTCACACATTGAGATTCTCATAAACTCAACAGAACAGACAGCATCATGTATGGCATTAACAGCTTTGCTGTTCCTATTGTTAGCATCAAATTCGTCCTTGGTCCAGGTCAATTTGTCTTTAGGGGAAGTGACCCCATCAATAGTAACAACGGGAGGTTTCCACCCGTATTCAACAGTCATCCAGACCCTCTCATCTAAGGACTTTAGGAACGCTTTCATGCGAACCTTCCAATGTAAATATTCTGTGCCATCAAAAAATGGCGGACAATTTAAAGGTTGACTACGCTCCATAGCAAAAGGGTCAAGGATCGAGTTCAGGCTCTGATACCAATTGAAAATTCGGGGTTATCCAAAGTTCTGACCCTATGCGGAATTATAAACAATAAGCAGGACAAGTCCTGTTACTGCTATTATGGAATTGCAACAGGCAAATTAACAGGCAACCACAATAACAAATAAATAAAATATGCTGCAAATATAAAAACAATAACGATAAATAAAGCAGCAAATAAAATCAATCACACAAAATTCAACACAATAATTTTGGTGACGAAGTGGAAAACTCTTCCGAGTAAAAAACCACTCCGGGTATAGGCTACCACCCGAATCCACTATATCGAGAAAAACTTACAGCGATGGTCAAGACCTATGGTGGCAACTCCACCGACTCAAGTACCTCTATACTGCAAGAACTCAAGGAACTCCTCAAGCCCGCGACCCACAGTTTTCTTCAGAACCTCTGAAGTCTCTGAGTAGATTGTATCACCTCTGAACGCCGGAACTCCGACTACCAAAACTCCTCCTATAGAACTCTAAAGGATTAGGGATTTTGGGTTATGTTGTGTTGAAGGTTTATCAAAGATGGAATCACACCATTAATAGAGAAGACAAGAAGATGCTGAAGTCTTCAATGGTGGAATCAAAGAGAGTTGAACGGAACAAATCTGGCGATGATTGATTTAAGCAACAATTCATTGCAAGGGAGAATGCCTGAATCATTGGCCAATTGTGTGAAGCTAACGTTTCTTAATATTGGGAATAACCAAATCACGGGTATCTTCCCTTCTTGGTTGGGATCTCTTCCAGAGCTAGAGGTTCTCATTTTGAAATTTAACAACTTTCATGGAGTAGTAGAGGTACCCAAGACAGGTTTTGAGTTTCCGAAGCTACGTATCATTGATCTGTCTCATAACAGATTCACGGGTAATCTTCCCTCGAACTACTTCCACAGTTGGAATGCCATGAAAGATTTCAACGCAAGAGAGTTAAAATATTTGCAAGCTAAGTCAGTGCCTTATAGTGATCTTGGGTTTACCTACTATGGTGATATTGATTACTCACTAACAATGAGTAATAAAGACATAGAGATGGAATATCATAAGCTCTCAAATTTGATCACAGCAATTATTCTCTCCAACAACAGATTTACCGGAGAGATTCCAACATCAATCGCCAATTTAAAGGGGCTTCGGACTCTCAACCTTTCCAACAACAATCTCAAAGGTCATATTCCATCCACTTTAGGTAACCTAACGGTCATAGAGTCATTTGATCTCTCTAGTAACAAGCTTATAGGACAAATTCCTCAGCTACTAGCAGATCTCACATACCTTGCATGCTTTGATGTGTCACATAACAATCTCACAGGACCAATACCACGAGGTAAACAGTTCAACACATTTGGGAATGGTTCATTTGAAGGAAATCCAGGATTATGTGGAGAACCTTTGTCAAAAATGTGTGAAAACTCTGAGGCTTCATCAAAAGAAGATCCACACTCCGAATCTCTATTCGCATTTGGCTGGAAGACAGTTCTGATTGGATATGCAAGTGGGACTTTGTTCGGAGTGATTCTTGGGCACATTTTCTGCACAAGAATGCATGAATGGCTCGTAAAGACTTTTAGAATGTAAATAAAAACTAATGGAAGAAAGAGGTGACCCAGGCAATGATATTAGCCTCTTGTTTTTTTTTTTTTTGGAAAACAGTTACTAGTTGTAGCCTTATGCATCATGTCCTGATGAAAAAAAGTCCATCTTTTTTATGATGGCACAGTTTGTCTGAAAGCTTCTGTAGTGTAATAGTTTTTCTGACATTATTAGTGGTTCACTACATGTCTGATCTAATGGCCATAAGGTTCATATCTCATCAACAAGTTAGTTGAGATGAGTGACACATCAATCCTGGAAACACCAAACAACAACTAATACATAAAACATTCAAACTTTGGTCCTGATAAGATCCGAAGACTAAAGAAAATAACAATGGATGATGAAGAGACAGAGTGGCACCAGCTCTCTATGTTCATAGCTTTCGCCAAAAGGGGATTTTTTAAAGGTAAAAGAGTGGACAAACTCAAATATATTTTTAATTCCTTACCTCTCGAACCCTGATAGCAAGCTTTATTACGCGAGCAAAAAAATTCACATGTTCCTTCCCTCTCAGCAAAGATCAAATTCCATTTATTCACAAATCTAAAATTTCCTTACTTGAGCTATTATCCATCGATTCATGTATACATTGATCACCAACTTATAATCAAATGCAAATCATCCAATCTTATAAATGATACATCATCCTCAAGATATCAAGCCTCAGTATCAAGTAGGTGATAGAATATTGCATAATAACATAACACATCAGACACTGGAAAGAATTAAATGCTATGCTGTTTATATGACCAGCCCTAGCATGGGCTCATGGAAATTGAGTATGCAAAATAACCGAGTTTTCGGCCATTTATAAATCCTCACCACTGAGGTCTCCCCATTGAACATTGTACCTGGCAGCAAGATAATGTGCTCCAACCGGCCCTCCGCTACCATAAGGGCAGAGTTCTGGAACAATCTTCTTCTTTTAAAGTTCCTTTAGTAATGGCGTAAATAATGTCCAAGCAGAATCAAGCTCATCGCTCCGAATAAACAATCTTCGTTCACCTTCTATTGCATCTAAGAGTAGCCTCTCATATGCATCTGGTATTTCTGTTGGATACCTTCACATCAAACCAAAGGATTAAAACAATGCTATCCCAAAACCATAAGAAGAGCAAAAGTTAATAAAGATGAATAATTCCTCCATCAATTTGGCCAGGTCCATAGATGGATGTTGCTGAGGTGAAAATGGTGGCCATGGTAATAAAACATGTCTAAAAGTGAGGGTAGCAGAGATGAAGAAATGAAGAAATTTGGATGAAAATGGGTGCGGCATCGATCGAGGAGAAAAATGAGAGAAACGCGACTAAGATAATTTTGGTTCGAACTGGAACCGGAGACTAAGATAGTTTATGCATGTATAACGTAGACCTCTAAGTGCCCTAATGAGAAAATGAGAATAAATGGCAGTGTCATATGTCAAGCGAGTTACATGAACGGAAATCATAAAAAAAAATCAATATTTTACTGAGCTTAATGGGAATTCTGGATAAAGTACAATGGCATCAAATGATCCATTTAGCCGACCACACTTAGTAGGAAAAAGAGTTGTTTGGCATTATAAAATTTATGGAAATGAAAACATTAAAAAATTCATCATCACATGTGCTATAAGATATTTTTGAAGCATGAATAAAGACATCCGAAGACTTTTTGCTGCAGAAAATTTTTGGGAATGGATGCTCTTAGTCCCACTCCATAATTGAGTGCTATGGGTCTTATTATTCCATAATTAACGCAACAAGTATGGTCTCTAGGTAATTGTCTATATGCTTTGTCATTGTCTTACCTTGCTCGATAAAGCAAATTAAGGTTGCTGCGATCCAATCTCATTCCAAGACCAGGAACTTTGTTGTTGATCTTCAGATATATAGCTTCATCAGGCTGGACTCGGAGCACAAGCTCATTTGCAGCCTTGTAAATCAGTTCCGAAATTCCGCTTGTACAAGTTTCCAGGAACATGTCCAAACTGAACTCTGATTTCTGCGCTGAAGTTTCATAGTCAAAAAAATTTCAGGTCATCCAGTTTAGTAAATTCTACAATATGAGAGGACATAGAGAAAGAATAGATCCTCATTAAAAAAGAAGATATGCTGCCTACCATTTAGTATGAAGAGCCTTGCCTGCTTTCATCAGGAACGAAACCTCATCCCATCTTGCATTGTTGATAAAAAGAGCAGCTGCTGCAAATGTTGGTGTGAGACTGTCCTTTGGCACAGTTGGGTCATCAGTATATACAGGGTATGATTTACTACCCTTGTTGTGGCCCCTGTATTGACCAATAATTACATCTTCTAGCTGAAGTGGTTTCATTGATCTAAGAACCTTCACCTGAATGAAGCCATACACGACAAACTCATATGATCATCTATAAAATAATCGGAAGGAATATAGCTTTTCCATAACATAACATGGGATTTTGATTCTTCTTTGGTCATGAAGGTGGTGTGTCGGTGTTTCTTAAAATAGGATCTCTAAAAAATCATAGGGAACACATTGGAGACTCCACACTTTTTCATTTCTAATGTCTTCTGCATCTAAGCTGACATGAGTCTCCATTGCAAATAGTGCCAGTATTTGCAAGAGATGATTCTGCATTATATCTCGTATGATTCCATAGTTATCAAAATTCTATTGAGGAGTGTAGGGTGCTGTTGTTTGATGAAATATTCCATTAAAAGTATAAAATTCTACGAAGGCATTACATTCATATTATCCGTCTCTATTGTTGGAGTTCTACAGTCCCAAGGATCGAATAACAAGCATAAAACATACATGTGAATACATTCAAGGAGGTGCGGAATACTCACAATGATCGGTTGAGATGATGCGGTGAAGAACAAAAATCCATTTTCTGCCCTCCATGAAGCTCGGCAGTCCACTGTTATTCTTCCTCCATTTTCGGTCCAAGCTCCAAGCTTTTGGGTGGTGATTCCAAGCCCACGGGTTGGTTTCCCTATCACCTTCGCAAGGCTCAAATGGTTTGCTATCACTTGGCAATTTTTGCCACAAAAATTGCCCTATTTCTCCTTCACATTCTAGGCAAACTGCAGCAGAAAATAGAAGAGAAAAATGGCCAAATGGCCGAGAGAGAGAGAGAGAGAAAGAGTTAAAGAGAGAGAGATGAGTTAGTTTGGTTGTAATGGAATAAGTGTATCTAATACACAAATTTTTGAAAGTCAAATAACATTAATAAAATAATGTTAAATGTCTTTCAAGCCATCAAATGCTTTCCATCAACTCACATCACTCAGGAATAGTGACTAGTGTCAATCACTCAAAGTGAAAGACATCTATCACTTGAATGACGATTGATTTGACGCTAGATGTGACTTGCGGGCCACACTCGAATTCGAAATGCGAATGCGCTCGCAAACACTCTCGGGCTCGGGTTCGCTAATTCCAAATTAACGAATTTTCCGTTGCGACGCAATTAAATGATTATGTATAGCGAAATCACTATTCATGTCGCTAACGAATTAATTCTAAATTAACTCGTTCGCCCGAATTAAAATCTAATTTCAATTCCGCGTCGAAATCCAATTTCGTATAATATATTGAATAAATTATTTTATCGATTAATTCCAAATTAATCGTTATCTCTCTTTAATTGATATTTTATCCCAGATAAAATATCTCCGCAATTAATCCCAGATTAATTCTCTCTCTCATCTAATTAATCCCAGATTAATAAAGTGCGAGTCATGCGTCATCGGTGAATCTTCGGGAAGCGACCCATGAGATCCTCGGATATGTTGGCAGTAAATCCGATCGTCGGACTATCCGAACACGTAAGTACCTAGTACTACATTTGTACCGATTTACAAGACAAGGTTGGCTTCTAGCAAAGCGTCATGCTTATCCAATTCTCCAGAAATATCCTTACAGGAATATAGCGATCTATATTAGGCGTAGTATACATTAGTATTGCGTATTTCGATCCAATATCAGATGATCACATGCAAGGCCTGGGGCTGGTACAGTGTCTGCCCCATACGAAGCATATATCAGATCACGAGCAACTAGTCTCTTTATTATTGGATAATCATGACCAAGTCATATTATCCCGATGGTTGCAACCCTTAGAGAACATGTTCTGTATCCCTGCGCGATTATCATCTCTATATGACTGGAGTGATACTTCCGTCTTGACATCACACCCAACACACTACGATTCTCAATATACTCAGCAGAGGCGTACACAGAACCTGTTAAAGCCCTGGATGACCAAAACCAAAGTATATTGATTGTCGCAAGTATTAGCGGTGCAAGTCTCAGGTTAAGACCAAATACACCTACCCTGATTTCGGACTTCCATAGACACATAGTCATACTACCAATGGAATTCCGGAGGGGTCTATCCAGAGCGAAGCTGTTTCCCATACCATCGGTAAACACAACCTCCTATTACACTTTAATGAGTATCCTATACCCAAATATATGAGAACTATGATGTTATGCCCTCATAACGCGCACAAGTGTAATACTAGTCTTTTACGCATTTATCGATGTCCAATCTCGATAATACTCTGACTAGGGATATTTAATGATTTATCCTTCATGGATTGATACTGTCTCATATCATATCAATCCAGGAACTAATCATAAGGACCTCATATCATTTATACATCTTGGTGATCTAATCACAAATGATAAGAGAGCAATCTCCTTTGTCACATAGTTAATTTGTACAACAACACCATGATCTGTACAAATAGTGACGATATGGGTCATAATTGTCCAACAATCTCCCACTTGGCCTGTATCCAGTCACTCGAGTGTTTAACACCCGAACTATGTACGGTTCGCTCAAATTGCTGAGAAAAGGTTTTCGTCAGCGGATTTACATGATTATCGTTTGATGCGATTTATTCAATCATCACATCGCCATGACGTATGATCCGAACGAATCAGATGAATATCGAAGTATTTATCTGGATCGTTGATGAGACCATTAATTCTTTAGCCTGTGCTGTAGCCTAGCTCAGCTACTAACAGAACTATATCTAATCTAATTAGATTTATTATTGACCCAGAAGGCTTCTATTGCTGCCACAGCTGCAGCAATAACCCGCATTTGTTGTTTATTCGGTAATAGTATCTTGCTTGGAAGATTTCCAGCTCACTGTTCCGTTATTCAAACTGTATAGTACCGTTTTTATCGGTTAGGAAACTTGTAGTAGTGATCCCAGTCACTACAAGTTCTCCATCTCCATAGTATAAGATATCATCCTTAGTTCTCTGAGAAACTATAGGATGTTCTTAATATCAATACAGTGACTATCACTTGGATTGGCCTGTTTATGACTACATATGCTCAAAGCGTATGAGACACCAGGTCGTGTACATTTTTCAATTTACGGGTTCTCAGAGAGTGTTAACAACCTTTAGATCTATCACAGTAGATCTTTATTCCTAGAATAAAGGTTGTTTCTCCCAAGAATTCTACGGAGAATTTTCTCGAAAGTCAAGCTTTCGCCGATTATTATTATGGGAATATCATTTCCAAGAAATTACATATTATCATTATTTAGGACTTTCATTTTTAGTGCGCTCCCACTAACCTGCTTATATACACAAGAATCATTTCGTTTTGAATTAAATCATAGACCATTATGATTACATCAAAACGATAATTCCAAGAACCTAATGATTGCTTCAATCCAAACATGGATCGAATAACCTGCAAACCTTGTTTGCTAGTTTTGGTACGATAAAACCGTTAGGATGTTGTAAACATCCTCCAAAAAGTTTCCGTTTAAGGAAAGCGATTTTCCCGTTCATCTGTCATATTTAAAAAATGAAACATGCAGTTTTAGCAAGCATTATCCAAATGGATTCACCGTAGCAACATTAAAAGATTTCGTTGTAATCAACACAATGTTGATAACGATACCTTTTCGCTACAAGCCTTGCTTAGTACGTTGGTATGTTGCCATCCATGTATGTCTTCCTTGAAGACTTATACAGTACCAATAGGCACAATGCCTTGCGGTACATCAACTAGTATCCAAACTTGGTTGATATACATGGAATCCATTTCGGATTCATGGCACTTTTCCATAATAGGGAGTCGATACCTTGTATCACTTCCTCATATGTAGTCAGTTGGTGTTCCTCAATTAGATTGAAATCTTTATGAGGTGAGATCAGAAACCTATACCCCAGGTTGTCTTCTGACTCTCTCCGACATACGCGGTTCTTGTGTATTCGAAGATTATTGGTATAGTTTCATCCTTGATGAACTATTTGTGTTCCATTAAGGAATGCGTGCCTTGAATAGTATTACTCCGATTTTCATCGAGTTTTACTATCCTCCCACTTACCACTGTATATTAGTATTCCTCTTAGGAAAACCGCATGGTGAGCAACAATTCAATTTTTCTCTTGTGAGTTGTATAAGTATTATACTTTGGTATCCCTAGGATAACCTACAATTGGGCACTTATCCCATTTGGGTTTTAGTTTGGTATCATCCAAACATATGCCTAGAATTCCCAAATTTTCAGAAATGAGAAACCCAGTTTCTTTCCTGTTCATATCTAATATGAAATCTGTCAAACAGATTTTTATGGAACCTTATTCAAAATAGGTTCTGTACTGCTAATGCTTATCCGTTGAAGGAAATGGTAGCTCAGAGCGACTCATGATTAACCTTATCATGTCCAACAAAATTCGGTTACTCTTTTCGGACACACCGTCAAATTGACGTGTTCCGGGAGGAGTCCTCATTGAAAAAATACTATACTCTTTCAAGTATGTTAGAAACTTATTGCTTAAGTATTTTCCATTACGGTCTTACCGTGACGGTTTAATACTTTAGTCGATTTGTTTGTCTATTTTGTGTCGATACTTTAAAAGTTTCTTGATTTGTGTTTCGAAAGAAACACATAACCATAACGCGATGCCACATCCGTAAAGGTCACGAAATATTCATATCCATCTCTAGCCTAACTAGATATGGGCCCACTTGTTTCACTATGAACTAGGGCTAACAGATCTGTGGCATTTGTACTTTTACCAAGTAAATAGTGTTATAGGCACTTTGCCTAGTAAACTAGATTCGTAGACTTTATTTGAATAGAATCAAATATGTCCTAGTACCAACTCTTCAAAAGTATGGATATACAAGTCTTGTTTAATAGTGTCCCAGACAACAATGCCACATTTAAGTCTCTTCTGATCAAATCAGTTTGAGCTATTTGTTTGTCATGTTATATGTGGGAGATTTATTTATATTCAAAATATAAATGCTGTTATTCACATCTAATGTGTTTATCTCAATATCATCTTTATATAATGAAACACTTTAGTGTTCTAGAATATAAAGGCAAATCCACAACGGATTAAACACTGATATAGAGATAATGTTTCTAGTCAAACTAGTTACATTATAACAGTTTCCAAATTTAGGTACACACTCGAAGGTTAGATCCTAAATTTAGATATCTACGGTTAAAACAGCGACTTTCGTCTTGTTTCCAATTCACAGATAAATCTCAATCTGAAGTCAATATCCTGCTCATAGCAGATTCTGAACATCAGTATATATATTTATGTATCACACTAAGTATTTAAAATCCAATTTTAATACTAGTAGTGAACATATATATGACAAACTTATTTGAAGTCAGAGCTTTGCCCGTCTTCAATTCCTTCATGTCTGCCATGTCCAAACGGCAGTCACGCTTCCGCGATCCCGTTTGCCACAATTTAGGCAGACATTTTGGGATATGTCCTTTGTCTTCCTAGAAGATTATAATGATTTTGCCTTTGCCCTTTTCCACATTCCAGAAGCCTTTGGCCAAGCATTGGGTTTCTAGAATATCAAAGTAAGGTGCGTCTTGTGCTACTTGCCTATTGCAAACTTTGGCTTTTCTCTTTGAGAATTTCCATTAACTCTCAAAGAATTATTTATTGCAATTTAGTACTTATAAGATCTAAGAATAGATCTATGAAGATCCTTCAATGTCATTATCATACTTTAAGGATCTAATCCTTAGTTCTGATTAAGAAATTAAGGAGTCTAAACGGCAAGCTTAATGGATTAAGCACTAAAGTTATCATCACATGAATCTTCCAAAGATCATGCTCTACTGTTTGCTTAACTCCGGGCTTAGGCCTAATATGTTATTTTATCAAATAAAGTAACTTATTAGTTTCCAGGACCATCCTGAAATATTATTCCCAATTTGAAAAATAAACCATTTAAATACATTTTCCCTAGGATTATGTCTTAAATGTCAATCTTTCAATTTATCTTGATTTTAATAGTCCAACTATTTAATCACAATTTTCGGTACTATTTATTATAATGATTATTATAATCCAATCATATAATCAACTATAAATGAATTATTTGAATACAGTCCAACTGTTTTATTAAAACAACAATTTAAATATTAGTCCAACTAACATTTAATTTATTTGACGAATGATATTTGAATGAGCGCGTATGGAAAGTTATTAAACGAATATTGCAAATTTAATACTCGCCTCCCACTATTTTTCGGCGAGCTCTAACCCTCTGTCGAGTACTCGGGAAACCGTGTTTCCTAGTGGGCTAGGATCCCATTAAATATCACACAATCTTGACTTTGGCCAACAAATTGTATGATAATTAACTAGGTAGATCTCTAAGATCAATTGGATCTCATCCAATTCCTAGATACAGTAGGGGGACATCCAAGTCCGAAATATATATCAAATATATGCCAATATATCCAATATATTGCCTAACCTTTTTCCTCTGAATCAACTAAGCCTTGGCTTTGGCACAACAAACTTAGTGATCCCAGTCAAGTGTGACCCATTGACCATGGAAAGCTTCGTAATCAATGTCGATGGACAAGAAGTGATCTTGACTTTGGCCAACAAATCACAACTTGGACAAGACAACGATATGGAACAAAGCTCTCGTGATTCAAACACATCCTCGATGGACAAAGGCCTTGACTTTGGCCAACAAACCAATGCCAGTCTTGGATCTTGAGTAAGAATCAGTCAATGAAAGGAAAAACGCTTAATATTTTGTGAGGGTTTTTCGCGTGCAAATTGGCAACCAATTTATTATCTTTGTTAAGGTCTCATCATCATACACCCTTAAGCATGCATTCTAAATACATAAAAAGGCACGTATAAATAAAATAATAATGATATGCGGATGGATACTTAACATATTGATCCTAGATCAAATCTCTCCATTTCCTCTCTCCGCTAGCACAAATATAACTTCTACCCGTTACACTACACTTCTAAAGAAACCTCATTTACATTGAGGGGAATAGGTGAGAAGATAATACAAAGAGTAAGGAGGTAATAAGGCTGGACACGCAGATCCAATTAATAAATTCCAAATTTATTACAACAATTTCTAAAATTTCCCCACCCATCTAATATCCATCCGATATACATTATTCATGCATCGCAACCATGTATTCACACAAGCATGTTATCAATCAATCTAATCAAATTAATTAATCTGATAATTAGTGACCATCCAATGTTCAAACAACGATTTGATTTTGTGCGAGTCAAACTCGTTTTGCGAATAAGTACTCAAAGTACGAAGTCTTGAATTAAATTAAACCACAAAATTAAATCCAATTCAATTTGTATTTAATACTAATTCGCCATTTAATTCCAAATTAAATACTACACTTTATTAATGAACTTTTACGACTTAAATTTCAAATTTAATCGTTACGGGTCTCTAAGCCCGATTAACGTCCAATGTTAATTTAATTAAAGTCCAATGGGCTTGTAATTAATTTCTTTAAAGCGTGGGCTTCGGCAACCAAAGCCCAATCAAAGAATAGCCTCATAAGCCTGGAAATCAATTTAGGCCCATTAGGCCCAATTAAAATAATTAAGGTCCATAGTCGCATTTGGACTTTATGGAAACGGTTTTGGGTCCAATTGGATCCAACCAATTTAGCCTAAACCTAACTTGGTACAACCAAGCCCAATAAGCTCTTTTACAACATTACAAGCCCAAATCCAATTTAAGCCCAATTAATTAAAATACAAAAATTCCAAATTTCATATTCTAATTAACCAAAGTAAATTGCATAATTAATTACACAAATCAACATTTCCAAATCATCAATTTACACAACTAATCATGCTTGTTAACAACAAAACACGTCCAACACATTTTATCAAAAATCAAACCCAATACATGTTTATCAAAGTCTCGGCAATGGGATTAATTTTATGTCCGATTTGGTTTCAATCCAATTAAATCTAATTCAACATTAAATCAACAATTCCCAACATGATTCCAACTCATCCAATGAATCAAAATCAAAAAATCCAAGACATTAGGGCTAGTATACCTCTCGGCCAAGCTAAGGATTTTGGGCAAAATTGTTCCAAATCATTTTTCATGAAATTGATCCAATCAATCTTCAATTCAACATCATTTAAGCACACTTAATCAAACAATTTAACCAAATCATGCTCAAAATCAATTTACCCAATTTTAAGCCCTAATTCGGTTTCATGCTTTTAACTCAACGCTCTGATACCATTGTTGGAGTTATACGGTCCCAAGGATCGAATAACAAGCATAAAACATACATGTGAATACATTCAAGGAGGTGCGGAATACTCACAATGATCGGTTGAGACGAAGCGGTGAAGAAAAAAAATCCATTTTCTGCCCTCCATGAAGCTCGGCAGTCCACTGTTATTCTTCCTCCATTTTCGGTTCAAGCTCCAATCTTTTGGTGGTGATTCCAAGCCCACGGGTTGGTTTCCCTATCACCTTCGCAAGGCTCAAATGGTGTGCTAGCACTTGGCAATTTTTGCCATAAAAATTGCCCTATTTCTCCTTCACATTCTCGGCAAACTGCATCAGAAAACAGAAGAGAAAAATGGCCAAATGGCCGAGAGAGAGAGAGAAAGAGTTAAAGAGAGAGAGAGATGAGTTAGTTTGGTTGTAAAAGAATAAGTGTATCTAATACACAAATTTTTGAAAGTAAAATAACATTAATAAAATAATGTTAAATGTCTTTCAAGCCATCAAATGCTTTCCATCAACTCACATCACTCATGAATAGTGACTAGTGTCAATCACTCAAAGTGAAAGACATCTATCACTTGAATGACGATTGATTTGACGCTAGATGTGACTTGCGGACCGCATTCGAATTTGAAATACGAATGCGCTCTCAAACACTCTCAGGCTCGGGTTCGCTAATTCCAAATTAACGAATTTTCCGTTGCGACGCAATTAAATGATTATGCCTAGCGAAATCACTATTCACATCGCTAACGAATTAATTCTAAATTAACTCGTTCACTCGAATTAAAATATAATTTCAATTCCGCGTCGAAATCCAATTCGTATAATATATCGAAATATTATTTTATATCGATTAATTCCAAATTAATCGTTATCTCTCTTAATTGATATTTTATCCCACATAAAATATCTCCGCAATTAATCCCAAATTAATTTCTCTCTCTCTCATCTAATTAATCTCAGATTAATAAAGTGCGAGTCATACGTCATCGGTCAATCTTCCGGAAGCGACTCATGAGATCCCCGGATATGTTGGTAGTAAATCCGGTCGTCGAACTATCCGAACACGTAAGTACCTAGTACTACGTTGTACCGATTTATAAGACAAGGTTGGCTTCTAGCAAAGCGCAATGCCTACCCAATTCTCCAGATCGTAAAATTTTGTACAACAACACTAGTTAATTTGTACAACAACACTATGATCTGTACAAATAGTGACGCTATGGGTCATAATTGTCCAACATCTATCAGATCGTAAAATTTTGATCTTATTGTCTAACTGATTTTCCACATTAGGTTTATATGTCTTAAATATATTCAAAGATTCGTCTTTGATATGTATCAAATATACATAATAATATCTAGTACTATCATCTATGAAAGTGATGCAGTAATTATTTCCGCCACGAATTGGTATTATTTTAAAATCACCCAAATCTGTATGAATTAATTCTAATAATTCATTGGATCTTTTAGTCATAGATTTATAGGACTTGCTAGCAAACTTTGATTCAACACAAGTTTCACATTTATGAAGGGGTCTGATAGGGGTGAATCCGGTAACGCAGCGGAAGCGGTGAAAATCCGATTTTCAGATTTCAAAACTTTTTCTTGGATTAAATAAATAAACACATTTATTTAATTACCCAATAATTAAATAATGAAATAAAATTTCAAATGAATCAAATTCAAGTGAAATTACCAAATTACCCTTATATGGTATTTTGTCCATTTTAGTCTGAAATTGATCCAATCAATTTTGAATGATTCTAAATCATTTCTAAGATGAACTTAGCATGTTCAAAACATCAAAACACCAAAAGCCACAAAATCCCCAAATTCTTCATCCAAAGCCGAGAGCACCAAATGGTGCCCAAGTTGACCATTTGGTCATTTCATGCTTCAAAACTCATCCAAATGAAATCCAATCAACATGAAACTTTGCATGCATCATATACACACCCAAATGCTCAACAATATGAAAACATATATGAAAACCCCCAAATTTGGAATTAGTTAGAAACCCTAATTTTTCAATTTCCACAAAATGGACAAATTAGGCTAATTACATTAAATCAAATGTTTCAATCATCAATCTTTCATCCAATTCAAGTCTCAACACAATGAAACAACTCAGATCAAATCAAGGTCATAGGTCATTAAGAGTGGGTCAACAACTCTAGAATAGCAACATGGTTTCATAAACCTTAAAAGAATACATATAACTACACTAGTTACATTCTTTGTTCATCATACATGCTCAACACTTTTAAACAAATTTCCATCATCAAAAACCACAAAAAATAAAGAAACTTAAGAAAACATGAGAGATCATGAGAGTAGCCTAGATCATAAGGAACAAATTCCTTTCTAATAGTAAGTTTAAGAAACTTACAAAATCCAAGCCTTTCTTTAGGTTTTTCTTTTTCTCCTTCACTTTCTTTCTTTCTTGTCTTTCTTCAATGGAACATTTGTTTTGATAAAGTGTATTAGGTTAATGAAATGAAAATGAAAAAACAATTTATATGTGCAACGTTTGCACTATGGCCGAAATTAGCATACCAAATTCACCAAAATTGTAATTTCAATTTCATTTGCATTATTAGTAAATCAACTTGCATAAATATCTTTTATAACCTTTATTAGATATTTATTTTGGTCAACAATTGCAACTAATGTCATTTACTTTAATTATCCTAACATAAGATATTTATATTTTAATTAATTTAATCATTTAACAAAATAATTAATTAATTAATCAAATACAAATAAAATATATTATAATATAAATAATATTTACATTAAATATTAAAAACATATATTCATTTAGGAAATAAGTCAAAAAACTCATTTTGACTATTAATTAATGTGTATTTAAATTAATCAAGTATTAAATGTAAATACACAATAATTAAGTAAATGACTATCTAGTGTCTTTAGCATGTATCTTGCGTTTAACCATTAAACGACTTTATAAATAATCAATATTATTTATTTATGTTGCTCTAGTGCTCAACGAGTATGTTTCATTATTGAGACTCTCTAGGTTCAGGTATATCCGTCACGAAATCAAATTTCATGTCCATAATCTATCCACCCGTAGATTATGACGATCACGGATAATCTCGCTAAACCATACAGGTCGAGGTCATCGAAAATGTATAATTCCT